>CANXME010002048.1:0-557093 GCA_948144175.1 Closterium sp. NIES-65
TAGATACCTTTGGGACGAACGAAGATTCCAGCTCTTTTTGCCTTCAAACGGGCCCGCCGCATGAAGAACCGTCCCCATATAAGGGTGTTTGTGGGCCCGGGAAGGTGCGAAATCCGTACCGGTATAAAATGTGAAGCAATGTTACTCGGATCCTGGACCGCCCAGCACGATCGTGTTTGCCACAATCTTAGATACCTTGGGACGAGATTCCAGCTTTTTTGCCTTCAAACGGGCCCGCCGCATGAAGAACCGTCCCCATATAAGGGCGTTTGTGAGCCCGGGAAGCTGCGAAATCCGTACCGGTATAAAATGTGAAGCAATATTACTCGGATCCTGGACCGCCCAGCACGATCGTGTTTGCCACAATCTTAGATACCTTGGGACGAGATTCCAGCTCTTTTTTGCCTTCAAACGGGCCCGCCGCATGAAGAACCGTCCCCATATAAGGGCGTTTGTGAGCCCGGGAAGCTGCGAAATCCGTACCGGTATAAAATGTGAAGCAATGTTACTCATCCTGGACCGCCCAGCACGATCGTGTTTGCCACAATCTTAGATACCTTGGGACGAGATTCCAGCTCTTTTTGCCTTCAAACGGGCCCGCCGCATGAAGAACCGTCCCCATATAAGGGCGTTTGTGAGCCCGGGAAGCTGCGAAATCCGTACCGGTATAAAATGTGAAGCAATGTTACTCGGATCCTGGACCGCCCAGCACGATCGTGTTTGCCACAATCTTAGATACCTTGGGACGAGATTCCAGCTCTTTTTGCCTTCAAACGGGCCCGCCGCATGAAGAACCGTCCCCATATAAGGGCGTTTGTGAGCCCGGGAAGCTGCGAAATCCGTACCGGTATAAAATGTGAAGCAATGTTACTCGGATCCTGGACCGCCCAGCACGATCGTGTTTGCCACAATCTTAGATACCTTGGGACGAGATTCCAGCTCTTTTTGCCTTCAAACGGGCCCGCCGCATGAAGAACCGTCCCCATATAAGGGCGTTTGTGAGCCCGGGAAGCTGCGAAATCCGTACCGGTATAAAATGTGAAGCAATGTTACTCGGATCCTGGACCGCCCAGCACGATCGTGTTTGCCACAATCTTAGATACCTTGGGACGAGATTCCAGCTCTTTTTTGCCTTCAAACGGGCCCGCCGCATGAAGAACCGTCCCCATATAAGGGCGTTTGTGAGCCCGGGAAGCTGCGAAATCCGTACCGGTATAAAATGTGAAGCAATGTTACTCGGATCCTGGACCGCCCAGCACGATCGTGTTTGCCACAATCTTAGATACCTTGGGACGAGATTCCAGCTCTTTTTGCCTTCAAACGGGCCCGCCGCATGAAGAACCGTCCCCATATAAGGGCGTTTGTGAGCCCGGGAAGCTGCGAAATCCGTACCGGTATAAAATGTGAAGCAATATTACTCGGATCCTGGACCGCCCAGCACGATCGTGTTTGCCACAATCTTAGATACCTTGGGACGAGATTCCAGCTCTTTTTGCCTTCAAACGGGCCCGCCGCATGAAGAACCGTCCCCATATAAGGGCGTTTGTGAGCCCGGGAAGCTGCGAAATCCGTACCGGTATAAAATGTGAAGCAATGTTACTCGGATCCTGGACCGCCCAGCACGATCGTGTTTGCCACAATCTTAGATACCTTGGGACGAGATTCCAGCTCTTTTTGCCTTCAAACGGGCCCGCCGCATGAAGAACCGTCCCCATATAAGGGCGTTTGTGAGCCCGGGAAGCTGCGAAATCCGTACCGGTATAAAATGTGAAGCAATAGTTACTCGGATCCTGGACCGCCCAGCACGATCGTGTTTGCCACAATCTTAGATACCTTGGGACGAGATTCCAGCTTTTTTTGCCTTCAAACGGGCCCGCCGCATGAAGAACCGTCCCCATATAAGGGCGTTTGTGAGCCCGGGAAGCTGCGAAATCCGTACCGGTATAAAATGTGAAGCAATGTTACTCGGATCCTGGACCGCCCAGCACGATCGTGTTTGCCACAATCCTTAGATACCTTGGGACGAGATTCCAGCTCTTTTTGCCTTCAAACGGGCCCGCCGCATGAAGAACCGTCCCCATATAAGGGCGTTTGTGAGCCCGGGAAGCTGCGAAATCCGTACCGGTATAAAATGTGAAGCAATGTTACTCGGATCCTGGACCGCCCAGCACGATCGTGTTTGCCACAATCTTAGATACCTTGGGACGAGATTCCAGCTCTTTTTGCCTTCAAACGGGCCCGCCGCATGAAGAACCGTCCCCATATAAGGGCGTTTGTGAGCCCGGGAAGCTGCGAAATCCGTACCGGTATAAAATGTGAAGCAATGTTACTCGGATCCTGGACCGCCCAGCACGATCGTGTTTGCCACAATCTTAGATACCTTGGGACGAGATTCCAGCTCTTTTTGCCTTCAAACGGGCCCGCCGCATGAAGAACCGTCCCCATATAAGGGCGTTTGTGAGCCCGGGAAGCTGCGAAATCCGTACCGGTATAAAATGTGAAGCAATGTTACTCGGATCCTGGACCGCCCAGCACGATCGTGTTTGCCACAATCTTAGATACCTTGGGACGAGATTCCAGCTCTTTTTGCCTTCAAACGGGCCCGCCGCATGAAGAACCGTCCCCATATAAGGGCGTTTGTGAGCCCGGGAAGCTGCGAAATCCGTACCGGTATAAAATGTGAAGCAATGTTACTCGGATCCTGGACCGCCCAGCACGATCGTGTTTGCCACAATCTTAGATACCTTGGGACGAGATTCCAGCTCTTTTTGCCTTCAAACGGGCCCGCCGCATGAAGAACCGTCCCCATATAAGGGCGTTTGTGAGCCCGGGAAGCTGCGAAATCCGTACCGGTATAAAATGTGAAGCAATAGTTACTCGGATCCTGGACCGCCCAGCACGATCGTGTTTGCCACAATCTTAGATACCTTGGGACGAGATTCCAGCTCTTTTTGCCTTCAAACGGGCCCGCCGCATGAAGAACCGTCCCCATATAAGGGCGTTTGTGAGCCCGGGAAGCTGCGAAATCCGTACCGGTATAAAATGTGAAGCAATGTTACTCGGATCCTGGACCGCCCAGCACGATCGTGTTTGCCACAATCTTAGATACCTTGGGACGAGATTCCAGCTCTTTTTGCCTTCAAACGGGCCCGCCGCATGAAGAACCGTCCCCATATAAGGGCGTTTGTGAGCCCGGGAAGCTGCGAAATCCGTACCGGTATAAAATGTGAAGCAATATTACTCGGATCCTGGACCGCCCAGCACGATCGTGTTTGCCACAATCTTAGATACCTTGGGACGAGATTCCAGCTCTTTTTGCCTTCAAACGGGCCCGCCGCATGAAGAACCGTCCCCATATAAGGGCGTTTGTGAGCCCGGGAAGCTGCGAAATCCGTACCGGTATAAAATGTGAAGCAATGTTACTCGGATCCTGGACCGCCCAGCACGATCGTGTTTGCCACAATCTTAGATACCTTGGGACGAGATTCCAGCTCTTTTTGCCTTCAAACGGGCCCGCCGCATGAAGAACCGTCCCCATATAAGGGCGTTTGTGAGCCCGGGAAGCTGCGAAATCCGTACCGGTATAAAATGTGAAGCAATAGTTACTCGGATCCTGGACCGCCCAGCACGATCGTGTTTGCCACAATCTTAGATACCTTGGGACGAGATTCCAGCTCTTTTTGCCTTCAAACGGGCCCGCCGCATGAAGAACCGTCCCCATATAAGGGCGTTTGTGAGCCCGGGAAGCTGCGAAATCCGTACCGGTATAAAATGTGAAGCAATGTTACTCAGGATCCTGGACCGCCCAGCACGATCGTGTTTGCCACAATCCTAGATACCTTGGGACGAGATTCCAGCTCTTTTTGCCTTCAAACGGGCCCGCCGCATGAAGAACCGTCCCCATATAAGGGCGTTTGTGAGCCCGGGAAGCTGCGAAATCCGTACCGGTATAAAATGTGAAGCAATATTACTCGGATCCTGGACCGCCCAGCACGATCGTGTTTGCCACAATCTTAGATACCTTGGGACGAGATTCCAGCTCTTTTTGCCTTCAAACGGGCCCGCCGCATGAAGAACCGTCCCCATATAAGGGCGTTTGTGAGCCCGGGAAGCTGCGAAATCCGTACCGGTATAAAATGTGAAGCAATGTTACTCGGATCCTGGACCGCCCAGCACGATCGTGTTTGCCACAATCTTAGATACCTTGGGACGAGATTCCAGCTCTTTTTGCCTTCAAACGGGCCCGCCGCATGAAGAACCGTCCCCATATAAGGGCGTTTGTGAGCCCGGGAAGCTGCGAAATCCGTACCGGTATAAAATGTGAAGCAATGTTACTCGGATCCTGGACCGCCCAGCACGATCGTGTTTGCCACAATCTTAGATACCTTGGGACGAGATTCCAGCTTTTTTTGCCTTCAAACGGGCCCGCCGCATGAAGAACCGTCCCCATATAAGGGCGTTTGTGAGCCCGGGAAGCTGCGAAATCCGTACCGGTATAAAATGTGAAGCAATGTTACTCAGATCCTGGACCGCCCAGCACGATCATGTTTGCCACAATCCTAGATACCTTGGGACGAGATTCCAGCTCTTTTTGCCTTCAAACGGGCCCGCCGCATGAAGAACCGTCCCCATATAAGGGCGTTTGTGAGCCCGGGAAGCTGCGAAATCCGTACCGGTATAAAATGTGAAGCAATGTTACTCGGATCCTGGACCGCCCAGCACGATCGTGTTTGCCACAATCTTAGATACCTTGGGACGAGATTCCAGCTCTTTTTGCCTTCAAACGGGCCCGCCGCATGAAGAACCGTCCCCATATAAGGGCGTTTGTGAGCCCGGGAAGCTGCGAAATCCGTACCGGTATAAAATGTGAAGCAATGTTACTCGGATCCTGGACCGCCCAGCACGATCGTGTTTGCCACAATCTTAGATACCTTGGGACGAGATTCCAGCTCTTTTTGCCTTCAAACGGGCCCGCCGCATGAAGAACCGTCCCCATATAAGGGCGTTTGTGAGCCCGGGAAGCTGCGAAATCCGTACCGGTATAAAATGTGAAGCAATGTTACTCGGATCCTGGACCGCCCAGCACGATCGTGTTTGCCACAATCTTAGATACCTTGGGACGAGATTCCAGCTCTTTTTGCCTTCAAACGGGCCCGCCGCATGAAGAACCGTCCCCATATAAGGGCGTTTGTGAGCCCGGGAAGCTGCGAAATCCGTACCGGTATAAAATGTGAAGCAATGTTACTCGGATCCTGGACCGCCCAGCACGATCGTGTTTGCCACAATCTTAGATACCTTGGGACGAGATTCCAGCTCTTTTTGCCTTCAAACGGGCCCGCCGCATGAAGAACCGTCCCCATATAAGGGCGTTTGTGAGCCCGGGAAGCTGCGAAATCCGTACCGGTATAAAATGTGAAGCAATGTTACTCGGATCCTGGACCGCCCAGCACGATCGTGTTTGCCACAATCTTAGATACCTTGGGACGAGATTCCAGCTCTTTTTGCCTTCAAACGGGCCCGCCGCATGAAGAACCGTCCCCATATAAGGGCGTTTGTGAGCCCGGGAAGGTGCGAAATCCGTACCGGTATAAAATGTGAAGCAATGTTACTCGGATCCTGGACCGCCCAGCACGATCGTGTTTGCCACAATCTTAGATACCTTGGGACGAGATTCCAGCTTTTTTTGCCTTCAAACGGGCCCGCCGCATGAAGAACCGTCCCCATATAAGGGCGTTTGTGAGCCCGGGAAGCTGCGAAATCCGTACCGGTATAAAATGTGAAGCAATATTACTCGGATCCTGGACCGCCCAGCACGATCGTGTTTGCCACAATCTTAGATACCTTGGGACGAGATTCCAGCTCTTTTTGCCTTCAAACGGGCCCGCCGCATGAAGAACCGTCCCCATATAAGGGCTGTTTGTGAGCCCGGGAAGGTGCGAAATCCGTACCGGTATAAAATGTGAAGCAATGTTACTCGGATCCTGGACCGCCCAGCACGATCGTGTTTGCCACAATCTTAGATACCTTGGGACGAGATTCCAGCTTTTTTGCCTTCAAACGGGCCCGCCGCATGAAGAACCGTCCCCATATAAGGGCGTTTGTGAGCCCGGGAAGCTGCGAAATCCGTACCGGTATAAAATGTGAAGCAATATTACTCGGATCCTGGACCGCCCAGCACGATCGTGTTTGCCACAATCTTAGATACCTTGGGACGAGATTCCAGCTTTTTTTGCCTTCAAACGGGCCCGCCGCATGAAGAACCGTCCCCATATAAGGGCGTTTGTGAGCCCGGGAAGCTGCGAAATCCGTACCGGTATAAAATGTGAAGCAATGTTACTCAGATCCTGGACCGCCCAGCACGATCATGTTTGCCACAATCCTAGATACCTTGGGACGAGATTCCAGCTCTTTTTGCCTTCAAACGGGCCCGCTGCATGAAGAACCGTCCCCATATAAGGGCATTTGTGAGCCTCGGAAGCTGCGAAATCCGTACCGGTATAAAATGTGAAGCAATGTTACTCGGATCCTGGACCGCCCAGCACGATCGTGTTTGCCACAATCTTAGATACCTTGGGACGAGATTCCAGCTCTTTTTGCCTTCAAACGGGCCCGCCGCATGAAGAACCGTCCCCATATAAGGGCGTTTGTGAGCCCGGGAAGCTGCGAAATCCGTACCGGTATAAAATGTGAAGCAATGTTACTCGGATCCTGGACCGCCCAGCACGATCGTGTTTGCCACAATCTTAGATACCTTGGGACGAGATTCCAGCTCTTTTTGCCTTCAAACGGGCCCGCCGCATGAAGAACCGTCCCCATATAAGGGCGTTTGTGAGCCCGGGAAGCTGCGAAATCCGTACCGGTATAAAATGTGAAGCAATATTACTCGGATCCTGGACCGCCCAGCACGATCGTGTTTGCCACAATCTTAGATACCTTGGGACGAGATTCCAGCTCTTTTTTGCCTTCAAACGGGCCCGCCGCATGAAGAACCGTCCCCATATAAGGGCGTTTGTGAGCCCGGGAAGCTGCGAAATCCGTACCGGTATAAAATGTGAAGCAATGTTACTCGGATCCTGGACCGCCCAGCACGATCGTGTTTGCCACAATCTTAGATACCTTGGGACGAGATTCCAGCTTTTTTTGCCTTCAAACGGGCCCGCCGCATGAAGAACCGTCCCCATATAAGGGCGTTTGTGAGCCCGGGAAGCTGCGAAATCCGTACCGGTATAAAATGTGAAGCAATATTACTCGGATCCTGGACCGCCCAGCACGATCGTGTTTGCCACAATCTTAGATACCTTGGGACGAGATTCCAGCTCTTTTTGCCTTCAAACGGGCCCGCCGCATGAAGAACCGTCCCCATATAAGGGCGTTTGTGAGCCCGGGAAGCTGCGAAATCCGTACCGGTATAAAATGTGAAGCAATGTTACTCGGATCCTGGACCGCCCAGCACGATCGTGTTTGCCACAATCTTAGATACCTTGGGACGAGATTCCAGCTCTTTTTTGCCTTCAAACGGGCCCGCCGCATGAAGAACCGTCCCCATATAAGGGCGTTTGTGAGCCCGGGAAGCTGCGAAATCCGTACCGGTATAAAATGTGAAGCAATATTACTCGGATCCTGGACCGCCCAGCACGATCGTGTTTGCCACAATCTTAGATACCTTGGGACGAGATTCCAGCTCTTTTTGCCTTCAAACGGGCCCGCCGCATGAAGAACCGTCCCCATATAAGGGCGTTTGTGAGCCCGGGAAGCTGCGAAATCCGTACCGGTATAAAATGTGAAGCAATGTTACTCAGATCCTGGACCGCCCAGCACGATCATGTTTGCCACAATCCTAGATACCTTGGGACGAGATTCCAGCTCTTTTTGCCTTCAAACGGGCCCGCCGCATGAAGAACCGTCCCCATATAAGGGCGTTTGTGAGCCCGGGAAGCTGCGAAATCCGTACCGGTATAAAATGTGAAGCAATATTACTCGGATCCTGGACCGCCCAGCACGATCGTGTTTGCCACAATCTTAGATACCTTGGGACGAGATTCCAGCTCTTTTTGCCTTCAAACGGGCCCGCCGCATGAAGAACCGTCCCCATATAAGGGCGTTTGTGAGCCCGGGAAGCTGCGAAATCCGTACCGGTATAAAATGTGAAGCAATGTTACTCGGATCCTGGACCGCCCAGCACGATCGTGTTTGCCACAATCTTAGATACCTTGGGACGAGATTCCAGCTCTTTTTTGCCTTCAAACGGGCCCGCCGCATGAAGAACCGTCCCCATATAAGGGCGTTTGTGAGCCCGGGAAGCTGCGAAATCCGTACCGGTATAAAATGTGAAGCAATATTACTCGGATCCTGGACCGCCCAGCACGATCGTGTTTGCCACAATCTTAGATACCTTGGGACGAGATTCCAGCTTTTTTTGCCTTCAAACGGGCCCGCCGCATGAAGAACCGTCCCCATATAAGGGCGTTTGTGAGCCCGGGAAGCTGCGAAATCCGTACCGGTATAAAATGTGAAGCAATGTTACTCAGATCCTGGACCGCCCAGCACGATCATGTTTGCCACAATCCTAGATACCTTGGGACGAGATTCCAGCTCTTTTTGCCTTCAAACGGGCCCGCCGCATGAAGAACCGTCCCCATATAAGGGCGTTTGTGAGCCCGGGAAGCTGCGAAATCCGTACCGGTATAAAATGTGAAGCAATAGTTACTCGGATCCTGGACCGCCCAGCACGATCGTGTTTGCCACAATCTTAGATACCTTGGGACGAGATTCCAGCTCTTTTTGCCTTCAAACGGGCCCGCCGCATGAAGAACCGTCCCCATATAAGGGCGTTTGTGAGCCCGGGAAGCTGCGAAATCCGTACCGGTATAAAATGTGAAGCAATGTTACTCGGATCCTGGACCGCCCAGCACGATCGTGTTTGCCACAATCTTAGATACCTTGGGACGAGATTCCAGCTTTTTTTGCCTTCAAACGGGCCCGCCGCATGAAGAACCGTCCCCATATAAGGGCGTTTGTGAGCCCGGGAAGCTGCGAAATCCGTACCGGTATAAAATGTGAAGCAATAGTTACTCGGATCCTGGACCGCCCAGCACGATCGTGTTTGCCACAATCTTAGATACCTTGGGACGAGATTCCAGCTTTTTTTGCCTTCAAACGGGCCCGCCGCATGAAGAACCGTCCCCATATAAGGGCGTTTGTGAGCCCGGGAAGCTGCGAAATCCGTACCGGTATAAAATGTGAAGCAATGTTACTCAGATCCTGGACCGCCCAGCACGATCATGTTTGCCACAATCCTAGATACCTTGGGACGAGATTCCAGCTCTTTTTGCCTTCAAACGGGCCCGCCTGCATGAAGAACCGTCCCCATATAAGGGCAGTTTGTGAGCCTCGGGAAGCTGCGAAATCCGTACCGGTATAAAATGTGAAGCAATATTACTCGGATCCTGGACCGCCCAGCACGATCGTGTTTGCCACAATCTTAGATACCTTGGGACGAGATTCCAGCTCTTTTTGCCTTCAAACGGGCCCGCCGCATGAAGAACCGTCCCCATATAAGGGCGTTTGTGAGCCCGGGAAGCTGCGAAATCCGTACCGGTATAAAATGTGAAGCAATGTTACTCGGATCCTGGACCGCCCAGCACGATCGTGTTTGCCACAATCTTAGATACCTTGGGACGAGATTCCAGCTCTTTTTGCCTTCAAACGGGCCCGCCGCATGAAGAACCGTCCCCATATAAGGGCGTTTGTGAGCCCGGGAAGCTGCGAAATCCGTACCGGTATAAAATGTGAAGCAATGTTACTCGGATCCTGGACCGCCCAGCACGATCGTGTTTGCCACAATCTTAGATACCTTGGGACGAGATTCCAGCTCTTTTTGCCTTCAAACGGGCCCGCCGCATGAAGAACCGTCCCCATATAAGGGCGTTTGTGAGCCCGGGAAGCTGCGAAATCCGTACCGGTATAAAATGTGAAGCAATATTACTCGGATCCTGGACCGCCCAGCACGATCGTGTTTGCCACAATCTTAGATACCTTGGGACGAGATTCCAGCTTTTTTTGCCTTCAAACGGGCCCGCCGCATGAAGAACCGTCCCCATATAAGGGCGTTTGTGAGCCCGGGAAGCTGCGAAATCCGTACCGGTATAAAATGTGAAGCAATGTTACTCAGGATCCTGGACCGCCCAGCACGATCATGTTTGCCACAATCCTAGATACCTTGGGACGAGATTCCAGCTCTTTTTGCCTTCAAACGGGCCCGCCTGCATGAAGAACCGTCCCCATATAAGGGCATTGTGAGCCTCGGAAGCTGCGAAATCCGTACCGGTATAAAATGTGAAGCAATAGTTACTCGGATCCTGGACCGCCCAGCACGATCGTGTTTGCCACAATCTTAGATACCTTGGGACGAGATTCCAGCTCTTTTTGCCTTCAAACGGGCCCGCCGCATGAAGAACCGTCCCCATATAAGGGCGTTTGTGAGCCCGGGAAGCTGCGAAATCCGTACCGGTATAAAATGTGAAGCAATGTTACTCGGATCCTGGACCGCCCAGCACGATCGTGTTTGCCACAATCTTAGATACCTTGGGACGAGATTCCAGCTCTTTTTGCCTTCAAACGGGCCCGCCGCATGAAGAACCGTCCCCATATAAGGGCGTTTGTGAGCCCGGGAAGCTGCGAAATCCGTACCGGTATAAAATGTGAAGCAATGTTACTCGGATCCTGGACCGCCCAGCACGATCGTGTTTGCCACAATCTTAGATACCTTGGGACGAGATTCCAGCTCTTTTTGCCTTCAAACGGGCCCGCCGCATGAAGAACCGTCCCCATATAAGGGCGTTTGTGAGCCCGGGAAGCTGCGAAATCCGTACCGGTATAAAATGTGAAGCAATGTTACTCGGATCCTGGACCGCCCAGCACGATCGTGTTTGCCACAATCTTAGATACCTTGGGACGAGATTCCAGCTCTTTTTTGCCTTCAAACGGGCCCGCCGCATGAAGAACCGTCCCCATATAAGGGCGTTTGTGAGCCCGGGAAGCTGCGAAATCCGTACCGGTATAAAATGTGAAGCAATATTACTCGGATCCTGGACCGCCCAGCACGATCGTGTTTGCCACAATCTTAGATACCTTGGGACGAGATTCCAGCTCTTTTTGCCTTCAAACGGGCCCGCCGCATGAAGAACCGTCCCCATATAAGGGTGTTTGTGGGCCCGGGAAGGTGCGAAATCCGTACCGGTATAAAATGTGAAGCAATGTTACTCGGATCCTGGACCGCCCAGCACGATCGTGTTTGCCACAACCTTAGATACCTTGGGACGAGATTCCAGCTTTTTTTGCCTTCAAACGGGCCCGCCGCATGAAGAACCGTCCCCATATAAGGGCGTTTGTGAGCCCGGGAAGCTGCGAAATCCGTACCGGTATAAAATGTGAAGCAATATTACTCGGATCCTGGACCGCCCAGCACGATCGTGTTTGCCACAATCTTAGATACCTTGGGACGAGATTCCAGCTCTTTTTGCCTTCAAACGGGCCCGCCGCATGAAGAACCGTCCCCATATAAGGGTGTTTGTGGGCCCGGGAAGGTGCGAAATCCGTACCGGTATAAAATGTGAAGCAATGTTACTCGGATCCTGGACCGCCCAGCACGATCGTGTTTGCCACAATCTTAGATACCTTGGGACGAGATTCCAGCTTTTTTTGCCTTCAAACGGGCCCGCCGCATGAAGAACCGTCCCCATATAAGGGCGTTTGTGAGCCCGGGAAGCTGCGAAATCCGTACCGGTATAAAATGTGAAGCAATATTACTCGGATCCTGGACCGCCCAGCACGATCGTGTTTGCCACAATCTTAGATACCTTGGGACGAGATTCCAGCTCTTTTTTGCCTTCAAACGGGCCCGCCGCATGAAGAACCGTCCCCATATAAGGGCGTTTGTGAGCCCGGGAAGCTGCGAAATCCGTACCGGTATAAAATGTGAAGCAATGTTACTCAGATCCTGGACCGCCCAGCACGATCATGTTTGCCACAATCCTAGATACCTTGGGACGAGATTCCAGCTCTTTTTGCCTTCAAACGGGCCCGCCGCATGAAGAACCGTCCCCATATAAGGGCGTTTGTGAGCCTCGGGAAGCTGCGAAATCCGTACCGGTATAAAATGTGAAGCAATATTACTCGGATCCTGGACCGCCCAGCACGATCGTGTTTGCCACAATCTTAGATACCTTGGGACGAGATTCCAGCTCTTTTTGCCTTCAAACGGGCCCGCCGCATGAAGAACCGTCCCCATATAAGGGCGTTTGTGAGCCCGGGAAGCTGCGAAATCCGTACCGGTATAAAATGTGAAGCAATGTTACTCGGATCCTGGACCGCCCAGCACGATCGTGTTTGCCACAATCTTAGATACCTTGGGACGAGATTCCAGCTCTTTTTGCCTTCAAACGGGCCCGCCGCATGAAGAACCGTCCCCATATAAGGGCGTTTGTGAGCCCGGGAAGCTGCGAAATCCGTACCGGTATAAAATGTGAAGCAATATTACTCGGATCCTGGACCGCCCAGCACGATCGTGTTTGCCACAATCTTAGATACCTTGGGACGAGATTCCAGCTTTTTTTGCCTTCAAACGGGCCCGCCGCATGAAGAACCGTCCCCATATAAGGGCGTTTGTGAGCCCGGGAAGCTGCGAAATCCGTACCGGTATAAAATGTGAAGCAATGTTACTCAGATCCTGGACCGCCCAGCACGATCATGTTTGCCACAATCCTAGATACCTTGGGACGAGATTCCAGCTCTTTTTGCCTTCAAACGGGCCCGCCTGCATGAAGAACCGTCCCCATATAAGGGCAGTTTGTGAGCCTCGGGAAGTTGCGAAATCCGTACCGGTATAAAATGTGAAGCAATATTACTCGGATCCTGGACCGCCCAGCACGATCGTGTTTGCCACAATCTTAGATACCTTGGGACGAGATTCCAGCTCTTTTTGCCTTCAAACGGGCCCGCCGCATGAAGAACCGTCCCCATATAAGGGCGTTTGTGAGCCCGGGAAGCTGCGAAATCCGTACCGGTATAAAATGTGAAGCAATGTTACTCGGATCCTGGACCGCCCAGCACGATCGTGTTTGCCACAATCTTAGATACCTTGGGACGAGATTCCAGCTCTTTTTGCCTTCAAACGGGCCCGCCGCATGAAGAACCGTCCCCATATAAGGGCGTTTGTGAGCCCGGGAAGCTGCGAAATCCGTACCGGTATAAAATGTGAAGCAATATTACTCGGATCCTGGACCGCCCAGCACGATCGTGTTTGCCACAATCTTAGATACCTTGGGACGAGATTCCAGCTCTTTTTGCCTTCAAACGGGCCCGCCGCATGAAGAACCGTCCCCATATAAGGGTGTTTGTGAGCCCGGGAAGCTGCGAAATCCGTACCGGTATAAAATGTGAAGCAATGTTACTCGGATCCTGGACCGCCCAGCACGATCGTGTTTGCCACAATCCTTAGATACCTTGGGACGAGATTCCAGCTTTTTTTGCCTTCAAACGGGCCCGCCGCATGAAGAACCGTCCCCATATAAGGGCGTTTGTGAGCCCGGGAAGCTGCGAAATCCGTACCGGTATAAAATGTGAAGCAATATTACTCGGATCCTGGACCGCCCAGCACGATCGTGTTTGCCACAATCTTAGATACCTTGGGACGAGATTCCAGCTCTTTTTGCCTTCAAACGGGCCCGCCGCATGAAGAACCGTCCCCATATAAGGGTGTTTGTGAGCCCGGGAAGGTGCGAAATCCGTACCGGTATAAAATGTGAAGCAATGTTACTCGGATCCTGGACCGCCCAGCACGATCGTGTTTGCCACAATCTTAGATACCTTGGGACGAGATTCCAGCTCTTTTTGCCTTCAAACGGGCCCGCCGCATGAAGAACCGTCCCCATATAAGGGCGTTTGTGAGCCCGGGAAGCTGCGAAATCCGTACCGGTATAAAATGTGAAGCAATATTACTCGGATCCTGGACCGCCCAGCACGATCGTGTTTGCCACAATCTTAGATACCTTGGGACGAGATTCCAGCTTTTTTTGCCTTCAAACGGGCCCGCCGCATGAAGAACCGTCCCCATATAAGGGCGTTTGTGAGCCCGGGAAGCTGCGAAATCCGTACCGGTATAAAATGTGAAGCAATGTTACTCAGATCCTGGACCGCCCAGCACGATCATGTTTGCCACAATCCTAGATACCTTGGGACGAGATTCCAGCTCTTTTTGCCTTCAAACGGGCCCGCCGCATGAAGAACCGTCCCCATATAAGGGCATTTGTGAGCCCGGGAAGTTGCGAAATCCGTACCGGTATAAAATGTGAAGCAATATTACTCGGATCCTGGACCGCCCAGCACGATCGTGTTTGCCACAATCTTAGATACCTTGGGACGAGATTCCAGCTCTTTTTGCCTTCAAACGGGCCCGCCGCATGAAGAACCGTCCCCATATAAGGGCGTTTGTGAGCCCGGGAAGCTGCGAAATCCGTACCGGTATAAAATGTGAAGCAATGTTACTCGGATCCTGGACCGCCCAGCACGATCGTGTTTGCCACAATCTTAGATACCTTGGGACGAGATTCCAGCTCTTTTTGCCTTCAAACGGGCCCGCCGCATGAAGAACCGTCCCCATATAAGGGCGTTTGTGAGCCCGGGAAGCTGCGAAATCCGTACCGGTATAAAATGTGAAGCAATATTACTCGGATCCTGGACCGCCCAGCACGATCGTGTTTGCCACAATCTTAGATACCTTGGGACGAGATTCCAGCTTTTTTTGCCTTCAAACGGGCCCGCCGCATGAAGAACCGTCCCCATATAAGGGCGTTTGTGAGCCCGGGAAGCTGCGAAATCCGTACCGGTATAAAATGTGAAGCAATGTTACTCAGATCCTGGACCGCCCAGCACGATCATGTTTGCCACAATCCTAGATACCTTGGGACGAGATTCCAGCTCTTTTTGCCTTCAAACGGGCCCGCCGCATGAAGAACCGTCCCCATATAAGGGCGTTTGTGAGCCCGGGAAGGTGCGAAATCCGTACCGGTATAAAATGTGAAGCAATATTACTCGGATCCTGGACCGCCCAGCACGATCGTGTTTGCCACAATCTTAGATACCTTGGGACGAGATTCCAGCTCTTTTTGCCTTCAAACGGGCCCGCCGCATGAAGAACCGTCCCCATATAAGGGCGTTTGTGAGCCCGGGAAGCTGCGAAATCCGTACCGGTATAAAATGTGAAGCAATGTTACTCGGATCCTGGACCGCCCAGCACGATCGTGTTTGCCACAATCTTAGATACCTTGGGACGAGATTCCAGCTCTTTTTGCCTTCAAACGGGCCCGCCGCATGAAGAACCGTCCCCATATAAGGGCGTTTGTGAGCCCGGGAAGCTGCGAAATCCGTACCGGTATAAAATGTGAAGCAATATTACTCGGATCCTGGACCGCCCAGCACGATCGTGTTTGCCACAATCTTAGATACCTTGGGACGAGATTCCAGCTCTTTTTGCCTTCAAACGGGCCCGCCGCATGAAGAACCGTCCCCATATAAGGGTGTTTGTGGGCCCGGGAAGGTGCGAAATCCGTACCGGTATAAAATGTGAAGCAATGTTACTCGGATCCTGGACCGCCCAGCACGATCGTGTTTGCCACAATCTTAGATACCTTGGGACGAGATTCCAGCTTTTTTGCCTTCAAACGGGCCCGCCGCATGAAGAACCGTCCCCATATAAGGGCGTTTGTGAGCCCGGGAAGCTGCGAAATCCGTACCGGTATAAAATGTGAAGCAATATTACTCGGATCCTGGACCGCCCAGCACGATCGTGTTTGCCACAATCTTAGATACCTTGGGACGAGATTCCAGCTCTTTTTGCCTTCAAACGGGCCCGCCGCATGAAGAACCGTCCCCATATAAGGGCGTTTGTGAGCCCGGGAAGCTGCGAAATCCGTACCGGTATAAAATGTGAAGCAATGTTACTCGGATCCTGGACCGCCCAGCACGATCGTGTTTGCCACAATCCTTAGATACCTTGGGACGAGATTCCAGCTCTTTTTGCCTTCAAACGGGCCCGCCGCATGAAGAACCGTCCCCATATAAGGGCGTTTGTGAGCCCGGGAAGCTGCGAAATCCGTACCGGTATAAAATGTGAAGCAATGTTACTCGGATCCTGGACCGCCCAGCACGATCGTGTTTGCCACAATCTTAGATACCTTGGGACGAGATTCCAGCTCTTTTTGCCTTCAAACGGGCCCGCCGCATGAAGAACCGTCCCCATATAAGGGCGTTTGTGAGCCCGGGAAGCTGCGAAATCCGTACCGGTATAAAATGTGAAGCAATGTTACTCGGATCCTGGACCGCCCAGCACGATCGTGTTTGCCACAATCTTAGATACCTTGGGACGAGATTCCAGCTCTTTTTGCCTTCAAACGGGCCCGCCGCATGAAGAACCGTCCCCATATAAGGGCGTTTGTGAGCCCGGGAAGCTGCGAAATCCGTACCGGTATAAAATGTGAAGCAATGTTACTCGGATCCTGGACCGCCCAGCACGATCGTGTTTGCCACAATCTTAGATACCTTGGGACGAGATTCCAGCTCTTTTTGCCTTCAAACGGGCCCGCCGCATGAAGAACCGTCCCCATATAAGGGCGTTTGTGAGCCCGGGAAGCTGCGAAATCCGTACCGGTATAAAATGTGAAGCAATGTTACTCGGATCCTGGACCGCCCAGCACGATCGTGTTTGCCACAATCTTAGATACCTTGGGACGAGATTCCAGCTCTTTTTGCCTTCAAACGGGCCCGCCGCATGAAGAACCGTCCCCATATAAGGGCGTTTGTGAGCCCGGGAAGCTGCGAAATCCGTACCGGTATAAAATGTGAAGCAATGTTACTCGGATCCTGGACCGCCCAGCACGATCGTGTTTGCCACAATCTTAGATACCTTGGGACGAGATTCCAGCTCTTTTTGCCTTCAAACGGGCCCGCCGCATGAAGAACCGTCCCCATATAAGGGCGTTTGTGAGCCCGGGAAGCTGCGAAATCCGTACCGGTATAAAATGTGAAGCAATGTTACTCGGATCCTGGACCGCCCAGCACGATCGTGTTTGCCACAATCTTAGATACCTTGGGACGAGATTCCAGCTCTTTTTGCCTTCAAACGGGCCCGCCGCATGAAGAACCGTCCCCATATAAGGGTGTTTGTGAGCCCGGGAAGGTGCGAAATCCGTACCGGTATAAAATGTGAAGCAATGTTACTCGGATCCTGGACCGCCCAGCACGATCGTGTTTGCCACAATCTTAGATACCTTGGGACGAGATTCCAGCTTTTTTGCCTTCAAACGGGCCCGCCGCATGAAGAACCGTCCCCATATAAGGGCGTTTGTGAGCCCGGGAAGCTGCGAAATCCGTACCGGTATAAAATGTGAAGCAATGTTACTCGGATCCTGGACCGCCCAGCACGATCGTGTTTGCCACAATCTTAGATACCTTGGGACGAGATTCCAGCTCTTTTTGCCTTCAAACGGGCCCGCCGCATGAAGAACCGTCCCCATATAAGGGTGTTTGTGAGCCCGGGAAGCTGCGAAATCCGTACCGGTATAAAATGTGAAGCAATGTTACTCGGATCCTGGACCGCCCAGCACGATCGTGTTTGCCACAATCTTAGATACCTTGGGACGAGATTCCAGCTTTTTTTGCCTTCAAACGGGCCCGCCGCATGAAGAACCGTCCCCATATAAGGGCGTTTGTGAGCCCGGGAAGCTGCGAAATCCGTACCGGTATAAAATGTGAAGCAATATTACTCGGATCCTGGACCGCCCAGCACGATCGTGTTTGCCACAATCTTAGATACCTTGGGACGAGATTCCAGCTCTTTTTGCCTTCAAACGGGCCCGCCGCATGAAGAACCGTCCCCATATAAGGGCGTTTGTGAGCCCGGGAAGCTGCGAAATCCGTACCGGTATAAAATGTGAAGCAATGTTACTCGGATCCTGGACCGCCCAGCACGATCGTGTTTGCCACAATCTTAGATACCTTGGGACGAGATTCCAGCTTTTTTGCCTTCAAACGGGCCCGCCGCATGAAGAACCGTCCCCATATAAGGGCGTTTGTGAGCCCGGGAAGCTGCGAAATCCGTACCGGTATAAAATGTGAAGCAATGTTACTCGGATCCTGGACCGCCCAGCACGATCGTGTTTGCCACAATCTTAGATACCTTGGGACGAGATTCCAGCTCTTTTTGCCTTCAAACGGGCCCGCCGCATGAAGAACCGTCCCCATATAAGGGCGTTTGTGAGCCCGGGAAGCTGCGAAATCCGTACCGGTATAAAATGTGAAGCAATAGTTACTCGGATCCTGGACCGCCCAGCACGATCGTGTTTGCCACAATCTTAGATACCTTGGGACGAGATTCCAGCTCTTTTTGCCTTCAAACGGGCCCGCCGCATGAAGAACCGTCCCCATATAAGGGCGTTTGTGAGCCCGGGAAGCTGCGAAATCCGTACCGGTATAAAATGTGAAGCAATGTTACTCGGATCCTGGACCGCCCAGCACGATCGTGTTTGCCACAATCTTAGATACCTTGGGACGAGATTCCAGCTCTTTTTGCCTTCAAACGGGCCCGCCGCATGAAGAACCGTCCCCATATAAGGGCATTGTGAGCCTCGGAAGCTGCGAAATCCGTACCGGTATAAAATGTGAAGCAATGTTACTCGGATCCTGGACCGCCCAGCACGATCGTGTTTGCCACAATCTTAGATACCTTGGGACGAGATTCCAGCTCTTTTTGCCTTCAAACGGGCCCGCCGCATGAAGAACCGTCCCCATATAAGGGCGTTTGTGAGCCCGGGAAGCTGCGAAATCCGTACCGGTATAAAATGTGAAGCAATATTACTCGGATCCTGGACCGCCCAGCACGATCGTGTTTGCCACAATCTTAGATACCTTGGGACGAGATTCCAGCTCTTTTTGCCTTCAAACGGGCCCGCCGCATGAAGAACCGTCCCCATATAAGGGTGTTTGTGGGCCCGGGAAGGTGCGAAATCCGTACCGGTATAAAATGTGAAGCAATGTTACTCGGATCCTGGACCGCCCAGCACGATCGTGTTTGCCACAATCTTAGATACCTTGGGACGAGATTCCAGCTTTTTTTGCCTTCAAACGGGCCCGCCGCATGAAGAACCGTCCCCATATAAGGGCGTTTGTGAGCCCGGGAAGCTGCGAAATCCGTACCGGTATAAAATGTGAAGCAATATTACTCGGATCCTGGACCGCCCAGCACGATCGTGTTTGCCACAATCTTAGATACCTTGGGACGAGATTCCAGCTTTTTTTGCCTTCAAACGGGCCCGCCGCATGAAGAACCGTCCCCATATAAGGGCGTTTGTGAGCCCGGGAAGCTGCGAAATCCGTACCGGTATAAAATGTGAAGCAATGTTACTCAGATCCTGGACCGCCCAGCACGATCATGTTTGCCACAATCCTAGATACCTTGGGACGAGATTCCAGCTCTTTTTGCCTTCAAACGGGCCCGCTGCATGAAGAACCGTCCCCATATAAGGGCATTGTGAGCCTCGGAAGTTGCGAAATCCGTACCGGTATAAAATGTGAAGCAATATTACTCGGATCCTGGACCGCCCAGCACGATCGTGTTTGCCACAATCTTAGATACCTTGGGACGAGATTCCAGCTCTTTTTGCCTTCAAACGGGCCCGCCGCATGAAGAACCGTCCCCATATAAGGGCGTTTGTGAGCCCGGGAAGCTGCGAAATCCGTACCGGTATAAAATGTGAAGCAATGTTACTCGGATCCTGGACCGCCCAGCACGATCGTGTTTGCCACAATCTTAGATACCTTGGGACGAGATTCCAGCTCTTTTTGCCTTCAAACGGGCCCGCCGCATGAAGAACCGTCCCCATATAAGGGCGTTTGTGAGCCCGGGAAGCTGCGAAATCCGTACCGGTATAAAATGTGAAGCAATGTTACTCGGATCCTGGACCGCCCAGCACGATCGTGTTTGCCACAATCTTAGATACCTTGGGACGAGATTCCAGCTCTTTTTGCCTTCAAACGGGCCCGCCGCATGAAGAACCGTCCCCATATAAGGGCGTTTGTGAGCCCGGGAAGCTGCGAAATCCGTACCGGTATAAAATGTGAAGCAATGTTACTCGGATCCTGGACCGCCCAGCACGATCGTGTTTGCCACAATCTTAGATACCTTGGGACGAGATTCCAGCTCTTTTTGCCTTCAAACGGGCCCGCCGCATGAAGAACCGTCCCCATATAAGGGCGTTTGTGAGCCCGGGAAGCTGCGAAATCCGTACCGGTATAAAATGTGAAGCAATGTTACTCGGATCCTGGACCGCCCAGCACGATCGTGTTTGCCACAATCTTAGATACCTTGGGACGAGATTCCAGCTTTTTTGCCTTCAAACGGGCCCGCCGCATGAAGAACCGTCCCCATATAAGGGCGTTTGTGAGCCCGGGAAGCTGCGAAATCCGTACCGGTATAAAATGTGAAGCAATGTTACTCGGATCCTGGACCGCCCAGCACGATCGTGTTTGCCACAATCTTAGATACCTTGGGACGAGATTCCAGCTCTTTTTGCCTTCAAACGGGCCCGCCGCATGAAGAACCGTCCCCATATAAGGGCGTTTGTGAGCCCGGGAAGCTGCGAAATCCGTACCGGTATAAAATGTGAAGCAATATTACTCGGATCCTGGACCGCCCAGCACGATCGTGTTTGCCACAATCTTAGATACCTTGGGACGAGATTCCAGCTCTTTTTGCCTTCAAACGGGCCCGCCGCATGAAGAACCGTCCCCATATAAGGGCGTTTGTGAGCCCGGGAAGGCTGCGAAATCCGTACCGGTATAAAATGTGAAGCAATGTTACTCGGATCCTGGACCGCCCAGCACGATCGTGTTTGCCACAATCTTAGATACCTTGGGACGAGATTCCAGCTTTTTTTGCCTTCAAACGGGCCCGCCGCATGAAGAACCGTCCCCATATAAGGGCGTTTGTGAGCCCGGGAAGCTGCGAAATCCGTACCGGTATAAAATGTGAAGCAATATTACTCGGATCCTGGACCGCCCAGCACGATCGTGTTTGCCACAATCTTAGATACCTTGGGACGAGATTCCAGCTCTTTTTGCCTTCAAACGGGCCCGCCGCATGAAGAACCGTCCCCATATAAGGGCGTTTGTGAGCCCGGGAAGCTGCGAAATCCGTACCGGTATAAAATGTGAAGCAATATTACTCGGATCCTGGACCGCCCAGCACGATCGTGTTTGCCACAATCTTAGATACCTTGGGACGAGATTCCAGCTCTTTTTGCCTTCAAACGGGCCCGCCGCATGAAGAACCGTCCCCATATAAGGGTGTTTGTGAGCCCGGGAAGGCTGCGAAATCCGTACCGGTATAAAATGTGAAGCAATGTTACTCGGATCCTGGACCGCCCAGCACGATCGTGTTTGCCACAATCTTAGATACCTTGGGACGAGATTCCAGCTTTTTTTGCCTTCAAACGGGCCCGCCGCATGAAGAACCGTCCCCATATAAGGGCGTTTGTGAGCCCGGGAAGCTGCGAAATCCGTACCGGTATAAAATGTGAAGCAATGTTACTCGGATCCTGGACCGCCCAGCACGATCGTGTTTGCCACAATCTTAGATACCTTGGGACGAGATTCCAGCTCTTTTTGCCTTCAAACGGGCCCGCCGCATGAAGAACCGTCCCCATATAAGGGCGTTTGTGAGCCCGGGAAGCTGCGAAATCCGTACCGGTATAAAATGTGAAGCAATAGTTACTCGGATCCTGGACCGCCCAGCACGATCAGTGTTTGCCACAATCTTAGATACCTTGGGACGAGATTCCAGCTCTTTTTGCCTTCAAACGGGCCCGCCGCATGAAGAACCGTCCCCATATAAGGGCGTTTGTGAGCCCGGGAAGCTGCGAAATCCGTACCGGTATAAAATGTGAAGCAATGTTACTCGGATCCTGGACCGCCCAGCACGATCGTGTTTGCCACAATCTTAGATACCTTGGGACGAGATTCCAGCTCTTTTTGCCTTCAAACGGGCCCGCCGCATGAAGAACCGTCCCCATATAAGGGCGTTTGTGAGCCCGGGAAGCTGCGAAATCCGTACCGGTATAAAATGTGAAGCAATATTACTCGGATCCTGGACCGCCCAGCACGATCGTGTTTGCCACAATCTTAGATACCTTGGGACGAGATTCCAGCTCTTTTTGCCTTCAAACGGGCCCGCCGCATGAAGAACCGTCCCCATATAAGGGTGTTTGTGGGCCCGGGAAGGTGCGAAATCCGTACCGGTATAAAATGTGAAGCAATGTTACTCGGATCCTGGACCGCCCAGCACGATCGTGTTTGCCACAATCTTAGATACCTTGGGACGAGATTCCAGCTTTTTTTGCCTTCAAACGGGCCCGCCGCATGAAGAACCGTCCCCATATAAGGGCGTTTGTGAGCCCGGGAAGCTGCGAAATCCGTACCGGTATAAAATGTGAAGCAATGTTACTCGGATCCTGGACCGCCCAGCACGATCGTGTTTGCCACAATCTTAGATACCTTGGGACGAGATTCCAGCTCTTTTTGCCTTCAAACGGGCCCGCCGCATGAAGAACCGTCCCCATATAAGGGCGTTTGTGAGCCCGGGAAGCTGCGAAATCCGTACCGGTATAAAATGTGAAGCAATATTACTCGGATCCTGGACCGCCCAGCACGATCGTGTTTGCCACAATCTTAGATACCTTGGGACGAGATTCCAGCTCTTTTTGCCTTCAAACGGGCCCGCCGCATGAAGAACCGTCCCCATATAAGGGCGTTTGTGAGCCCGGGAAGCTGCGAAATCCGTACCGGTATAAAATGTGAAGCAATGTTACTCGGATCCTGGACCGCCCAGCACGATCGTGTTTGCCACAATCTTAGATACCTTGGGACGAGATTCCAGCTTTTTTTGCCTTCAAACGGGCCCGCCGCATGAAGAACCGTCCCCATATAAGGGCGTTTGTGAGCCCGGGAAGCTGCGAAATCCGTACCGGTATAAAATGTGAAGCAATATTACTCGGATCCTGGACCGCCCAGCACGATCGTGTTTGCCACAATCTTAGATACCTTGGGACGAGATTCCAGCTCTTTTTGCCTTCAAACGGGCCCGCCGCATGAAGAACCGTCCCCATATAAGGGCGTTTGTGAGCCCGGGAAGGTGCGAAATCCGTACCGGTATAAAATGTGAAGCAATGTTACTCGGATCCTGGACCGCCCAGCACGATCGTGTTTGCCACAATCTTAGATACCTTGGGACGAGATTCCAGCTCTTTTTGCCTTCAAACGGGCCCGCCGCATGAAGAACCGTCCCCATATAAGGGCGTTTGTGAGCCCGGGAAGCTGCGAAATCCGTACCGGTATAAAATGTGAAGCAATATTACTCGGATCCTGGACCGCCCAGCACGATCGTGTTTGCCACAATCTTAGATACCTTGGGACGAGATTCCAGCTCTTTTTGCCTTCAAACGGGCCCGCCGCATGAAGAACCGTCCCCATATAAGGGCGTTTGTGAGCCCGGGAAGCTGCGAAATCCGTACCGGTATAAAATGTGAAGCAATATTACTCGGATCCTGGACCGCCCAGCACGATCGTGTTTGCCACAATCTTAGATACCTTGGGACGAGATTCCAGCTCTTTTTGCCTTCAAACGGGCCCGCCGCATGAAGAACCGTCCCCATATAAGGGTGTTTGTGGGCCCGGGAAGGTGCGAAATCCGTACCGGTATAAAATGTGAAGCAATGTTACTCGGATCCTGGACCGCCCAGCACGATCGTGTTTGCCACAATCTTAGATACCTTGGGACGAGATTCCAGCTTTTTTTGCCTTCAAACGGGCCCGCCGCATGAAGAACCGTCCCCATATAAGGGCGTTTGTGAGCCCGGGAAGCTGCGAAATCCGTACCGGTATAAAATGTGAAGCAATGTTACTCGGATCCTGGACCGCCCAGCACGATCGTGTTTGCCACAATCTTAGATACCTTGGGACGAGATTCCAGCTCTTTTTGCCTTCAAACGGGCCCGCCGCATGAAGAACCGTCCCCATATAAGGGCGTTTGTGAGCCCGGGAAGCTGCGAAATCCGTACCGGTATAAAATGTGAAGCAATATTACTCGGATCCTGGACCGCCCAGCACGATCGTGTTTGCCACAATCTTAGATACCTTGGGACGAGATTCCAGCTCTTTTTGCCTTCAAACGGGCCCGCCGCATGAAGAACCGTCCCCATATAAGGGCGTTTGTGAGCCCGGGAAGCTGCGAAATCCGTACCGGTATAAAATGTGAAGCAATGTTACTCGGATCCTGGACCGCCCAGCACGATCGTGTTTGCCACAATCTTAGATACCTTGGGACGAGATTCCAGCTTTTTTTGCCTTCAAACGGGCCCGCCGCATGAAGAACCGTCCCCATATAAGGGCGTTTGTGAGCCCGGGAAGCTGCGAAATCCGTACCGGTATAAAATGTGAAGCAATAGTTACTCGGATCCTGGACCGCCCAGCACGATCGTGTTTGCCACAATCTTAGATACCTTGGGACGAGATTCCAGCTTTTTTTGCCTTCAAACGGGCCCGCCGCATGAAGAACCGTCCCCATATAAGGGCGTTTGTGAGCCCGGGAAGCTGCGAAATCCGTACCGGTATAAAATGTGAAGCAATGTTACTCAGATCCTGGACCGCCCAGCACGATCATGTTTGCCACAATCCTAGATACCTTGGGACGAGATTCCAGCTCTTTTTGCCTTCAAACGGGCCCGCTGCATGAAGAACCGTCCCCATATAAGGGCATTGTGAGCCTCGGAAGCTGCGAAATCCGTACCGGTATAAAATGTGAAGCAATATTACTCGGATCCTGGACCGCCCAGCACGATCGTGTTTGCCACAATCTTAGATACCTTGGGACGAGATTCCAGCTCTTTTTGCCTTCAAACGGGCCCGCCGCATGAAGAACCGTCCCCATATAAGGGCGTTTGTGAGCCCGGGAAGCTGCGAAATCCGTACCGGTATAAAATGTGAAGCAATATTACTCGGATCCTGGACCGCCCAGCACGATCGTGTTTGCCACAATCTTAGATACCTTGGGACGAGATTCCAGCTCTTTTTGCCTTCAAACGGGCCCGCCGCATGAAGAACCGTCCCCATATAAGGGTGTTTGTGGGCCCGGGAAGGTGCGAAATCCGTACCGGTATAAAATGTGAAGCAATGTTACTCGGATCCTGGACCGCCCAGCACGATCGTGTTTGCCACAATCTTAGATACCTTGGGACGAGATTCCAGCTTTTTTTGCCTTCAAACGGGCCCGCCGCATGAAGAACCGTCCCCATATAAGGGCGTTTGTGAGCCCGGGAAGCTGCGAAATCCGTACCGGTATAAAATGTGAAGCAATATTACTCGGATCCTGGACCGCCCAGCACGATCGTGTTTGCCACAATCTTAGATACCTTGGGACGAGATTCCAGCTCTTTTTGCCTTCAAACGGGCCCGCCGCATGAAGAACCGTCCCCATATAAGGGCGTTTGTGAGCCCGGGAAGCTGCGAAATCCGTACCGGTATAAAATGTGAAGCAATATTACTCGGATCCTGGACCGCCCAGCACGATCGTGTTTGCCACAATCTTAGATACCTTGGGACGAGATTCCAGCTTTTTTTGCCTTCAAACGGGCCCGCCGCATGAAGAACCGTCCCCATATAAGGGCGTTTGTGAGCCCGGGAAGGCTGCGAAATCCGTACCGGTATAAAATGTGAAGCAATGTTACTCAGATCCTGGACCGCCCAGCACGATCATGTTTGCCACAATCCTAGATACCTTGGGACGAGATTCCAGCTCTTTTTGCCTTCAAACGGGCCCGCTGCATGAAGAACCGTCCCCATATAAGGGCATTGTGAGCCTCGGAAGTTGCGAAATCCGTACCGGTATAAAATGTGAAGCAATATTACTCGGATCCTGGACCGCCCAGCACGATCGTGTTTGCCACAATCTTAGATACCTTGGGACGAGATTCCAGCTCTTTTTGCCTTCAAACGGGCCCGCCGCATGAAGAACCGTCCCCATATAAGGGCGTTTGTGAGCCCGGGAAGCTGCGAAATCCGTACCGGTATAAAATGTGAAGCAATATTACTCGGATCCTGGACCGCCCAGCACGATCGTGTTTGCCACAATCTTAGATACCTTGGGACGAGATTCCAGCTCTTTTTGCCTTCAAACGGGCCCGCCGCATGAAGAACCGTCCCCATATAAGGGTGTTTGTGGGCCCGGGAAGGTGCGAAATCCGTACCGGTATAAAATGTGAAGCAATGTTACTCGGATCCTGGACCGCCCAGCACGATCGTGTTTGCCACAATCTTAGATACCTTGGGACGAGATTCCAGCTTTTTTTGCCTTCAAACGGGCCCGCCGCATGAAGAACCGTCCCCATATAAGGGCGTTTGTGAGCCCGGGAAGCTGCGAAATCCGTACCGGTATAAAATGTGAAGCAATATTACTCGGATCCTGGACCGCCCAGCACGATCGTGTTTGCCACAATCTTAGATACCTTGGGACGAGATTCCAGCTCTTTTTGCCTTCAAACGGGCCCGCCGCATGAAGAACCGTCCCCATATAAGGGCGTTTGTGAGCCCGGGAAGCTGCGAAATCCGTACCGGTATAAAATGTGAAGCAATATTACTCGGATCCTGGACCGCCCAGCACGATCGTGTTTGCCACAATCTTAGATACCTTGGGACGAGATTCCAGCTTTTTTTGCCTTCAAACGGGCCCGCCGCATGAAGAACCGTCCCCATATAAGGGCGTTTGTGAGCCCGGGAAGGCTGCGAAATCCGTACCGGTATAAAATGTGAAGCAATGTTACTCAGATCCTGGACCGCCCAGCACGATCATGTTTGCCACAATCCTAGATACCTTGGGACGAGATTCCAGCTCTTTTTGCCTTCAAACGGGCCCGCTGCATGAAGAACCGTCCCCATATAAGGGCATTGTGAGCCTCGGAAGTTGCGAAATCCGTACCGGTATAAAATGTGAAGCAATATTACTCGGATCCTGGACCGCCCAGCACGATCGTGTTTGCCACAATCTTAGATACCTTGGGACGAGATTCCAGCTCTTTTTGCCTTCAAACGGGCCCGCCGCATGAAGAACCGTCCCCATATAAGGGCGTTTGTGAGCCCGGGAAGCTGCGAAATCCGTACCGGTATAAAATGTGAAGCAATATTACTCGGATCCTGGACCGCCCAGCACGATCGTGTTTGCCACAATCTTAGATACCTTGGGACGAGATTCCAGCTCTTTTTGCCTTCAAACGGGCCCGCCGCATGAAGAACCGTCCCCATATAAGGGTGTTTGTGGGCCCGGGAAGGTGCGAAATCCGTACCGGTATAAAATGTGAAGCAATGTTACTCGGATCCTGGACCGCCCAGCACGATCGTGTTTGCCACAATCTTAGATACCTTGGGACGAGATTCCAGCTTTTTTTGCCTTCAAACGGGCCCGCCGCATGAAGAACCGTCCCCATATAAGGGCGTTTGTGAGCCCGGGAAGCTGCGAAATCCGTACCGGTATAAAATGTGAAGCAATGTTACTCAGATCCTGGACCGCCCAGCACGATCATGTTTGCCACAATCCTAGATACCTTGGGACGAGATTCCAGCTCTTTTTGCCTTCAAACGGGCCCGCTGCATGAAGAACCGTCCCCATATAAGGGCATTGTGAGCCTCGGAAGCTGCGAAATCCGTACCGGTATAAAATGTGAAGCAATATTACTCGGATCCTGGACCGCCCAGCACGATCGTGTTTGCCACAATCTTAGATACCTTGGGACGAGATTCCAGCTCTTTTTGCCTTCAAACGGGCCCGCCGCATGAAGAACCGTCCCCATATAAGGGCGTTTGTGAGCCCGGGAAGCTGCGAAATCCGTACCGGTATAAAATGTGAAGCAATGTTACTCGGATCCTGGACCGCCCAGCAAGATCATGTTTTTCACAATCCTAGATACCTTGGGACGAGATTCCAGGGTGACGCGGCCTGGTCTGTGCACGTCTGGACGTGCCAATGTTGCACAATTTGTCAAACATTGGATGACTGGCGCAACGGGAAAGATCTTTCGCGCCTCTTTCACGCCACGTTTAGCCAGCACGTTCAGAGTTTCCCATCTCACTCACAAACGAACCCGCACAAACGAACTCAAACACCAGAATCGACACATGCGTACATAATCCACTCGACCACGCAGGTTCTGTTATGCAGGCACTAAAACTTCCTAGCATGGCTCGCATGAGGAAATGCAAACGAGAATGAATGAACTATGAATGAAGTGAGTACATATAGGAAACCCTAATTGGGTTGTACCCCCTATGGGATACCCCACTATAGCCGACACAACAGCATAAGCTATAATGTTCTGACACACCCCCATAGGCAAAGTGGGGGAGAACAGGGGGTCACAAGACCAGTCAAGCAAAGCAAAGCAAAGCAAAGCTCAGGGTGGATCACAAAGTCACCACACATTCTGAGCACAAGTTCAAGGCCACAAGGCCAGTTCACATGCAGTAGTACATATATATATAAGGCTAGACAAGCAAGAGCAGGTATATATATTTATATATATATATGTAACAGTACAAGCAAGGTCAAGAGGTGAGCAAGTGAGGCAAGACAGAGACAAGACCCAGCTGAGTGCAGAAGCGCTGATGATCACAAGGCGCAAGTGCCTTGGTGAAAACATCAGCAGTGTTGGCCTCAGAGGCCACGTACGCAAGCCGCAACTGTCCACGCTGCTGTAGCTCACGAGCAAGGAAGTAGCGGAGAGCAATGTGCTTCGTTCTGTGCTCCAGTCGCTGCTCTCGACACAAGGCCAGCATGGCCTTGTTGTCTACGTACAGAACTGGAGGAGAACGAGGCGGCTCTCCAAGGTCGGTCAGCAGGTAGGTGAGCCAGCGAAGCTCCTGTGCAGCCATGGCCCCGGCGTAGATCTCAGCCTCACAACTGGAGCCGAGAACAGAAGACGAGCGAGTAGCCCGCCACGAGACAGAGCCGGAACCAAGACTGAAGGTGTAACCCTGTGACGACCGTTGTGTAGCCTGGTCGTCAGCCCAGGAAGCGTTTGCGTGTCCAGTGAGGACCACTGGACTGCGCCCTCCAAGCACTAGCCCCATGCCCGACGTACTGCACAAGTAGCGCAACACCCTCTTCGCTGCAGCCATGTGCTCTGGTCGGTGTCTCCTAGGAGCAACATAGCGTGCGAGAATGCTAAGAGGGTATGCAAGGTCAGGTCGAGTGCAGGTCATCAGGTATATGAGGCAGCCAACAAGCTCTGGATACGGGCCACTCGACTCTACGGACTCATCCGAAGGCAGAGCTGAGAGAGAGTGGCGAGTAGGCAGATGAGTGGCGTGAGGCAAGGAGTACGTGAAGCCGAAGCGCTGAAGGACCTGCTGCACCATGTGTGACTGAGTCAGGGTAATGGTGCGCTGTGCTCTGTCCCGGGTGATCTGCAAGCCAAGGTAGCTACGCAGTTCACCCAGGTCTGTGCACGTGTGTCTTTTCTATAGCTCGGACTTCACGTAGGCGAGTCCAGCAGTGTCAGTTGTGGCAAAGACCAAGTCGTCGACGTACACGAGGATGTAGAAAGGCGGCAGAGAAGTGTCGGTGCGCAGAAACAGCGACGGGTCGGCAATAGAGGGAGCAAACCCAAGAGCCGCAAGTGTAGTCCTTAGTGTGTCGTGCCACTCACGGGGCACCTGGCGGAGACTGTAAACAGGACGATGGAGACTCCACTGGGTACCAGGAGGAAACGACCCTGTGAAGCCAGGTGGGCGATGCAGCCAGATCTCCTCGTGCAGGCTGCCCTGCAAGAAAGCTGTGCTGAAATCGAGGGAGTGCAGCTTGTAGTCACGGTGAGCAGCAACGTGCAGTAGCACCCGAAGAGTGGTCATCTTCGGGGTGGGAGAGAAGGTCTGAAAGTAGTCAACTCCCTGCCGCTGGCTGAAGCCACGAGCCACGTACCGTGCCTTGAAGACAGGCGGAGAACCCGGCGGCCGCTTCAACCTGAAAATCCACATGCCACTGACTATGTTCGCCCCAAGAGGGAAAACAGCGTCAACGTAGGTGCCTGTGGACTTCCAGGAAGCCATCTCTGCATCCATAGCTGCCTGCCACTGAGAAGAGTAGGGACCCTCTATCGCCTCCGCGTAAGAGCGCGGAGTCGGGATGTCAAGTGCATCCGGGTCTCCCTCAGGGGTAAGCAGTACGGACACGAGATGAGGTGAAGCAGCGGCCAAGCACTGGAACTCCTCCTGCCTGTCCTCAAGGACGTCCGTGCCAAGGGCACACTCACCCCCGACGGACGGAGGACAGACAGACTCAGACTCAGCGACAAGACTAGCAGCGTAGTCTAGGCGACAGCGAGCAGCAAAGTCGACGAGCTCAGTAACAAGGGCAGACGCAGCAGTAGACTCGAAAGAAGGGTCAGTGACGGCAGTAGCAAGGAGACACGTGACAGTAGGACTGGCAGCACGAAGAGAGTCCGACTCCGGGTCGGCAAGAGTAGGAAGAGAGGACGCAGGAGGAGAGGGCAAAGGGGCACGCACAGGAGCAATGGACGGACGCAGAGACATTTGGTGCGTGCCAGGGACAGGAGGAAGACGCTGACGCGAACCGCGACCACTAGTGCGAGCAGCACGAACAGGCGCAGGACGAGACGCAGGCTCACGACGCTCAGCAAGACCTCCAGTGGGACCAGCGTAGGGAGAGGGAGCAGGTAGTGGGGAGGCAGGCTGTAACTGTAGCTGTGACGGGACAGGCTGTGGACCCTCTAAAGAAGGAGGAGGACCTGTAGAAGGTGGAAGACAAAGAACCTGCTGCAGGAGTGGAACGAAGTACGGTCGAGGCCGTGCGGCGACGCCAGACACAGCAGGGACAGCACCAGTACCCCCAGAAGGAGCACCCGCTCCAGCAGCACCTCCAGCAGCTCCAGAACCTCCAGCAGAACCAGTAGCACCCCCAGCAGGACCGCGAGCAGTAGGCTCAGCACCAACGCCCGCAGCAGCACCAGCTCCAGTCGAACCCGCAGGCCCAGCAGCTCCAGTACTCCCGGGACGAGCACCTCCGGGACCCGCAGCACCAGCACCCTCAGCAGCCGAAGAACCTCCAGCTCCAGCAGCACGCCTCCAGCGCCGGGCAAACCACTCGCGCAGCTCCGGTGGAGAGAGTGGCTCCCGACGAGACGAAGCACCCAAGGGACCTCCAGGTGTAGCACCTCCAGGCTCAGCACCCCCAGGCTCAGCACCCCCAGGCGTAGCACCCCCAGGCTCAGCACCCCCAGTCGCAGCACCCCCGGACTCAGCACCCCCAGTCGCAGCACCCCCAGACTCAGCACCCCCAGTCGCAGTACCCCCTGGCTCAGCACCCTCAACAGCACCAGAGTCACCAGTAACCTCGACAGGCTCGACTGCGTCTACCTGGGACACACCTGAAGGGGCAGGACCCTGAGGGGGGAGGGGGTCTACCGGGGGGGGACCTTGGACCAGGAAGAGCGGGGGAGGGGGTAGGGACGGAGTGCGGTAGGGGAAGAGGCGGTAGTAGGGGACCGACTCGTCAAACGTGACGTCCTGGGAGGACAGAACACGGCGAGAGGTGGGGTGGTAGAACTGCCACCCAGGCGCGTCAGGGGGGAACCCCAGGAAGACGCAAGGAGCAGCACGAGGGGACAGCTTGTCCACAGACAAGTCGCGGACAAACGCCCGAGATCCCCAGACCCGGAACGCCGACGCATCGCCAACCTTCCCCGTCCACAGCAAGGCTGGGGAGGTCTCCGGCCTGGAGACCCTGGGGTGGAGGTTGATCTGATGTGCCGCGTACCTGACCGCAAACGGCCACAGAAAATGGGGGGCAGCCGCATGCATCATGGACGTACGAGCGACGTCCATGACCATGCCAATGCGGCGCTCAGCGATCCCATTTTGCTGCGGGGAGTCCGGAAGCGTGAAGGTCTGACGGATGCCTCGTGCGCGACAGTAGGCTCTCAGAAGGCCAGAGGAAAACTCTCCGCCTCTGTCCGAGTGCAGACGCAGAACAGGAAAGTCCGAGCCAAAGCTCTGCCTGAGCTGGAGACGAGCTGCGCGGATCCAGTCGATCAGCACCTCAGTGACATCACCCTTGCTGCGCAAGGGGAAGACCGTGTTGTAGCGCGAGTAGTCGTCAACAACAAGCAGGAAGTAGCGCTCGTGACCCTGTCCACGGACGCGGGCTGGGCCCCACACGTCCATGTGAAGCGTCTGCAGCGGGGCCTCTGTCGGAGGAAACTGGGAGGAGTGAGGGGCAGCCCTCTGGCGCCCCTCTACACAGGGGACACAGGAAGGGCCAGGCCCCTGAGGAAGGGGAGGGAGGGACCTGGGGAGACCGGAAACAAGAAGACGAGAGGCCATGCCTCTGAGCCGAAGCAGAGAGGGGTGACCAAGGCGATGGTGCCAGAGGAGAGTCTCGTGAGAGAGGAGACGACACAAACAGGGGGCAGACTCAGGACCAGACCTGGACGCTGCAGCAAACACCTGACCTGACGCAGACACCCTGCCAGACGCAACAACTGGAGGAGACGCAGTGGTCAGTGTGTACACGCTAGACCCCGGCTGACGTGTAAACGTAGCCAGGTGTCGGCCTGTGCGAGCCTCTGCGCAGTGCGTCACTAGCTAGCTGACGCGCAGGAGTGAACTGGTGGACTCCCCCATCCTGTAGGTCAGCAACACTCACCAAGTTCGTAGAGAACGAGGGAAGGTAGAGACCAGACAGGGTGCTAGAGGGAGCCGCCGGACACGGGAGGACTGTGGAGAAGTGAGACATGACAGGAACCCCAGAGGGGTCAGCCAGAGACACCGCAACCGGCCGGCTAAGCGGCGTAAGTGTGGTGCGGTCCCGAAAGAAGGAGCGAGAAGCCCCAGAGTCAAGGGTGAAGGTGAGGGAGGCCGAAGCCGACGTAGTACCTGAGAGCGCAGGCTCACCAGTACCTGAGGACGCAGACGCACTAGCACCTAGAGCAGCAGCGTCGCAAGCACCTAGGGCAGCAGCCGTCCCAGTACCTAGAGCAGCAGTCTCAATGCCCGGATCGTGCGGGAAACAACGGTAACAGTCACCCTCATCACTAATAGTCACAGAGTACATGGCAGACAAGATAGCATCAAAATCAAGATCATAGATGGCTACTCCCGCCCTAGACAGCTCACCCCAGCGAGGGATCTCTGTGGCCTCAGGTTACTGGTGACGCCACGCGTCCGTCAGGCGGCCAAAGCAGCGCTGGGTGGGGTGCGCACCCCCACACTGCTCACCCGCACGGTCGCCGGTGCGCAGGACGTAGGTGCACGGACCAAAACTCCCACCCCGCTGGCGTGCAGTGTACCACTCACGGAGCTGCTGAGGGGACAGGGTGTCACGACCACGCTGCTGCTGCTGGCGCGGACCACCACCGGAGCCACTCCTCTGCGTAGGCCCGCGACCAGCTCCTCCGCCTCCTCCGCCGCCTCCGCCGCCTCCGCCACTACCGCCGCTTCCACCACCGCCGCCGCCTCCGCTACCGCCGCCGCCTCCGCTCCCTCCGCCACCGCCGCCGCCTCCACCCCCACTGGCGCCACCGGTACCCCCACCTCCTCCACCACTCCCTCCACCACCCCCACTCCCTCCGCCGCCCCCACCACCACCTCCACCGCCCCCGCCAGCTCCTCCAGCGCCCTTGCCCCCCTTGCCCCTGCCTGCGCGGCGCTTCCCCGAAGGGGTAGACGCAGCGCCGACCGACTCGAAACCAACGAGGTCGGCAGCAGCAGCAGAAGCGACAGAGGGCAAGAGGGGGGAGGGAGAACACCCCTCAAAGACAGGGGTGCGGGGGTCACCACGAGAAGCTCCTACAGCGACTATGCTCTTCTCTGCCGCTAGGAGGGACTTCTCGGGGAGGTCAATGGTGAGGGTGGTGGGGCACACAGCTAGGAAGTGGTCCCTGACTACTCGAAGGGAGTCAGGGAGGTGGGTGACTATGAAGTAGAGGGTGATGTACATGGGGGGGGGGGGGTTCTTGGCGCAGAAGTCAGCAGGAAGCGTAGCGCGGTAGCGAGTGTCACTAGTGCGGAGGTGCGTAATGAGATCAGTGACTGTGGGAAAGGCAGCAAGGTCAGGGAAGAGGTACGGCAGCATGAGACGGCTCAGTGCAGCAGTGGCAGGGGAGGAGTAGCGTGCAACTACAGCGTCGTACAAGGTCTGAGCACTCTTGTACTGACTAAAGTGTGCACGCTCGAAGGTAGGGAGGTGGCGACGCACAGCAAGACGTGCAGCAGCGTCGCGCATGGCCCACTGGGAACGAACAGTGGCGTCAGCATCAGCAGCAGGGGCAGGGGACGCGCCAGAGGTGAGGTCAAAGAGAGAGAGACCGTCTGCCCTATCGCACTGTAAGAACAGCTGTAGGTCATCTACCCAGACCTCGAAGTCAACAGCGTCAAAAGCTAGGACACTGGGGGTAGCCATGACGACAGTAAACTAGCAGTGCAAGCAGTAGGGTGAGGGCAGTGCAGTAAAAGAGGGACTGTGCTCACCAGACTGGGCAGCTCAGGGAGGTCGGAAGTAGGGCGGCTCAGCTGCGGAGCGGCTCGGCTGCTGGGCGGCTCGGCTGCAGGGCGGCTCGGCTGCTGGGCGGCTCGGCTGCTGGGCGACTCGGCTGCTGGGCGGCTCGGCTGCAGGGCGGCTCGGCTGCTAGGCGGCTTGGCTGCTGGGCGGCTCAGCTGCTGGGCGGCTCGGCTGCTGGGCGGCCTTGCTGCTGGGCGGCGCGGCGGCTCGGGGGTGCCGCTGCAGGCCGAGAGGCGGCGAGGCCGCTGTAGGGTAGGGCGGCGACGGGCCGCACTAGGGCAGCGGCGGGTCGCAGTAGAAAGGGCGGCGACGGGCCGCTGTAGGGCGGCAGCCGGCCGCTTTAGGGCGGCGGCGGGCCGCTGCGGAGAGGGCGGCGGTGAGGCCGCTTGAGGGCGGCTGTGGACCGCTGCTGAAAGGGCGGCGGCGGGCCGGTTGAGGGCGGCCACAGGCCGCTGTAGAGCGGGCGGCGGTGGGCCGCAGCAGGGCGGCAGCGGGCCGCTGTAGGGCGGCGGCGGGTCGCTGCAGAACGGGCGGCGACGGGCCGCTTAGGGCGGCGGCGGGCCGCTTAGGGCGGCGGCGGGCCGCTGCGGAAAGGGCGACGGTGGGCCGCGTAGGGCGGCGGCGGGCCGCTGCGGAAAGGGCGGCGGTGGGCCGCGTAGGGTGGCGGCGGGCCGCTGCGGAAAGGGCGGCGGCGGGCGGCGACTAGCCGCTGCAGAGCAGGCGGCGGCGGGCCTCCCTTAGGGCGGTGGCGGGCCGCTGCAGGAAGGGCGGCGGCGGGCCTCCCTTAGGGCGGCGGCGGGCCGCTGCAGGAAGGGCGGCGGCGGGCCGGTTTTAGGGCAGGGACGGGCCGCTGCAGAGCGGGCGGCGGCGGGCCGCTTTAGGGTGGCGACGGGCCGCTGCAGAGCGGGCGGCAGCGGGCCGTGTTAGGGCGGCGGCGGGCCGCTAAGAGAAGGGCGGCGGCGGGCCGCAAAGGGCGGCGGCGGGCCGCGCAGAAAAGGCGACGGGCCGCTAGGGGCCGCCGCTAGGGCAGGCGCGCTTCGGGTAGGGGGGGGGGGCAGGACGCGCCCCGGGCAGAAAAAAAAGTTGTTGGTGGGCCCTAGGAACAGTTCCCACGAGGGAACCTGCTCGATACCATGAGGAAATGCAAACAAGAATGAATTAACTATGAATGAAGTGAGTACATATAGGAAACCCTAATTGGGTTGTACCCCCTATGGGATACCCCACTATAGCCTACACAACAACATAAGCTATAATGTTCTGACATCGCAAACGCAAAAGCAATGTCGGCGCGACAGAGGAAGACTTGTGGCGACCGGAAGACCTGGCCTACGTGAAGTGGATGAATGAGGAACTTGCAGCAGGGAGACCTACCACGAAGCCCCTTCGTAACGTGCATGCCACCGGCTCAACGCCAGCTCAATCGACCGTCAATCCGCATCGCACTCAAGGTCCACAGGTGACCGACTACGACACTGACGAGGATTTTCCAGAGAAGGACTCTGCGGACGAGGATCTGGAGCAAGGGTCGGACGGGGAATATCCCGTTGCTGCATGGCATGGGGACGTTCAGTACAACGGTCCAGCCGAGCAGACCGCGAACGCCACCCACGCTGTTCGGAACGGGACTGATCCGAGCCCACGCGCCAGGGCGAAGCATAACGGCAAGGCTAAAGCACAGCCAGAGTCGCCTAACGAGACGTCAGTGAGCGGCATTGCGCAGAAAGGCCAACGGCCGGAGTGGTCACCCAAGGAGTCGACCGTTCTCGTGGCCGCGCTGTGGTTTACAAAGGACGAGCTGCAATAGATGACGGGCAAGCAGGGGTCGCAGTATTGGCTCCGACTAATCGAGCATATCAAACTGCAACACCCTGATTGGAGTCGGAACGCCTTAGCATGCACTAACCAGTGGAAGCGGTTGAAGGCGTTGTGGAAGCAAATCGACAAGGGCGACTCCGCTTCGGGTGGGGGGACGGTGATTAAGCCACCGTGGTGGGAGTGGATGGTGCTTTTTTATAAGGATACGGCAGCTGCAGAGCCTCACGCCCTTGACGGCGGCGGTGCGGTTGAGGTCAATGTTGATCCGGGTGTGAAAGTCGTCACGCCCTCGAAGACCGATGCTACGGGCACCACGGGTACGTATTGCTATCAATGTGTAACTCTGCATGTTCCAACATAGATCGTGGTTGTTTTATTGATATCCAGCTCTTATTAGCATTGACATACATTACTAACATTCTTTATGACATACAATACCCTATCTATGTCCTTCGTGTCAGAAGTGCGTAGCACCCCACCCAGTGCTCGTCGTAGGGTCCACGAGACGGCAACCATGGCGGCCGCCCAGCTCTTATCCGACACTCTCAAGCAGTGCTTGGCTGATGGCGTGGCGCAGATAACTGGGGTGATTCGGGAGTGGATGGCGACGCAGCAGTCGCAGACCAGTCGCCCCCTCCACTTCTCGGGATCCCGCCACGGCGACGATGACAGCTGGCATTACAACTGTGAGGGCAGCGAGGACAACACCAATGCCGACCTCAGTGACGGGGTTGAAGAGTGGCGTCGCGGCGACGACGCTTAAGGTAAGCATCGTGAAGGGTCATGCCAAGCCTCTTACGCCGCTCTTTCAGCTACGCCTGCATACTTGTCTCACATGCACTCCGGTTGTACACAGCAAGCTCGCCCCTCGTCCACCATGGGTCGCGGTTGAGTGCAATTGCTTCCCATTTGTGGTTCGGGTTTTTCATCCGTGAACCGGCCATCTAAATCCCCATGTTGTGCAGGATTACGACACAACTGGCCCCGGCGAGTACGCGTCATAGCGCACAATCGTGTCGGCCGGCGAAAAGGCGGTAGCGGCCTTTAAACTGACCGATGGTGCGCTCGGCGGACATTCGGGTGGCGGACTGGCAGTAGTTGTATGTCTGTTCCCACTCGAGCATCAGGCGGCTAGTGGGTGCATGTAAGGGGGTGAGACAATAGTCGCGGAGGGGATAAGCTGCATCTCCAACCAGCTGGTATGGGGAAATGTCGCCTCGCTCTAGTCTTTCGTAGAGGCTAGATTTGATGAACACTCTCTGATCATGTGCTGTGCCGGGATACCCGATGAGGTAATCCCAAATGATCCCTCTAGCATCGCATGTGATCTGCAATTGAACTGCGTACTGTGATTTCCGGGTGTAATATTCAGTCCGATGCCCTTCCTTCCCTCTGATTTGAATATGCGTGCCATCTATTGCACCCACTACTCCTGGAACACCCGTTATGCTCCTAAACTCTTCTGCCATCGTCCGCATCTCTTCTTGTGATGGAAATCGGACCCAGTCCGATTTAAAGACGCGCGGGAAGTTTGTGAGGAAAATGTCTACGAGTAAGTGGCATAGCGTCTTCGGAACCCCAAACCAGAACGCAAGGTCAATGTACGACAGGGCGCTCGCGAAGTATTTGATCGGCACAAGTATGGCGATGCTAATCGGTAAGGAGTGTTTTTGTATGACCTTGTTTAGAACTGGGCGCATTCCTTCACTGATGTAGTCTAGAATGGATCGATTGATTCTGAACAAGTCCATGAAAACCTCCTCTGGCATCGCCTCCATTTCATCCACCCATATCCCTAGGCGTCGCCGCCTCAGACCTCGATTCCGTGCCCGGATCGCACTACGGGATTCTCCGCTAGTTTCCTCATTTGCGGTCTGGTCTATCTGCTCGAGCAACTCAGTACAAGCTTTCGTAGCAAGCGCGAGGAAGGTGTTGTAATAAAAATCATGCCACATAATTAAGAGTCTAGGGAGAAAAGGCACATCATTCATGGTGGCTAGAGGTAATTAATAACCCATTTAGCTGGTTCTCGACAGTTTATCATCAGTTGCAGCGGGAGGCGAGTCCGTTCCCGCTTGTTATGCTTTGGCTAGAGTAGATGGGACTGGTGCTGCAGGAATGCTTACGTGGTGGTGGTGATGGTTTAGTCTGGCACTAGACGGGCGTGTCGTTGTGCACATTTACAGGGTTGGGTCGCATGCTGCCACATCAGCGCTCATTTACAGTCGCGCAACAGCTCAAACCGGCAAGTACATCTGACAAGAGGTTTTGGCGAACTTGCAAATTTACAAGCGAGAATTGCTAGGCTGATATGAGGCAGCTCTGATAGGGGGCCGTAGGAACACGCCCTAACTGCATCTCTACAAGCATACGCAATGCGCTGGTCAATTTGGTCGGTATGCACGCCTGTAGTGCAGGTACCATGTACGACTGGAATGTCTATATCTGCCAAATTACATAGATCCGATACCGTAGGTTGAAACATGGTAGGGGGTTGGGAAATGGTATGATTCAAAGTAAACCCTGCTTGGACCAAGTGCTTGCTTGGACCAAGTGCTTGCTTGGACCAAGTGCTTGCTTGGACCCAGTGCTTTCTTGGACCAAGTGCTTGCTTGGACCAAGTGCTTGCTTGGACCAAGTGTTTGCTTGGACCAAGAGCTTGCTTGGACCACGTGCTTTCTTGGACCAAGTGCTTTCTTGGACCAAGTGCTTTCTTGGACCAAGTGCTTTCTTGGACCAAGTGCTTTCTTGGACCAAGTGCGTGCTTCGATCAAGTGCTTGTTTGGACCAAGTGCTTTCTTGGACCAAGTGCTTGCTTGGACCAAGTGGTTGCTTGGACCAAGTGCTTGCTTGGACCAAGTGCTTTCTTGGACCAGATGCTTTCTTGGACCAAGTGCTTTGTTGGACCAAGTGCTTTCTTGGATCAAGTGCCTGCTTGGACCAAGTGCTTGCTTGGACAAAGTGCTTTCTTGGATCAAGTGCTTTCTTAGACCAACTGCTTTCTTGAACCAAGTGCTTACTTGGACCAAGTGCTTTCTTGGACCAAGTGCGTGCTTGGACCAGGTGCATGCTTGGACCCAGTGCTTTCTTGGACCAAGTGCTTGCTTGGACCAAGTGCTTGCTTGGACCAAGTGCTTGCTTGGACCAAGTACTTGCTTGGATCAAGTGCTTTCTTGGACCAAGTGATTTCTTGGACCAAGTGCTTTCTTGGTTTAAGACGCATTATTCTTTCTGTACAAATACAGCAAATACCGAACTTTTATGTGCGCACGAACCAAGATGATGTAGCTCCGGTATGTGTATTTGAACATGGGCGACCCGGATATGCAATAGCATTCAGGTCGTTCAATGATTTTCCCTTTGCGTATAGAGATCCATGTGCTTCCAAAGCATTTGTCGGCAGACACTAGGGCATCGCAGGCGCCAAACTTTTCTGTGCACACGAACCAAGCGGGAATTGCTCCGGTAGGTGTGGTATTTGAACATGGGCCACCCGAATATGCAATAACATTCAGGCGGTTCGATGTTTTTCTCTACGCCTATAGGGATAAATGTGTTTTCAGAGCATTTGTCGGCAGACACTGCCGTTATCACAAGCGCTGAACTTTTTTGAACGAATCTGACAGCCCAAAGACGAATCTGAGGGCCTGGTACGGTACTGACCGAAGATATCAAAGTTTGAGGTACTTGTTGTGGCCAGCCCAAGATATTAATATGGTACCATGTTGTGGCAGTTGACTACGCAACGCTTCTTGGTCTGTGCGTGAAGAACAGCGCTCTACTCTGCATCAGCGCGATCGTCCAGGTTATGTTGAGTTGGCTGGCCTGGCAATCTACATGCTAAAAACAAGCTTTGTTGTAGGACCGCAAACGCACATTACCCAATACAGTCCATTGGTATTACCATACAGATTATATGTTGTATTACAAGGTATCTAGTTACTGAGCAGCACTTTTTGCCTGGTCCCTCTCGGCAGCTCGTTTGAGAGCCAGGGCTGCCTTCACCACATTGCCGCGAGTGATGAGCCCCACCTGCACCGCACCACAGCAGCACACACGCACAGAATCAGTCTGCAGTGCTAAACCAAGTGTACAGTGTTGTCAAGTAATCTCATAAGTTGTACATGTCCTTGCAGGCTGAAGCGCAAGGTGCTTAGTGCGTGCTGGCATGTCGGACCGAGGTGTACGTTCGTTCCTCATCATTCCTGCGGGGCGCGTACCAGTTTGCCGTTGTCGTCCACCACAGGCAGCCGGCGGTGCTGATTCTCCAACAGCATCCTGCCAGCAGCAGGCGATAGGGTTGGGGAGGGAGCAGAGAGAGAGAAGGGAAGGCAAGCAAGAGAGAGAGCGGGGGGCAGAGAAGGGGAACACTGGATGAAGCGGCGATTGGGGTTGATGGGGTGTGGAAGGGGGAAACAGAAACTATTCATGGGAGGAAAAGAACAGGAGGAGGTACGGGGGTAGGGACAGGAGGCAAGAAAACGGGTGTGACCTGGAAGCCTAGACTTTCAGAAAACAGGCATGGTTGCAGGGAGGCATGGGGGCAGAGAGGCATGGTTGCAGGGAGGCATGGGGGCAGAGAGGCATGGGGGCAGAGAGGCATGGTTGCAGGGAGGCATGGGGGCAGAGAGGCATGGTTGCAGGGAGGCATGGGTGCAGCCAGACCTGGCGGCCTGGTCGAGGTTGGTGGAGGGGTGCACGGTGTGCGGGTGGGGCGTCATGACGTCCGCCACCACCCGCCCCCTCGTCTTTATCAGCAGCTTCTGAATCTCCCTGAACGCCTGCCGTGCCACATGGGCGCGCCCGTGGCCGTGGGGAGGTGGGGATGGGAGATGAACATGGGAAGGTGGGGAGAGGGAGGGAAGGGGAGATTTTATGGTACGTGTGGGGGGCGTGTGTGGTGAAGGGAGAGCCCAGTGCAAGGTGCGGGGAGAATGGAGGAGACACAGCAGCAGCAGAAAAGGGGTGGTGGGCAGAAACACGTGGGTGAGTGGGCGAGAGAAGGGCCCGGGGGACGGGAAGGGTGTGAGTGGTGGTGTGAAGGGATGGGGGAGGTGCACCTTCCACGTGCTGCCGGCCTCGGGGAAAAGCGAGGAGGATGGCCCGGACGACCCCACACCTGCATGCCATGCCATGCCATGCCGTGTGCATGGGGGCAGGCGGGCACAGAGAGATGGCAGGTGCCATGGGGATGGGGGGCACGATCAGCAATGTAGTTGCTGGGATAGCAGGGGCTGTGTGTGAGAGGCGTGGCGAAGTGTGAGAGGAAAACGAAGAGAGTGAGATGTGAGAGCGCAGTGAGAGAGGTGAGGGGAGGAAGGAGAGAGAACAGGGTGGGGCGGGCAGGGAAGAGGAGGGGCGACAGGGTGTGGCGGGCAGAGGAGAGGAGAGGCGGGGAGAGCAGTGGGGGGGCGGGGAGAGCAGTGGAGGGGCGGGGAGAGCACAGGAGGGGCGAGGAGAGCAGTGGAGGGGCGGGGAGAGCACAGGAGGGGCGGGGAGAGCAGTGGAGGGGCGGGGAGAGCACAGGAGGGGCGGGGAGAGCAGTGGAGGGGCGGGGAGAGCACAGGAGGGGCGGGGAGAGCAGTGGAGGGGCGGGGAGAACAGAGAAGATGGGAGAAGAGCAGAGCGGATGAGGGGCGGGGCAGGGGCGCACCGGAGATGGAGTCAAGGGCGAGGAGGTCATAGTCCGACACCACGCCCACCTGCCATGCCGTGCCGTGCCATGCCATGCCATGCCATGCCGTGCCGTGCCATGCCATGCCATGCCATGCCATGCCGTGCCGTGCCGTGCCGTGCCGTGCCGTGCCGTGCCATGCCGTGTCGTGCCGTGCCATGCCATGCCGTGCCGTGCCGTGCCGTGCCATGCGTGCCGTGCCGTGCCGTGCCATGCCGTGCCGTGCCGTGCCGTGCCATGCCATGCCATGCCATGCCGTGCCGTGCCATGCCATGCCATGCCATGCCATGCCATGCCATGCCATGCCATGCCGTGCCATGCCATGTGTATCCGCACATGCGTGCATGGAGGGAGAGGCGGGTGCTGGTGTGAGGTGCGGGCGGGGAGATTGTGAATCTGGGGAAATGTGAGCGTGGCGTGTGTGTGCGTGTGATTCTGCCAAGCACGAGTGTGCATCACGAAATGCTGTAGAGCACTACATTTATCCCCCCTTTTCCCCCTCTCTCCCCCATCACCCACCCTCTCTCAGCCCATCCCTCTCCCCCTCCCCTGCTCACCAGGCGTCCCTCCGCGTCCACCACGGGCATGCCCGTGATGCGGTTCTCCACCAGCAGCTCCAGCGCTGCGCGCACACGGGGAGGTGGGGTGGGGGGAGGCGGGGGAAAGAAGGGGGGAGGGGGAGAAAGGGGGTGGAAGAGGGAGAAGGGGGAGACGGCGGGGAAAGGGGGAGGGGCGGAAGGGGGTGGAGAACAAGGGCGAGAGGTCGGACCGACTTAGAGCAAGCACCGCGTTTCCGTTGCGCTTGGTGAAATATTGCATACGTTGGCGGACCTTAATCGACGGTGCTGCACGGACCTTAATCGACGGTGCTGCACGGACCTTATTCGACGGTGCTGCACGGACCTTGATCGACGGTGGTGGAGGGCTGCGCGCACACGAGCTTGCCGGCCGACATGCAGTCGCCCACCGTCAGATGGTCCGTCGTCCGCACCGCCGCCCAGTCCACCGCCGCCTGCCCTCCCGCGCACAGCGCGCGCGCGCACAGGGGGGGATCATGGGAGGGAAGGACGAGCGGGGGGGGGGAAGTGCGCGCGATTGTTGCGCTCGCGGAGAGGAGACTCGGTGGATGGGGGGGCGAGCGAGAGATGGCGACGCGGGACGAGAGGGAGAATTGGGAGCGCTGGGAGAGCAACGAGAACGATCAGGACGAGCGGAAGGCGCGAGGGACGAGGGGAGGTGGGCGTGCGAGCAGCGCTGCTGCTGTCGCAAATCTACGCATCTGATGATTCGACCACACATGCTGGCGACGATGTGCGACACAACATGTCGCCAAAGACGGCTCACCCTGTCGCCCGCGGCCGCAACGACCAATCGCGGAGTCCGAGTTTGCCGAGTGATGGTCTGAGGAGTGCGGGGGACGCGGAGACTGGATGCGCGGATAGGCGGACAGCATGCGCCAGTGTCGGCGCGGGAGGACGCGAGAGCGGAGGTGCGCGCGACGGCGCGCGGAGCTAGGCGCGCGGGGAGAGAGGAGGCGACGGTGAGGGCCGCCATGGCGTCTGGCTATGTTACTTAGTGGCAGTGCGGCGCACGGCGAGTGCGGCGGGGGCAGCGCGCGGGACGGTGAGCGAGGCAGTCGAATGAGAAAGGTGCGCGCTTGGTAATGCGGGTGGCAAGTTGTGGATGCTGAGGTGAACACGAGGGGCGTATGCGTTGATTGGTGAATGCCCGTTTGTGGTTGTGTGACTGCTGATGTCAGCAATGGATGGTTAGAAGGTGCCACGTGCGCACGTTCAGAGATGACCACTCGAGATCTCCGTGTGTAAAACCGTGATGCGTATTTGAACTTAACTTATGTTCGATGCTTATCCTCTTGTCTTATGTTTATAGCCATTCAGGAAATATTGGATCATACCACAACTGTGTGGCCTCACACATGCAGGTGCACACCTCCAGCTCCACTTATGCTTGAATTCCGCATAATACATTGCAATGCGATTGGTAAAAAATGCCTCTAAATATGAGCGTGCTGCCAGCTGAGCACCAAGCAAGGGTGAAGCAGTCATGCATCTCAGACTCCTATGCGGCATGCTATGCTACATGAGAAGCAGCTTCAGCACCTCATCTGCGATCGCATCCGCTGCACCCTCACCACGCTCCCCTCCATCACTCCCCCCACCCTCCCCCTCGCCTTCCCCAGCAGCACTCCCCTTGCCCCCCCCATACTCGCTTGCCACCTGCCTGAGCGCGCTCCCCATGGCCTCCAGTGCAGCCGCGTCCCCCAGCAGGCGCGCTGCCACCGCTGCCACCTCCCCCGGTCCCACCTCCCCCACCACCTCCGGCACCACCTCCCGCCCCGCCCACCTGCACGCGCGCACAGGGGAGGCGGGCATGGGGGGAGGGGGGCGGGGTGGTGGTGGAAGTGAATTGGGGTGGGTGGAGGGGCAAACAGTGAACGGAGTGATGGCGCGCAGTGTTGTGCGGGTTGGCAATGGGCATGGCAAGGTGAGGGGTGGAGGAATGAAGCAGCAGGAGAGGCCATAAGCAGCAGCAAGGCAGAGGTGTAAGAGGTGAGGGGCGAGGAGGTGAGGGGCGAGGAGGTGAGGGGGTACCGGTTGGGCCAGGCGGGGAGGTGAGGGGGTACCGGTTGGGCCAGGCGAGGAAGGGCAGCGACCGGAGCAGCGAGGCGTTGAGGAAGCGAGTGAGCGCTGCTGCTGGGCCCGCCGGCAGCAGTGCCGGCAGCAACCCCAACACGCCCCCTGCCCCCCCTTGGAACAGCTGACGTGGAGAGAGGAGGGCGGAGGAGAGGGTGGAAAGGTGTGATATGGAGTGGTAGTGGTGATGCAAGGAAAGGCCGCAGCAAGAAGGCATTGAGGGTGGAGCGTGGAGGGAGCAGCATAGGAGGGACAACGCAGTGCGTTGACAGGCAAGTCATATCGAGTGGGCATCACCCGGTAGTAAAGCTGGTGCATGTAACTCATGGACGCACCTCCAGTGAGAGAGTGGGCAGGACGACCACCATGGGCACTCCCAGTGCTGCCAGCTCAGCAGTGTTGGTGCCCACCTGCCATGCCACGTCACCCATGCCACATGTCAGTCACATAGATTGCGGGCCAATCACAAAGCTAAGGATCACAGCAGAAAGTGATGTGGCGAGCACAGCAGCCCTGGTATGGCATGAGGCCGGCGGGCCAAAGTAGCACATGAAGCATGCTCACAGTGGTGAGGGCGAGCGAGCACTGCGAGAGCAGAGAATACGAGGGAAACGCCCTCCACACCTCTACCTCCACTCCCTCACCCCCCCTCGCCCCCTCCCCTCCCTCCCTCCCCTCCTCCTCTTCATCCCCTCTTCCATCTCCCCCTTCCCCATCCCCCTCCCCAGCAACCAGTCTCCCCAGATACTCCCACCCGACCCCCGCCCCTCCCCCTGGCGGAGAGGGCAGTGCAGCAGTGGCAGAGGGCGGCAGCAGGCGCGCGGGCAGCCAGGCGTGGCGGGCGATGAGCTCGTTGTGGCGCCGCGAGGCAAAGCGAGCCAGCGACGCCGGCTGCACCGTGGGGGCCAGAGGTAGGATGAAGCGCATGCGGGGGGCGCTGGGGGGAAGGGGGGGGGAGATGGGGGGAAGAGGATGGACGAGGAAGGAATGGATGGGAGTGAAGAGAGATGTGGGAGGTGGTGGATGTGTGGGCAGCGACAGACAGGTGATGGCTGCGGGTGGTGGCGACCTGCTTTCCCCCCCGCTTGCCCACGTGGTGTGGTGTGGTGGATCACCTGAGAGAGCAGGTCGTGCTGAGTGCATGGGCGACGGAGAGGAACAAGGGCACTCCCACCATCAGCTTCACGTCCTGCCACCACACACCATGTGGCACACGGGTGCACGTGCATGGCATGGCACAGAGCACATAGATACACACACGTGCATGAGTGTGACATACACGTGTGGGCATGCATGCATGGGCGTACACACTTGAGCTCACGAATGATCCAAGTGGCAACAGTGGTGGCTCACCTTGCTTCCCGGCAGCAGCCCCACCACCACCTCACGCTCCTTGCCATCCCCCTCTCCTCTGCTCCCCTGCTTCTCCTCGCCTCTCCGCCCCGCGTCCCCATGTCCCCCCTGCCCCCCCTGCCCCCCCTGCGCCTGCGCCACGGCGGAGAGGAAGAGGTCTCCCACCACGCGGGCGCGGCGGGCGGCCAGCAGGGCGGGCGGGATGGAAGGTAGCAGCACAGGCGAGCGCAGCGCACTCATGTCCACCAGCCTGGGGGAGGGGGGAGGGAGGGAGAGAGGAGGGGAGCGGGGGTGGAAGGTGGGGAGGGGCAGATGGTTTAAGATTGAATGGAAAAGCACCACCCCACCAGCCAACAGCCACCTTTGCTACCTTTCCCCCCGCTCTACAAACACATGTCCCTCTCCCCCCCCCGCAACCCACCAGGCAGCCAACACATGCCTCTTCCCCCCTGCAACCCACCAGGGCCAGCGGGCGGCATCCTCAGCATACACGAGGCAGCGGTACCCCAGGCGCCGCGCCAGCAGCACCGCATTCAGCTGCTCGCCGCCCAGAAACACCACCACGCCCCGCCTCCGCCACCCCCACTCCCCCTCCCCCTGCCCCTCCCCCTCCCCCTCCCCTTCCCCCTCCCCCTGGCCGCCCCCCTCCCCCTCCCCTTGTTGCCGCTGCTGGTCGTCTGTTCGTCCCCCCGAGGCTCCCCCCTCCGCTCTCTCTCCGCCCGTGTGCTGGCCCCCAGTGGTAGCAGCAGGGCGAGCGAAGAGCAGCATGTGCAGGAAATCTTGGGGGCCCTGGTGGGGAGAGAGGGGCGTGTGGGGAGGGGGTGGAGAATGAGGCATATGGGGCATGGCATAGGGGTAGGCGGTGCGGAGGGAGTGGAATGTGCATGTGGGTGCATTGCAGCAATCCCAGGCCCTCTATCTCAACTCAAACCATGCCCACCCACACTGCCCTGCACCCGCGCCCCCCCTCTTTGCATGCCCTCTCCCCCCCCCTGTGCGCGCACCGTGCAGCGGTGCACGTGCGGCATGGCGCGCAGCACGGCCAGCTCGTTGCCCGACGCGTGTGGACACGGCGCCAGCAGCACCTGGGAGGAGGCGGAGGGGGAAGCGGAGGGGCGGAGGGGGAGGCTCAGAGGGGGGAGTTGGGGGAATGGCAGGGCGCGGGGAGCGGAGAGCAGGTGGAATGGAAAGGATAATTCTTATGGGGGAGGGGACGAGGGGACGAAAGACGCGGGGGTTCTTGCGTGGGAGTCGCATGGCGCGGGGCGGGGGGAAGCAGGGGCGCACGGAGATGCGGAGGCGGCGCGGGTCGGGGCCGAACAGGCGCGCCAGCGACGCCACGACGGGCGCCACCCACGCCGCCACCTCGCCCGGCCCGTTCGTTATGATCGCCACGTCAGCACTGCCCACCGCCTCGCGCTCCTCCGCGCTCAGCCGCCCTGCCACGTCAGCGCCATCCGCAGCACCGGCGGCAGCGGCACGGCACGCTGCCGGTGAGGCGCGCTGCGAAGGGACGTCAAGAACCACGGGGGAGGTCAATGCGCGCCGAGTCGATGTGCGCGCGGTGGAGGCGGGAACGGGTCTGAGCGCGGAGCGACGGGAGCCATGGGGATGCGCGGTGGCGGAACGAGCGGCGGAAGGCGCAGCGGATGAAGAGACGGGAGATGCGCGCGGTTGCGAAGGGGCGGCGAGCCGCGATCTACTGGCGGCGGGTGGGGGGCGCCGACGAGACGCGAGGCCAGCCGAGCACTGCGGCGCCGGCGGCGGCGCTAGCGTGGGGCGCATGATGCATGGGAGAGAGGAGTATCGATTTGAGTGTGGCGGGAGACTCAAAATGAGAGTTTGGAGTTGCAAGTTGCGAGTTTGGGCTCTCATCAATTTGTTCTTACTCCTTCCCGCCCACCACCATTCTCTCCCGCTAATCGATCTCCCCCCTTCATTCCCAATTTCCCACCACTCGTCTCGCCGCTTCTCTGACATAGCCGTTCAGAGCGATCGCAGTAGCCATTCTCTGATCTCACACCGTCGCATTCGCTGCGCGCTGATCGCACAGATCAGAGCGCTCGCAGGGATCGCAGCGACTGCGGCGGTCCTCGCGATCGCGGCGGCGCATGGCGGGCGCGACAGAGAGGCGGGTGCTGATTATGGGCGACGGTGGCTCTCCCGTCGGGGCGGCCATGGGGGAGCGCGCGGGGGGCGGGCGGCAGCACGTGCTGCATCTGGCGCACCCGAAAACAGGCGCGTCGCTGGCGGGGTCGAGATGGCGCGTGGGGAGTAGGGGCGCGTGTGGCCGTTGGGAGGGGAGGGGAGTGCGAGGGGGGATGTGCCAGCAGGTAGTCTCGCCATGCGCCATGCGCCATGCGCTCACATCGCATCCATCGTGCCCTTGTGCGCACGTGCGCCCTGCCCCATCCCCCCCCGCCCCATGCGTGTGCGTGCGTGCGTGCGCGCGTGCGTGCGAGCAGGGGCGGCGGCGTGCTACATGCAGCAGGGCGGCGCGGTGTTGGAGGTGGCGTGGTTCAAAGACGCGCTCTCCTCGTGGCTGCTGGGGGACTCCGTGCTCCAAGGTGCTGTGCATGGGGCATGGGTGGGTACATGGGGCATGGGTGGGTACATGGGGCAATGGGGATGGTAAGGGCTAGCTGGGGACACAGAGGCAGTGATGGGTGTGATGGTGTGATGGCAGGGAGTGGCAGACGCACATGGATCCCGCTCTGCTGCTTCACTGCTTCCATGCGTCCCATGTCTGGAGCATGGTGGCTGGGGACGTGTTCACATCTGTGTCTGTATGGCATGTGGTGGCATGGCATGGCATGTGGTGGCATGGCATGGCATGTGGTGGCATGGCATGGCATGTGGTGGCATGGCATGGCATGTGGTGGCATGGCATGGCATGTGGTGGCATGGCATGGCATGTGGTGGCATGGCATGGCATGTGGTGGCATGGCATGGCATGTGGTGGCATGGCATGGCATGTGGTGGCATGGCATGGCATGTGGTGGCATGGCATGGCATGTGGTGGCATGGCATGGCATGTGGTGGCATGGCATGGCATGTGGTGGCATGGCATGGCATGTGGTGGCATGGCATGGCATGTGGTGGCAGATGGCAGTCTATTCATGGCGACGCCCATTGATGCTGCCTTCATGCTCCTGCCCATCCTCAATAAGAGCAGGATGAAGGTACTCCCACACACCCATCCCTCCCTCTCACCCACCTCTCCATATCACCCACCCCTCCCTCTCACCCACCTGAGCCATTCATTCAGCGCAGCCACTCATATCCACGTGGCATCACCCTCTCGTTGCATCCATGGTGCTGCACCCCGCACCTTGCATTGTGCCTTGACGCGTGGGAGGAAGAATATGACCCTTGCACCCGCCGTGTCTTGCACCCGCCGTGTCTTGCTCACCCCACTGCTTCACCTCCACTGTCCTCTTGCCCTCCTCCCTCCTCCCTTCCCCCCACCTCTTGCTTCTCTGCCCCATGCCCCATGCCCCATGCCCCATGCCCCATGCCCCATGCCCCATGCCCCATGCCCCATGCCCCATGCCCCATGCCCCATGCCCCATGCTCCATGCCCCATGCCCCATGCCCCATGCTCCATGCCCCATGTCCCATGCTCCATGCCCCATGCCCCATGCTCCATGCCCCATGCCCCATGCTCCATGCCCCATGCCCCATGCTCCATGCCCCATGCCCCATGCCCCATGCCCCATGCCCCATGCCCCATGCCCCATGCTCCATGCCCCATGCCCCATGCTCCATGCCCCATGCCCCATGCTCCATGCCCCATGCCCCATGCCCCATGCCCCATGCTCCATGCCCCATGTCCCATGCTCCATGCCCCATGCCCCATGCTCCATGCCCCATGCCCCATGCTCCATGCCCCATGCCCCATGCTCCATGCCCCATGCCCCATGCCCCATGCCCCATGCCCCATGCCCCATGCTCCATGCCCCATGCCCCATGCCCCATGCTCCATGCCCCATGCCCCATGCTCCATGCCCCATGCCCCATGCTCCATGCCCCATGCTCCATGCCCCATGCCCCATGCCCCATGCCCCATGCCCCATGCTCCATGCCCCATGCCCCATGCTCCATGCCCCATGCCCCATGCTCCATGCCCCATGCTCCATGCTCCATGCCCCATGCCCCATGCCCCATGCCCCATGCCCCATGCTCCATGCCACACACACGCTGCAGAAGGAGGGGTCAGACAGTGAAGGAATGTTCAGATCACTGGATGAGATCTGCACCGTTGATGGATTCCCATCCTACGGCTGGCTGCAGTCGCAGGGAGTTTGGGATCCCGTTCTCCCTCTCATCACCGACATCAGAGGTGCCCCCCGCCCTCTCATGTCCCTCGCCCTCGCATTCGCCCTCTCATGTCCCTCGCCCTCGCATTCGCCCTCTCATGTCCCTCGCCCTCGCATTCGCCCTCTCATGTCCCTCGCCCTCGCATGCCCCTCTCATGCCTCTCACGTCTTACGGCTCACATGTCGTCCACTTTGACCTCCACCCCTGCCTCTTGCCTTCCCACACCAACTGTTCCTTTGATGCGTGTCTGTGCTACCTGGTGTGGTGCTGTGCGGTGCTGCAGAGGTGGGCAGCTCACGGTTCTACAGGCTGAATGACAGCCGGGTGTTGGCGTGGCTCACATGCAAGGTGCGTGGAGGGTAATCCGTTCAACCGCCGCATCTGCTGCTGCTGCCGTGACATCCACATTCTCTGCGCTCTGCTCTCCAGTCTGCTCCTCTTCTGCCCCCCTCCCCAACCTGCATCACCCCGGCCCGCACGGCACCAGGTGGCGGCGCTCAAGGCAGCGCTGAGGCAGCACGGGGAGGCGCCGGTGAGAGGGCTGCCAGACCCCGACCTGGGTGGGTGAAGGGCTGCCTGCCTGCCTTGCTGGCTGGCTGGCTGGCTGGCTGGCTGGCTGGGGGTCGTGATGTTCTCTCTGCTGCGTGCTTACGTGACTGTTCTCCCTAATTTCAGCCTGTAGGACCCGACTCTCCCTAACTTCTCTCCCACACATCAAGCCTGCTTCCCATAGGGCCTGCTGTGCATCTTGCTGCTGCTTCTCCCCTCGCCCCACCTTACACATCCCCCCTGACCTTCTCCTCCCTCCATGTGCGCACAGAGGCATACGCGGTGGGGCTGCTGGGCGAGTATCTGCCCGCCTCCTTCCACGCTGCCCTCTGCCGCCACCTCTCCATCAGGTCAGTGCCGCCCACGCTCCTCACATGCCCTCTTCACACACTTTTCTTCTGCTGCCATGCCGTCCCCTCTCTCCTCGCACACCTCCACATGCCACCCTCTGTCCCTATCTCCTCCCCCACCCACCCGCTCCACACTCGCCGTCCACGCTGCATGTGCCGCTGGCTGCTGTGTGGCGTGCGTGGGGCAGTGAGGGCGAGGTGAAGCAGAGCCAGCAAGGGGGGCAATGCCTGGCCAGCCCACCTGCCGCTGCCACTCAACCCAAGGTGCCATATGCCCCAGCTGCTCGCCTGCGCCCTCTTTACCTGCGCTCACGTTTTCCCTCTCTTCTGCATCTACGGAACGGAACCTTGCTGTGCCTTCATGCTTTGTCCTGAGGATAAACCTCGGCCTCGCCATATTGCCCATCTCCTGCCTCGCATTGCATGTCTTATGTCAGGTGTCCTCCACACCACCCAGTGCTGGGAAGCCGGGCTCCTCCAATTCAAACCAACGGGGCAAGAAGGCGCTTAAAGCCCAACCAGGCGATCGAAAAATCACCTCCTTTTTTGGAAGGAATAGATAATGTGGAAACCCAACAGGATTATCATGTATGTTGTATTATTATATTTCTCATGCGTTACCGATGCCGGTACTAAAGCGGATTCCTCACGAAACTGTTGGGCCCACGTCGATTTGCCCGAGGCTGACGTGTGCATCCATTGCTGGCCATTCCTGACGAGCCACTTCAACGTGTCCTCTGGTCTCCCGTTCTGCACCACCACCCATGCCATTCCATCTCCGTCAGTATGACTCTCGCGCACACCATCACAGCACTCGCACGCGATCACTGATCACATCCGCGCCTCTCCATCCTCGCTGCTGATAGAATCCCCGCCGCCACCAATCGCGCTCGCGCCCACGCTGCTCTCTTGCGCCGCGCCTTCTCGCGCATCTCGCTCCACACCTGCGGCGGCGCGCCGCCATCTCGCGTCGCCCCCCCGCATCCCACTCGCCGCTTGAGTTGGCGTAGCCATGCGCCCATCCGCGCGCCCTGGAGACGCAACTGGGCTTAGAGGTATTTTGCACGCCGCCATCCCGCGTCGCCCCCCCCAATCCTACTCGCCGCTGGAGAGGCGACTGGGCTTAGAGGGTTTTCGTACGCCGCCATTCCCAAAACCACATGGCAAATAGTTGGAATTGCTAATTGGATTAGTTGGCAATTAGTTGGATTATCGTGGTTTGCTAATTGTGTCGCATGGCATCGCATGGTGTCATGGCGACGTCGCATGACGCCACCGCTGCTGGCGCTCCACCCCGCCAGCCCTCTCTGCCCCTCGCACCCGCGAATTCCCCTCTGCGCTCCTCCCACGCGGCCGCTGCCGCTTCCGGCGCAGCCCGCACTTTCTCCCCCCCGCTCTCCGCGCGCCACTCCGCGCCCCACCATGCGCGCCACCCGCCTCCCCCCAGTAACCTTCCGCAGCTCTCGCGCGCCTCCTCCTCCGTCTCCTCCTCGCTCCCGCGCTCCGCGCTCTCCTCCCCCGCGTCCTCCGCGCTGCACCTCCCCGCCATCCCCTCGCTGCAGTCCCTCCCCTCGCTCCGCTCCCTCTCCTCCTTCTCCTCCGCGCACACCTGCGCGGGCTGCTCCTGCGCGGGGTGCGCGGGGGGCAGCGCGGCGGGGGGCACGCGGAGCCCGTCGGACGGGGGGGAGGTGCGCTGGTACTTCAGCAAGGGGCACTTAGTCAAGGGCGGTGAGCGCATGTGGGTGGGGGGAGGGCGGTAGGTGCAGCGCAAGGGGAAAAGGAGGATTGCAGTGGGATGAGTGGAGTGGGCATGTGAGACCATATGGGGCTGTGCTTAATGCATGCTGTGCTTAATGCATGCTGTGCTTAATGCATGCTGTGCTTAATGCATGCTGTGCTTAATGCATGCTGTGCTTAATGCATGCTGTGCTTAATGCATGCTGTGCTTAATGCATGCTGTGCTTAATGCATGCTGTGCTTAATGCATGCTGTGCGCTCATGCTTTGCCATGACTTTCTACCTTCCCTGCCCCCCCTGCTCTCTCTTACTCTGTGTGTGTGTGCCTGTGGGCATGCGCCCATGTGAGCAGCGGTGGCAGCAGCGGTGCCGCACGCCATAGTGGCCTCCTCGGCTGACTTTCTGCGCTTCAGTGCACGCGACTCACACGCCCTCGAGACTGCCTTCCGCCAGGTGACTGCCTTCCGCCAGGTGACTGCCTTCCGCCAGGTGTGTGCGCCTTGTATGCCCGCTTCCCTCGCCTTCTCCCCCACTTCATGCATGCGCCCGCCCCGTGCTGCCCACACCCTTGCACCGTATCTCACCGCTCTCTGCCCCCTCCCACCCCTGCACACCATGCCGCATCACACCAGCGCGAGGAGGAGCTGCTCACGCTGTGGTGGAAGGAGTATGCCGACGCCGCAGTGGGGCCCGCGCCAGGTGGCGTGCCGCCATTGGTGGCCCCTCTGCTGTCGTCCGATCGCATCCGTCCGTGGCAGATCGCCGCCCCCCTCAGGAGCAAGAGAAGGCGGCGGGGAGGGTGGGGGCGAAGGCGGGAGAGGGAGGAAGAGAGGCAGGAGAGGGAGAGGGAGCAGGAGAGGGAGAGGGATAAAGAGAGGGAACGCGAAATGGCGAAGGAGAGGATGAGGGAATGGAGGAGGCAGGAGGCTAGGCGGCACGAGGGGGAGGTGGAGAAGGGCGAGGGGCTGTGGGCGGATGTGCAGGAGGAGGAGGCGGAAGGGGCGGAGGGGGAGGAGGGGGAGGAGGGGAGGGAAGCAGAGGAGACGGAGAGGAAGGGCGAGAGAGGGAGGGCAGGGGATGATGGTGAGCGGGGAGCGTGGAATGATGGCAGGCCAGGCGATGCAGGGAGGCAGGGAGGGGAGGAGGGGGAGGACGAGGAAGGTGGGGAGGAGAGTGAGGGGGAGAGTGAGGAGGGCGAGGAAGAGGCGATGGGGGTGGTGGTCAAGGGGGGCCTCTATGAGGTGCGTTCCCTGCCTGCCCCCCCTCACAGTGTGCCCACTGCATGTGCCCACTGTGCTGTTCCACACGCACTCACATCAGTTGTGTGCCTTCGCAAGGAACGATCCCTCTCTCCATGCTTATCTACCATCCCTCCCTCCCTCTCTTTTCTTCCAACCTTTCCCACCTCCCTCTCTCGCCCTCGCCCCCAGGTGGACCTGGGTCGGAGGCGGTCGTATGCGGTGTACTGGGAGGGGGAGGACCGCCGCGTGCTGCGAGGGCTGTGGTTCGGCAAGGGGAAGGCGCAGCTGACGTGGCAGCCTCTGAGGGAGGACGTGGCAGAACAGCTGGAGGAGGCCTACAGGAAGCGGGTGAGCAGGAAGGGGAGAGCGGGAGATAAGGGAGGGAGGGGAGAGGATGGAATCAAGCTCATTCCATCCCTCTTATTATTTGTCACTCGCTCTCTTGCCTCCCTGCTTCCTGACCCCTCTTCCCACCGCTTTCAACCCTTCCATCTGCTTGTCTCCCCCTGCGTGGCAGGTGTGGCGGCGGAGGTGGTTCCAGCCGTCAGGGCTGTTCGCCGCTAGAGTGCCCATTTCTGGCGCCGGCGAGGTGAGTGCTGACCGCTGCACATGGATGGGTAAGGGGTGTGGTGAGCAGGAAGAGAGCTTACCGTTTTTTACTGGGGTTTGCATGTGTGCATGTGCATGGTAGACTGGCGCTGCTTCTCAGCGTACCCAACCATGTGCATGCCTGACCCCCTCACGCTCTCACTCCCTCTAACCCTCCCACCTCTCACCACACCCCCTTCCCCAATGCCAGGGAGTGAGCGCACTGTTCACGGGGGACGACAGCAGCTGGCAAGCGCAGCTGTTGGTGGAAGGAACGCTGCTCTTCTCCTCGCCGCTGCACGCCATGGCCCTGCGCAGAGGCTTCCTGCCTCCTGCCTCCACCGCCGCCGCTCAGGTTAGTGCGAGCGAGGTGGACGTGGAAGAGTTGTTGAACTGTTCCTTTTAGCGCAGTGGCCCATCTACTCAACCTTCTTCTCCACCACACTTGCAGTTCCCGTTCTTTCCATCCGTGCCACCTTGTTCTTTCCATCCGTGCCACCTTGTTCTTTCCATCCGTGCCACCTTGTTCTTTCCATCCGTGCCACCTTGTTCTTTCCATCCGTGCCACCTTGTTCTTTCCATCCGTGCCACCTTGTTCTTTCCATCCGTGCCACCTTGTTCTTTCCATCCGTGCCACCTTGTTCTTTCCATCCGTGCCACCTTGTTCTTTCCATCCGTGCCACCTTGTTCTTTCCATCCGTGCCACCTTGTTCTTTCCATCCGTGCCACCTTGTTCTTTCCATCCGTGCCACCTTGTTCTTTCCATCCGTGCCACCTTGTTCTTTCCATCCGTGCCACCTTGTTCTCGCCTTGCCTCGCCCCGCTTTGACCCCCCCTCTCTCCCCCTATCTCTCGCTGCGTGGCAGCAGGAGGACGAGCAGCAGGTGAAGGAGGAGGAGCTGGACGACTACTGCTCCATGGTGGGTTTTATGAGTGCTGCATGTGTATGGCATGGATGGTATGTATGGCACGTATTTCATGGATGGATAGACGCACCCCGTCATGGATGGATAGACGCACCCCGTCATGGATGCTTACCTCTCTGCTGCTTCGCACCCATAATTTAGGCTCTAGCCAACTTCCGCCTTCCCATTCCCCTTCCTCCACTCCCCCTCACCTCTCCCCTCCCCCCCCCCACCAGGTGCCGGTGCAGCACGTGGTGTTCATGGTGCACGGGGTGGGGCAGCGCCTGGAGTCGGCGCACCTGGTGGATGACGTCACTGCCTTCCGCCACCACGCCGCGCAGCTCAGCCACTCGCACCTCACCGCCCACCAGCGCCTGCAGCAGCGCTGCCTCTTCATCCCCTGCCAGGTGCCCCCCTCTCCCTGCCAGGTGCCCCCCTCTCCCTGCCAGCCAAGCCACCATCGCTCCTCACACCCGTGTTTCTCTTCATGATGCAGCGCCCAAACACTCTCTGCCTCATTCCCCCTCACCTCTCTTCTCCCTTACTGTCCACCTCCCTGCCTTTCACTCCCCTCTCCCCGCATGTGCATGTGTGCATGTGCATGTGTGTATGTGCATGTGTGTATGTGTATGTGGATGTGGATGTGCACGGGCGGGCACCAGTGGAGGAGGGGTATGGCATTGGCATCAGAGGCGGTGGTGGAGGGCATAACGCTGGAGGGCGTGAGGGCGCTGAGGGACGCCGTGAGCGCCACGGTGCACGATGTGCTCTACTACATGAGCCCTGCCTACTGCCAGACCATCATCCACTCGGTCCGTGCATGCACCGCACTGCACTGCACACGCTCGCCAGTGCTCTGAAACCTGCTGTTGCTACTACTGCCTCTGCTGCCAGTCTTTTGCATCCGCTTCTTGATCGCCTGCCTGCATTGATTCATCATTCAAAATTTCGTTCACTCTCTCCCATCTCTCCTCGCCTCCCCCATGCCCTCCCCCCAGCTGACCTCCTCACTCAACCGCCTGTACCGCAAGTTCAAGAGGCGCAATCCGCTCTTCAGCGGGCGCGTGTCGGTCTTTGGCCACTCGCTGGGCTCCGTGCTGCTCCACGACATCCTCTGCCACCAGCCGCCCCTCCCGCCCCTGCTGCCCCTGCTGCCGCCGCCGCTGCCCCACTCGCTGCTTCCGCCGCCGCTGCTGGCAGATGGTAGAGGCCTGGGAACGATGCAGCGAGGCATGGGGAAGGCAGGGGACGATGGGGGATGGGAGGATGGGGAGGGGTGGAGTGAAAGTGAGGGTGCAGAATCGCCTGTGGCTGTCTCTGTGCCTGACCCATCCATGGTTCCTGCACGTGGTGGGAATCTGCTTGCACTTGCTCCTGAACGCCTTCCTGCTGCACTCGAACCTGTGTCACCTGCACCGGAGCCTGAACCTGCACTTGAGTTTGTATCTGACGTTGCACCGGCACCTGTGGCTGTGGCTGTGCCCGAGCCAGCAGCACCACCTGAAGCATGTGGAGACGCGCCTGTGCCCCTAGATGGGTGCACACCTGTTTCGCTACGGCCTCTCCCTGCCTCCACCGCTGCCAGCCCGGCCGTGCCTCAAAGCCCCACGCACAGTGGCAGGGATGGCAGCAGCCACTGGGGGGATGCGTGCATGCAGGTTGCAAACCGGGCAATGGACAGTGGAGGAGTGAAAGGGGTCGAGGCGAAAGCAGAAGCGGAGGGGGAGGGTGGTGCAGTGGGGGAGCAGGGAACGGGCTGGGAGGAGGGGGAGCGAGTGCAGGGAGGGGGTGGGAGTGATGGGCAATCAGAAGCAGGTGTGGGGGTAGGGCCGAACACAGAGACAGCAGAGCAGTTGTGGCACAAGGTGAGAGGCGCTGTGTGTGGGGGGGGACTGCAGTGCGCTGCGTGTGAGTTGTGCCACCATTGCCTCAACTCCCACTCACTCCTCTCATCCCCTTGCACCCAACACCTCTCCACCTTCCCTCCCCACGACACCGTTTCTCATTACCCTCTTCCCCTCCCCTCCCCTCTTGCCCCCCTCAGCTGGGCGAGCTGCAGAGGGAGGTGGACGCGTGGCGGGCCGCCTTCCACCACCTCGCCTCCTCGCTCCCGCACGTGCCGGCTGCCCGCCCTGCATCCCCCTCGCCATGCGCCCACCACACTGCTCCCCCATGCCATCGCGCCTCTCCTCCGTCCCGCGCCTCTCAGCCCCTGCACGCCCCTGCTTCCACCCTCCCTCTCTTCGCTCTGCCACCCGCCCCTCCCCCTCTCCTCCTCCCAACGCCACCAGCACCACCAGCACCATCAGCACCATTGCCTGCGTGTCCTCCCACCAGTCAAGCCACCAGCCCTGCCACTCCGCCTGTGCAGCCCGCCTCGCCCGCTCTGCCATCCACCCCTCCCCACTGCCCCTCCAGCAGCCCCTCCTTGAGCGTTCCTTCTCGTGCCTCTGCCAGCTCTCTTGATGCTGCCCCTGCCGGCAATGTATGCGTGGTGGGCTGTGGTGACACACTGAAGGGGGACGGGGGTGAAGGCAGCATAGACAGCCGGGCAGAGGCGGGAGGGGGGGAACAGGTAGCAGGAGCACGGGAGAAGGCGAAGGATGAGGAGGGTGTGGTTGTGGGGGCATGCGGAGGGGAGGGGCGAGGAGGTAGGAAAAGGAAGGGCAGTGGCGGAAGGGAGGGAGGTGGGAATGGTGGAGGGGGTGTGTGGAGAAGAGGAGCGGGTGCAGTGGAGGAGGCAGCAATGAGAGGGAAGAGCAAGGAGAGGAGGGGCAGGGAGGTGGGTGAGACAAGGAGACAGAGGAGGAGGAGGAGGGTGGAGGGGAAGGAAAAGCTCGCTGCCTCTGCTGCAGCTGATGCTCATGATGCGGCTGGGGCTGGGCCGAGTGCGGAAGCACAGGGGTGTGAAGCTCGCATGGGGCGAGGGGCGGATGCGGCGGCGAGGGACGAGGGTGGGGAAGGAGTGGGTGGAGCAGTGGGGCAGGCACTGTCTGGGGCAGAGCCAGAGGCAGGGGGGGTGGTGGAGGTGGCGAGTGGTGGCGGTGGAGTGGGAGGCTATGGGGGATGCAGTGAGGGTTGCGAGGGACGCAGGGACCGTGATGAGAGGAGCAGGGAGGGCAGTGAGGAATGTGGGCGTGACGAGGAGGGTAGTGAGTGTGGTGTGACATGCGCACAAGTAACAGTGGTGCCAGCGATAGAGGGGGGTGGTGGGCGATGTCCGGGGGAGGGGCGTGGGGAAGGCAGTGGGGAAGGGCGAGAGCATAGGGGAGAGGGGCTGCATGGGGATGCGCTATCTCATAGGGATGCGCTGTCTCATGGGGATGCGCTGTCTCATGGGGATGCGTTGTCTCATGGGGATGCGCTGTCTCATGGGGATGCGCTGTCTCATGGGGATGCGCTGTCTCATGGGGATGCGCTGTCTCATGGGGATGCGCTGTCTCATGGGGATGCACTCACTTATGGGGATGCGGTGGTTAGCTGTAGGTTGGAGTGGAAGGAGGGAGAGGGCAGTGCAGAGGGCAGTGTGGAGGGCAGTGGGGAAGGGATGGGTGGTGCAGCTGGTGCTGTGGGGAGTGGTGGAGAGGCACGGCTGGGTTGGGGAGACACGCGTGACGGCGGGGAAGAGGAGGGGGGAAGAATGGGGAGGGAGTCGCTGGGAGAGGATAGAAGAGCGGTGGCGGATGGGGGGACAACTGGAGAGGGGTTGGCGTGGAGTGTAATTGAGACACTTGGGGATTCAAACGGGAGAGAAGGGCATGTGGGGGAAGAAGGGCATGTGGGGGAAGAAGGGCATCTGGGGGAAGAAGGGCATGTGGGGGAAGAAGGGCATGTGGGGGAAGAAGGGTATGTGGGGGAAGAAGGGGCACATGTGAAGGACGGGGTGGGCGAGAGAGGGGGGGAGAGAGCAGAGAGTCTTGGCGAGGGGGTTGCTGCAGGGATGGGAACAGGGAGGAGCGCAGCAGGAGCAGCAGGGGGAAAGGGCGGCTTTCGGGCACAAGGGAGAGGCGGCTTTCGGGCACAAGGGAGAGGCGGCTTTCGGGCACAAGGGAGAGGCGGCGGCAGAGCAGCATCACCGCGCGCACCGCCGCGGCAGCATGCGCCGTCTATACGCTACGGCCGCCTGCTCTTCCCCGTGAGCTGCTCTCCTCTCCCTCCTCCCTGCTTCTTGCCCCTCTTTGCTCCCCTCACCCTCTCATCACCGCGCCTCCACCCCCCATCCCCTCCCTCCCCCCACCCCCCTCCCCGCGCCCCAGGTGCACACATTCTTCGCTGTGGGGTCGCCTCTCGGCCTCTTCCTCGCTCTGCGCAACATTCGCCTCGGCGATGGTGGTGAGGAGAGAATGGGGGAAGTGTAGTGAGGCAGGGATGGGTGAGGCAGGGATGGCCGAGGCAAGGGATGGGTGAGCAGAAATGGGTGCGAGCGGTTGAGCAGGACGGGTGCAGGGGGGTGAGCTGGGATGGGGCGACTCAACATGAGGTTCAGGCTAGTGTTACAATCGGACATCACTCAAGCATGTGCCACTGTTCTCTCCCCCCCGATCACTGCATGCATGAGCAGCAGGCGGTGACAGCGCGCAGTACTGGGGCATGGAGGGAGTGCAGGAGGAGCTGCCGGCGTGCCGCCATGTGCTCAACATCTTCCACCCCCACGACCCCGTTGCCTACCGGTCAGTTCCCCACCGCCCCCTCGCCTACCCGTGGGTTGCACGCGTGTGGTGCTGGGGCGTGCATGCGACAATTGCTGGGGCGTGCATGCGACCATTGCTGGGGCGTGCATGCGACCATTGCTGGGGCGTGCATGTGACCATTGCTGCGCCTGCATGCATGCCTGCGCCCATTGCCGTTTGCTCTCGTCATTTGAACCCCCTTCCACCGTGCCACGTGTCACCTGCAGATTGGAGCCATTGGTATCACCGCAGCTGGCGCAAGTTCCTCCGGTGCTCATGCCGTACTACCGCGGTCACTACCGCACGCACATTGTAGTCAAGGTGAGCGCTGTGCACATCTCTTTCTGCATTATGCCTTCCCACATCTCTTGTTTCCACCTTCCCACATCTCTTGTTTCCACCTTGCCACATCTCTTGTTTCCACCTTCCCACATCTCTTGTTTCCACCTTCCCACATCTCTTGTTTCCACCTTGCCACATCTCTTGTTTCCACCTTCCCGCATCTCTTGTTTCCACCTTCCCACATCTCTTGTTTCCACCTTCCCACATCTCTTGTTTCCACCTTCCCACATCTCTTGTTTCCACCTTCCCACATCTCTTGTTTCCACCTTCCCACATCTCTTGTTTCCACCTTGCCACATCTCTTGTTTCCACCTTCCCGCATCTCTTGTTTCCACCTTCCCACATCTCTTGTTTCCACCTTCCCACATCTCTTGTTTCCACCTTCCCACATCTCTTGTTTCCACCTTGCCACATCTCTTGTTTCCACCTTCCCACATCTCTTGTTTCCACCTTCCCACATCTCTTGTTTCCACCTTCCCACATCTCTTGTTTCCACCTTCCCACATCTCTTGTTTCCACCTTCCCACATCTCTTGTTTCCACCTTCCCACATCTCTTGTTTCCACCTTCCCACATCTCTTGTTTCCACCTTCCCACATCTCTTGTTTCCACCTTCCCACATCTCTTGTTTCCACCTTCCCACATCTCTTGTTTCCACCTTCCCACATCTCTTGTTTCCACCTTCCCACATCTCTTGTTTCCACCTTCCCACATCTCTTGTTTCCACCTTCCCACATCTCTTGTTTCCACCTTCCCACATCTCTTGTTTCCACCTTCCCACATCTCTTGTTTCCACCTTCCCACATCTCTTGTTTCCACCTTCCCACATCTCTTGTTTCCACCTTCCCACATCTCTTGTTTCCACCTTCCCACATCTCTTGTTTCCACCTTCCCACATCTCTTGTTTCCACCTTCCCACATCTCTTGTTTTCACCTTCCCACATCTCTTGTTTCCACCTTCCCACATCTCTTGTTTTCACCTTCCCACATCTCTTGTTTCCACCTTCCCACATCTCTTGTTTCCACCTTCCCACATCTCTTGTTTCCACCTTCCCACATCTCTTGTTTCCACCTTCCCACATCTCTTGTTTCCACCTTCCCACATCTCTTGTTTCCACCTTCCCACATCTCTTGTTTCCACCTTCCCACATCTCTTGTTTCCACCTTCCCACATCTCTTGTTTCCACCTTCCCACATCTCTTGTTTTCACCTTCCCACATCTCTTGTTTCCACCTTCCCACATCTCTTGTTTCCACCTTCCCACATCTCTTGTTTCCACCTTCCCACATCTCTTGTTTCCACCTTCCCACATCTCTTGTTTCCACCTTGCCCCCTTCGCTGCCGCACTCCCTTAGCTGTTCTCCCATGCCCTCCCAACCCGTGCTGTTTCCTCATCCTACTTCCCTCCGTCCCATACCTCAACCCCATACGTCCCCATGCGCGCACCCCCTTTCCTTGATGCACGCAGCGATTCTTCCAGCAGCTGAGGGACAGCCTGAGATGGCTGTACCGTGCACTGGTTTCACCGCTGCAATATGTGCTGGTGAGTCATGGGAGGTGCTGTGATGCAATGTGGGGCAGTGAAGCAGTGTGGGGCAGTGAGAGGCTATTTGAGGCGGTGAGAGGCTATGTGAGGGGGCACAATCCTGGTGCAGTGCTGTGAATGCTGACTTCAATTGTGTGTGTTGTCACGTGGAATTCCCTCTTCCGCCCATGCATTAGCATCAGCATCAGCATCAGCATCGCATCAGCATCGCATCAGCATCAGCAACAGCATTAGCATCAGCATCAGCATCGCATCAGCATCAGCATCAGCATCAGCATGAGCATGAGCATGAGCATCAGCATCAGCATCATATCAGCATCAGCATCGCATCAGCATCAGCATCGCATCAGCATCGCATCAGCATCAGCATTAGCATCAGCATCAGCATCGCATCAGCATCAGCATCAGCATCAGCATCAGCATCAGCATGAGCATGAGCATGAGCATGAGCATGAGCATGAGCATCAGCATCATATCAGCATCAGCATCAGCATCAGCATCAGCATCAGCATCAGCATCAGCATCATCTCAGCATCAGCATCAGCATCAGCATCATATCAGCATCATATCAGCATCAGCATCAGCATCAGCATCAGCATCAGCATCAGCATCAGCATCAGCATCAGCATCATATCAGCATCAGCATCAGCATCAGCATCAGCATCAGCATCAGCATCGCATCAGCATCAGCATCAGCATCAGCATCAGCATCAGCATCATATCAGCATCATATCAGCATCAGCATCAGCATCAGCATCAGCATCAGCATCAGCATCATATCAGCACCAGCATCAGCATCAGCATCAGCATCAGCATCATATCAGCATCAGCATCAGCATCAGCATCGCATCAGCATCGCATCAGCATCAGCTTCAGCATCATATCAGCATCAGCATCAGCATCAGCATCAGCATCAGCATCATCTCAGCATCAGCATCAGCATCAGCATCAGCATCAGCATCAGCATCATATCAGCATCAGCATCATATCAGCATCATATCAGCATCAGCATCAGCATCAGCATCAGCATCAGCATCATATCAGCATCAGCATCAGCATCATATCAGCATCGGCATCAGCATCAGCATCAGCATCAGCATCATATCAGCATCAGCATCAGCATCAGCATCATATCAGCATCAGCATCAGCATCAGCATCAGCATCGCATCAGCATCAGCATCAGCATCAGCATCAGCATCAGCAACATAGCATCAGCATCAGCATCAGCATCGCATCAGCATCAGCATCAGCATCAGCATCAGCATCAGCATCAGCATCAGCATCATATCAGCATCAGCATCAGCATCAGCATCAGCATCAGCATCATATCAGCATCAGCATCAGCATCAGCATCAGCATCAGCATCAGCATCATATCAGCATCAGCATCAGCATCAGCATCAGCATCAGCATCAGCATCGCATCAGCATCAGCATCAGCATCAGCATCAGCATCAGCATCATATCAGCATCAGCATCAGCATCAGCATCAGCATCAGCATCAGCATCATCTCAGCATCAGCATCAGCATCAGCATCAGCATCATATCAGCATCAGCATTAGCATCAGCATCATATCAGCATCAGCATCAGCATCAGCATCATATCAGCATCAGCATCAGCATCGGCATCAGCATCAGCATCATATCAGCATCGGCATCAGCATCAGCATCAGCATCATCTCAGCATCAGCATCAGCATCAGCGTCAGCATCAGCATCAGCATGAGCATGGGCATGCATCTCACGCCTCTCCCTGCCTCTCTCCTCCTCCCTGGTTGCGCCCTTCTCACTCCCCTCAACCCATCCCCACCGCTGCCAGAGGTCCGCATGGAGTCTGCTCTGCTTCGCCCCTCCACCTCCTCAACCCGCGCCGGGTATGCACCCACCTCCACCGGGTATGCACCCACTTCCACCCATATGCACCGACCTCATCCGAGTGCACATGCACAGCATGACATGCCCCCACTGCGTGGCCAACCTCTCCATTGCTGTCACGCTCTCACTGCTTCTCTCATCACCACGCTGTCTGCTCCTCTCTTCCGAGTCGACTCAAAAGCTGTCTGCTCCTCTCCTTCCGCCCTCCTTCTGCTGTCTCTTCCTTCTGCTGTCTCTTCCTTCTGCTGTCTCTTCCTTCTGCTGTCTCTTCCTTCTGCTGTCTCTTCCTTCTGCTGTCTCTTCCTTCTGCTGTCTCTTCCTTCTGCTGTCTCTTCCTTCTGCTGTCTCTTCCTTCTGCTGTCTCTTCCTTCTGCTGTCTCTTCCTTCTGCTGTCTCTTCCTTCTGCTGTCTCTTCCTTCTGCTGTCTCTTCCTTCTGTTGGCCTCCTCTCCTCCATCTTTCCCCCCTATCAGCCCCCGACAGCAGTGAGCTGCCAGTGTTGGACGCACGATCGCAGCACACGCTCACACTCCTCACAGGCTCTCCGCACGGCCGCATTGACTTCATGCTGCAGGTGGGGCATGGGGCGCAGGGGGAGGGGCGTTGGGACGTTGTCGTGGCTGTGCTGTGCGCCACAATATGTATGGTATTGCTCACTTGCAGCCACACACACATCAGCCTCATCACTCTCTCCTCCCTCCCCCCTCGCTCTGTGCGCCGCTATGCCCGCCAGGATCCCTCCTTTCAGCACCAGTACTTGCAGGCCATGAGCTGCCACTTGTGAGTCACAACTTCCGTCTCGCCTCGCCTCCTTCGCTCTCGCCCCTTCTTTCTCCTGCCTGCATCACCTTGACCTGCAAGTCTGCCCATGCCACTCTTCCATGCCACCCATACCTCTTCTGCCTGCATCACCTTTGTGGTGCGTCCAGTGCCATTCTTCCTTCAACAAGATTCTCCTCCGCTGTTGCTCGCGTCTCAGCGCCTGGCAGTCTCCTCATTGCCATCTGCCACTCCCCTCTTCCCTCTCACCTATCCTCCCTTTCTTCCTCACCTCCCCTTCTCCCCCTCAGCGATGCATGGATAGACAAGGACATAGCGCTGCTGGTCATCCGCCATCTCTACCGCCACGTGCCTCGCCAGCCCCCTCCTGCCCGCCAGCCACCGCCCCTGCACGCTCACTTCGACCCCTCCTCCCCCGCCCCCTCTCCCACTGCTACCACCCCCCCCACTGACCCCTCGTTCCTCTCGCCTCCTCCCTCCCCCTCACGTCACGCCGTCTTCTCCTCCCTCTCTGCCCTCTCCACGCCTCGTTGCCTCTCTGGAGACCTCTCCTACTCCATCCCCTCCTTCCTCCCCTCCCACCCGTCATCCTCGCCCCTTGCTGCCACCCGACCCTTCTCACCCCTCTCAGCCCCCCCCACACCCCATCCTCTCCCACCAGCATCATTCCCTGCATCAGCACCGCCAGCAGCACCCATCAATGCTGCGACGACATCTTCCACCGCTCCCAACCCATCTGCAACCCACTCGAACATGCCTTCGGGCCCCCCCCCCTTGAGTCAGGTGCGGGGGCACCAGCGCAGCGGCAGCAGCAGCAGCCTGCTGGGGCGGCTGTGCGACGCTGTGAGCCCTCTTGAGCATGCTGCTGCTGCAGAGAGGCACGCAGGGAGGCACACGGGGAAGGTGGTACCTGGGGCAGGTGCTGCTGCTGCTTCTGCTGCTGTTGGTGGTGATGGCAGTGGCGGTTTGCAGCAGCGACAGAGAAGGCAGTGGAGGGAAGGGAGTGTGGGGCATGGGAGGAGGGCGTGGGGAGGGGAGGAGAGTCAGGGGAGGGTGAGCAAGGTGGGGGCAGTGAGGAGGTGTGTGAGGCGAGTGCAGGCACACATTGAGGAGGGGGAAGATGAGGGGGAGGACGAGGGGGAGGAGGATGAGGAGGAGGTGGCATTCACCTTCTCTAGTTGGAGGGCGGCTCAGTTGCTGCGAGTGCAGCTGCTGCTGTGACCACAAACCACACCACACCAGTGTCGCACACCTGCTTCATGTAGCGATTCATGTGAACCATATTGCTGCATTTGTGGTGTATATACAACGCTTGAATGCACTACATTTATATTCATTGAAATGCAGAGGCGTTCGCCGTTCCTCTTCCAGTCTGGTGATGGTCATTACCTGCCCACACTGGAATAGGTATCATAAGAAATAATATCCTTGCCGTCTCTGCACAGCGAAGAAAGAATGTGGCTCTCAATAACATAACATTATGTGGCGAGTGTCCTGCACAATTAAGGTACATGGCGAAAACTGGGACCTAATTCTGGCCAAATCAGTCAGCATCCAATGGTTTTGTGTCCTGCGCTTTCCAGCCTTTGTGAAAGTGGAGGCCGGGCAGTGGGCACACAACACAAGGTCACACACAGCCATGTGCTCTCATTCCATAACAACGAAGCTCCTTGCCATATCACCACGATGTTGGCAGTGCCACGCTCACAGCTCCACCTGCTGCATGTCATCAGCCCCTGGGAAGCCATTGTTGCTGCCATCCCCCGCAGCACCACCCCATGCGCCACTGCTTGCAAACCCTTGCACCGCTCCCACTGCTCCCAGTGCTCCCGGTGCTCCCAGTGCAGCCTGAGCCCCCGGGGGCAGCATGGGAGGAGCAGCTGCCATGTACCCCTGCGCGGCCCACACGCCCTTGTGCTGCTGTGCCCCTGCACCTCCTTGCCCACCCACTCTCTGCCCCGCCCTGCCTGCCCCCGCTGCTGCTCTAGGCGGTGCCCCCACCGCCATGCCTGCAGGTGCCATGGGCCCAGGCACAGGAGCACCAGGTGCTGCTCCCGATTCATTCGACTCACCACCTGCCACAGCAGCCCCACCTGATGACTCCACTCCATTACCCATCCCTTCCATGCTGCTCGCCTCACCCATTTGAGCCGGGGCAGGGGTCATGACTGCCATGGGGGCGGCAGGCATGAAGAACTTTGGTGGGCCCCCTGCTGCTGGCGTTGCTGCTGCCCCAGCAGCAGCAGGCATGGGGCGCGGGATGGACGGCAGCAGCGACGCGGCAGGCGTGAGTGCAGGTGTGGCGCCCTTGTTGAATGTGTCCACGTACCTGCGCGCGTGGAGGGGGAGGAGGAACGTGGGAGGGGGTGTTGATGCGCGAGGTGAGTGGGAAATGAGTGGTAGAAAAGAAAAACACAGGGAAACACAAACTGGAAATAAGAGTCAGGTGCATGTCCCCTTGCCCCCTTTCCTGGCCAGCCAGGGCCACACTAGCAGAGCAGAGCAAGGCAGAAGTCACGGCAAAGCAGAGCAAAAAGCAGAGGTGCCCACCTGGAGCGCACAGCACTGCGCCGCCCAAAGCTGCCAGCGTAAGCCAGTGGCGGGCCGGGCTTCGCTGCTGAGCTGGCCGGTGCTGACGTGGAATCAGCAGCTGGCGCAGGAGGAGCTGCTGAATGGACAGCTGGCGGTGCAGACGTAGCAGACGGCGCACCGTCAGCAGCAGGAGCAGCAGCAGCAGGGGTGGTGGCAGGAGGGTCAGCGGAGTTGGAGGTGCCGGGAGCGGCAGGGGCGAAGGCGAAGGTGGTGGGGGGCGGGGCGAGGGTGGTTTCCACGACCTCGTCCTCCTTGCCTCGCTCCACCCACCGCTTCAGCTTCTCGTTGAAATAGAACGTGTTCTCGCTGCCCAGCTTCGCCTGCCATGCCCACGCAGCGCAGCACACGCACGGAGCGAACAACAGCTTGTCAGATAAGTGTGGGAAAGAGCATTGAGTGGGAGACAGGAAGATTGAAGTGTGCTTTGATGTACACTTCACAGAGATTCAACTCCACCTGCCATACCTCCCGTTCCCACAGCCCTCTTCACCCATCCCCTCCCCTCCCCTCTCACCTGCTTCCCGCTTGCGCCTCCTCCCCCTGAGCTCCCAGCAGCAGAGCCGCCCCCCCAGAAGTACCCAAAAAGGCGCCCCAACCCCTTCCCCCCTGGCGCTGCTGGCGGCTTGCCTCCTCCGCCCTTGCTGCCCTTGGCCTGTAGAGGGTGGAGAGGAGGGGCGTTGGGTGCAGACACGAAAGGGACCAGAGGAGGCTGAGGTGAGAAGGCACATGTCACCCGTGCTGTGTTTGACCCACTGCTGCGGTGCCCAATGCTATGGTAAGGGGGAAATGATTGCATCATGACGTGGTGAGACGGGAGTGTCACCACATGGAGCATCATGCAACCGCGCATGAGTCATGTGACATGTATCATGGGTCATGCACCATGCATCATGTGGCAAGTGCCATGCATCATGCAACATGCATTAAGCATCCCCCTCATCTCACCGGCACGGCCTGTCCCATGTCAGGAGCGGAGGCGCTGCGCTTGTTGGACATGCCAGCGCCCGTAGCGAGCAGCCCCTCCACCGCCTCCTCTGTCACCAGCCCCATGGACGATGACGTGGCAAGCAGCGACGCTGACGAGGAGGAGGACGACGGCCCACCCGCACTAGCCCCATCGCCGCTCCCTACTGCCGCCTTCCCACTCGTCCCAGTGAGTGCGGCATCAGTGCTCCCCTCGGCCATGTCCTGCGGGCTCACTTTACTGGGGTGCCCGCCCAGCAGCCCAGCCAGGGAGAATCTGCTGCGCGGGGCCGCCTTCTTGGCGGCAGGTGCATCTGGGGCGGGTAGATCTGCAGCGGAGGCGGACTGGGAGCGCGGCACGAGGGCAGGCTGGGCCTGGGGCACAAAGTCAGCATCGCCCTCCCCGCTGGGGGACTCCCTGATGGGTGTGAGGTGCCCTGACCCCCACCCTGCTGCACTGGGTGTGCCGTGCCACTCCGCGGCAAACGCTGCCATGGAGAGAGGCTCGTCCTCCTTGATAGCCGGCGTCTGGGATGCAGCAGGCACCGCCTCCCCTGCCCTGCTGCTCGCCCCCCCTGCTCCCCCTGCTGCTGCTGCACTGCTATCCCCCATGGGCGTGCCGTAGGCCGGGGAGAGGGCGATGGGGGGCATGTCAGCAGTGGTGGCAGGGGTGGAGGAGGAGGAGAGGGGAGTGCAGGCAGCGGAGTCAGAGGTGTCAGATAACACCTCAGCCGCTGCATCGTGCCACTCGCCCTCCCCCCCACCCTCCCTCTCACCCCCTTGCATCTCGCCTGCCCCTGTGCCTGTCTGCTGTTCCCCTTGCTCCTGCGCTCCTTGCGCTCCCCCTCCTGCCACTCCGTATCCCTCACCCCACTGCTGCACCCCCACCTGCTCCTGCTGCGGCTGTTGCTGTTGTTCACCCCATGCCTGTGTCTCCTGAGACCAGCCTTGCTGCTGCTGCTGCTCCTGACCCCACTGCTGTTGCTGCTGTTGCTGTTGCTGCTCCCACTCCTGCCATTGTTGCTGCTGTTGCTGCTGCTGCTCCCATTGCTGCCACTGCTGTTGCTGATCTTGCTGGTAACCACCAGAGTAACCACCATACTGCTGTGAAGCCAGCTCGTTCTGCTCCACCTGCCCTGCCTGCGCCACCCCCTGCCCCCACTCACTGGCACCACCTGCTGTCCCTTGCACTCCCCCACTCGCCCCTCCGCTCCACGCACTGACCTGCTCCCCTCCCGTTGCTCCCTGTGCTCCTGCCCCCGCTGCGGCACCCATGGCACCATCAGACCAGCCACTTGTCGTCCCATCACTAGCAGACATCGCAGCAGCGGCAGCACTGTAGCTGCTCGCCACACCACCTTCACTACCCGGAGCTGCTTCACTGGCACCTCCACCCTGCCCCTCCGCCAAGCCTACCAGGTTCGGACCGGACGCGCTGTGCAGGCCCGGGGATGACGTGGACGCAGGAATGGCACGCTTGCCCAGGCCCCACCACCCCCCTCCCCCTGTCGTACTAGCCTTCCCAGCCACCCCCAGGTTCGGCGCCGAACCAAACCGAGACGACTCTCCCAAGCTCGGCTTGCTACCAGCCCCTCCAGGCACAATGTCCCCCATGGCGCCTCCACCCAATGCCGATGCGACACCTGGCGCAAGAGGCGTAGCAGCAGGGCCCCCACCGACAATCTTCCTAGCGCCCCTGTCAAGGAAACTCATGAGATCACCAAACACGCGTGCTGCAGCGACCCCGCCCCCCCCTGCCCCCTGCACATGCACCTTGAGTCGCTCCTCCATCAGCTCCGCTGCTGCTCTCCACCCCTCCACCTCCGCCGCCACTCCCCGCCCCCTGCCGCCCGCCTTGAGCATCTTCAGCACCGCGCTACAGTACTTGAGGGCGGCGGCCGGGCGGCCTGCTTCGGCCAGCATGGCAGCGTAAACAAGCTTAAATGGCATCAAGGGGAGCAGCACAAACTGCGGGTTGCCAAGAACAAACGCATACTCGAGCACCTCACTGCGCTGAATGGCTTGTGCCGTCACAAACGTGCGCGGGTGCTTCAGGTGATCCGTGCCCAGCAGACACATGCGTGCCGAGGAGGAGAAGGGCTCCAAACTGCCTGCTGCCACGAGGTAGCAGATGTGTGCTGCGGCCACGTCCCCCTTGAGGCGCCACAGGCAGTCGCCCAGGTGGGAGATGACTCTCTCATCGCCACTCGTGCGCGTCGCTGCCATCAGCGCCACATTCTCCCTCCACTCCGCCACCATTGCTCGCACACCCTCGTCGCTGCTCCCACTGCTGGTGCCACCATCACCACCAGCAGCAGTACCAGTACCAGCACCAGCACCGACGCCTGTCTTGGTGGCATCAGCAGCGGCACCGGTGGCAGCGGCGGCAGCAGACGCAAAAACGGCGGAGGGCTGTTGGGTGAGCAGCAGAGTGAGTGTGCGCAGAGGGGCACCAGGGGCAAACTGCTGCGCCGCCATGGCCTGTGCTGTGGAGAGGAAGAGGCGCGTGTCAGAGGGGCCGCCCATGTGCTGCGCAAGCAGCAGCGCCAACCCCCACAGGTGGCCCGCCTTGGCTGCCTCCAGCGCCTGCATGTGCCTCCCTGCCACCAGATGCTGCTTCACCTCCTGTGCTGCCGCCTGTGGGGGGAAGGGGTGTGGAGGGAGGGAGGAAGGGGTTGGGGTAGGTGGAGAGCAGAGGGCGTGTGCATCTGGAGGACAGGGGGTGAAGGCGAAGGGAGGAGCTGGCAGGCAGTACAAGGAAGCCGTCAGACAAGACAGGGGAGCGGCCGACAGGACATGGAGGAGAGGAGCAGAGCAGGGGAGGAGCGCACCTGAACTGCAGCCTCAGTGGGGATGGGCAGTTGGAGGTCCGACACTCGTGCAGCAGCAGAGGCGGCAGCAGGCAGGGGCGACCATGCAGAGGCGTATGGCGCCATGGGAGCCACTGCTGCTGCCGGCGCTGCCACCGATGGGAAGGGCCCGGCTGTAGCAGCAGCAGGGGCGGCTGTAGCAGTGCTGGGTCCAGCCCCTGCCGCTGCCAATACCTTGGCTAGCTCTGCCTCTGGCGATGACTCGCCCTGCCCATGACACATGGCACATGGCGCATCACACATGGTACATGGCATGTGGCACATAGCAATTGGTACATGGCAAGTGATAAAGGGCACATATGTCATGCATGGTGAGGAGAGGGTACAAACGGACAGCTGAAGCAACTACATAGGTAAGATCAAAAATCATTTGCACAAGAATCATGGCATACCCATGAAGGCTGCTGGCAGCATCCATGCTGTGTCGCAGACAGTATAACTAACAACAACACATGCAAGGGAGAAAGAGGGAAACAGACAGGAGGATGATTCGACGAAGGGAGCACCGGAATGACGTGCTTCCCCACGCACCTACCCATCACGCTGCACACACCTGTGCGGAGCGACTGCCCATGCCGTCCCGCCTCAACTGCCCGTAGAACTGGCATGCCACTCGCAGCACCCGCCACAGCAGCACCAAACTCTCCGCCCTCTCCGCACCCCCTGCACCCCCACCGCCCCCTGCCTCCGCCTCCTCCTCCTCGCCGCTCCGCTCCGCCCGCTCCTCCAGCCACTTGCTCAGCTCCTTGGCCGACATGCCGCCAGCTGTCAGCGGCCCATTGTGCGCGTGCTTGCCAGTGAGAGGGGCGAGGTAGAGTGAGCCGGCGGTGCTGGTGGCAGTGGAGACGCCATCGTGGGCTTCGAGGCTGAGCAGGTGCGGCAGGGGGAGCAGCTTCAGCGTTGGCTGCACTGGCGGGGACAGCTGCGGTCATTGGCAGCAGGACGGTGGAAGGGGGAGAGGAGATTGGGAGGAAACGGAAAGAGGAGATTGGGGAAGAAGGGGGGGTTGGAAAAGGAAAAGTGAGGGGATGACAGCGTCAGCGACTTATGGGTGAAAAGGAATACTGAAGCAAGGTAACCCTGGGATGAACACATCTGTGAGCAGCAAGTGATGGAAAGCAACAACTGCACGGGTACTGCTTTCTAGAATGCTCAAAAGCAGCTCCAGCAGAGCACGCACCTCCACCTGCCCCTGCGAGCCCATGGTCTGTCCGAGCGAGCTGCCAGGCACCACCACGGCCGCCCTGCCTCCGAACCCAAACGCCAGCAGCGTGTGCGGCGGGCGGCCCGCAGACGACAGCACCGCCTCCGCTGTGCTGGTGGGCGGCACGTGGTTGTACTGCACCGGCTGGTACTGCTGCTGGTGCTGATCGTACAGCCCGTACTGGTACCCTTGCTGGTACCCCTGGTACCCCTGTGCATACCCCCCAACTCCTGCCGACTGCTGTGCTTGTTGCTGCTGCTGCTGCTGTGAGTATGGGGCGGATGGTACCATGAGCCCCACTGCAGGCTTCCCTGCCGTGCCTGGCACCCAGGGGGCGTGTAGCTGGGGCTGGCTGTACCCAGGGTCCGGCTGGCTGTAGCGCGAGCCTGCAGGGCCGTACCCAGGGTCAGGCTGAGACGACCCACCAGGGTAGCTGCTGCCGCCCTGCACCTCTGCTGCGCTGCCCTCCCCCCATGGGGCGGGCGCGGGCAGGAACGGCTGTGGCTGCATGGACACTGGCGGCTGCTGCAGCGGCTGCGAGGAGGTGGGGGCGAGCAGGCTGTCTGCTGTGGGAGGGTACGAGGATGCACCCTCTGCTGCCACTGCCTCCCCATTAACCCCTGCTGCTGCTGCACTCTGTGCTGCCACTGCCTCTGTACTGCCATACTCTGTGGCTTGTGTTTGCCCCTCCCCTTCCTGTGCCTGCTGCTGCTGCTGGTAGTACCAAGCATTGTAAGCATCATACTCCGTCTGCCCCCACTGGCTCCAATCCTGCTGCGCCCATGCCCCTGCCTCGCCCGCCCCTGCTCCACCTGCCATCTCGCCTCCTGCAATTGCACCGGCTGCACTCACTGCTGAAGCCGCACCTGCCTCTACTCCCTGTGCGTCATCCTCCCCACCTGCCTCTGCGCTTGCAGCAAGAGCAGTCCCAGGCGCATGCGCGTCCTCAGTTGCAGGAGCAAGAGAGTCCGGAGGCGGGGCGAGGCCAGGGAGGGGGGGAGCTGCCTCAAACGACAGCTGCATGCCAGGTTCGCCCTGAGACGCCCCCGCACTGCCTGAGTCTGCTGCAGCTCCCCCCTCTGCCTCCCCTTCCTTGGGCACCGTCTCTTCAAACTGAGCCCACTCATCCGCCTCCGCCGCCCCAACGCCTGCACCTTCCGCACCCACACTGCCTGCACTCTCCCCCCCTGTTACCACACTGCCAGCCACCGCTGCTGCCTCGTCCCCTGCGCCACTCACCGCCTCCACAGCGGCAGCAGTAGCTTCGTCTGCAGCAGCAGCTGCGCCTGCACCAGAAGGCACCTGCTCGTCTGTGGGCAGCCACTGACCCACCACAGGGTCCCACCTCCACCCCGGGTACTCGGTTGCTATCACTCCCCCCTCTGCCCCACCTTCAACGACCCCTGCCTCCCCACCCAGACCCTCCATGCCTGAGCTCTCTGCTGCTTCACCCAACGCCTCCACTGCAGCTGTCTCTGCGGCCTCGCCCTCAGTCATAGCTGCCACTGCCGCCACAGCTTCAGCCCCATCAGCAGCAGACTCTGGCTGGTCATCCGGCACCCACTGTCCAATAAGGCCATCCCAGCGCCACCCGGGGTACTGCAGCGCGATGGCCTCCCCCCCTGCTGCTGCTGCGCTGCTGCTGCCCGCCGCATCGCCAGCCCCCTCTGCTGCTGCTGCGCCATCTGCTGCTGCTGGCGTTGCCTCGCCCACCTGCCGCCACTCGCCTGTCACTGCATCCACCACCCACCCCGGGTACTCCGTCGCGATAACGCCATCCCCAGCTGCCTCCCCACCCACCGCGAATGCCTCCGTCTCTGCTTCTGCCTCTGCCTGTGCCTGTGCCTGTGCCTGTGCCTCTCCACCCGCCACCTCAGCCCCAGCGACCTCACCTGCCGCACGCAACAGTGATGCGCTTATCCCACCCGCATTCTCCTTCCCACCTTCAGCCCCCATCCCACTCGCCGTACTTCTCTCACCCCAATCCCCAAAATCAGCTTCTGTCGACCCACCCACTGCTTCCCAAGGGGCTGCCACAGCAGCTGCCTCCACCACCTCCTCCTTCCAAAAAACGCCTCCTGCGCCTGCTGTACCCTCCTCTCCTGCTAATCCTTCTTGTCCTGCCGTTTCCTCTTGCCCTGCTATATCCTCTGCCACAACAGCCGCCTCAGGCACGCATGCATCCGCCTCAGTTGCCAATGGTTCCACAGCCGGCCCCGAGTCCGCTGACAGGTCCTGCTCCTCAAATACCCCGTCGCTCTCTCCCATCCCTATCGCCGCCCCTGTTACTGTTGCATCTACTGCTGCTGCTGCTGCAGCTTCTGCCTCAGGCACTGCATCGCCTTCTTCGCACCCACTCACTGCAGCTGTAGCAGCGTCTGCTCCCGTGACCTCAACTTCTCCACCAGCGTCAGCTGCTTCAGCCGCATCTGCTACAGCGGGCTGCTCGCCTGTGGGCACCCACTGGCCCGTGAGAGGATCCCACATCCACCCAGGGTACTGCGTTGCTATCGCCTCATACCCTCCTGCCTCCGCGCCCTCTGCCTCTGCCGCCACCACTGCTGCCATCCCTGCGCCGCCCTCTCCCACTGCCTCCTCTGCACCACCTGCGCCCACCCCCAGCGCCTCCCCATAGCCTCCCTCCGCGGGCCCTGCGTCCGCCCAGAAGGGCTCCACGGAAGCACCCTCCGCCTCTGCTGTGAGTCCAGCTGCCGTCTCCTCAGCACCCACACTAGCAGCAACACCAGCAGCAGCAACAGCCGCATCAACTGCTGCTGCATCTGCCACTGCATCCAGCGCCTGCAGCCCGTCTGTCCACCCCTCCACCGCTTCTTCCCCTACGTGCTGCCCTCCCTCTCCCTCTTCTGTCCCCACAACTGCCTCCGAAACCTCATCCACCTCTGGAGCACTGACCTCAGCTTCAGCTACAGCCTCAACACCAACATCCGCAAATCCGTCTGCCTCCGCCTTGCCATCTGCCTCCCCGCCTGCACTACCTGCCTGCCCCTCCATCGCCTCCCCACCTGCCTCACTCACCATGTGCCCCTCCGCCTCAAACCCCACAAACGACCCCTCCACGCCCCCCTCAACCGCCTCTGCTGCCCAGTCTACCGCTGCCCCACTCACCTCACTCTCAGGCCACCCCTCCCCCGCCACCACGGCTGCTGCCCCCCCTGCTTGACCCCCGACTGCCATTCCTTCCGCGCCTACCAGAGCCACATTCTCGCCCATGTCATCAGCAACAGCATAGCCAGCAGTAGCAGAGTCGGCAGCAGCAGATTCGGCAGCTACAGCTGGCTGCTCGCCTGTGGGCACCCACTGGCCCGTGAGAGGATCCCACATCCACCCGGGGTACTGCGTTGCAATTGCCTCACTTCTCGCTGTCTCCGCACCCTCAGTGAATGCACTCACCACTGCACCCGCTGCTGTTGCCTCACTGCCTGCCCCATCTGCCTCCCATCCCTGTGCCTCCAATGCTTCTACTCCTGCTGACAACACTTGCTCCTCTGGCGCCAGGTACTCTGCTGAACTCCCTGCGGGATCCTCAATTCCACTCTCAGCTGAATCCAATACCTGCGTTGCAACTGCCTCACTCTGACTACCGTCGACCTCTGCACCCCCTGCTGCTGCACCGCTCATTGCCTCTGGTGGTGCAACCCGCATGCCCTCCTCTCCCGCTGCTGCATCCACCACCTCTTCCCCCCCTGCTTCCATCCACTCCGACCCCTCGACTACAGGCTCCCTTGCTTCTTGCCCCGGGACCCACTCCTGCTCCCCTGCAGTGGACTCACTTAATGCCACGCCTGCCGCCACTGCACCTTCAGCTACAGTCTCCGCTCCTACAGCCTCCACCGCTACAGCCTCTACTGTTAACGCCGTTCCAGCAGAAGCATCAGCCAAGTCTGGAGAAGCGTCAGCCCCATCTGCAGCAGCACCTGTCGCAGAAGACTCTGGCCGGTCGTCCGGCACCCACTGGCCCAGCAGGCCATCCCAGCGCCACCCGGGGTACTGCAGCGCGATGGCCTCCCCCCCTGCTGCCTCACCGCCAGCCCCATCTGCTGCTGTTGGCGCCGCCTCGCCCACCTGCCGCCACTCGCCAGTAACAGCGTCCACCACCCACCCCGGGTACTCCGTCGCGATAACCCCCGACTCACCAACTGCCGCTGCCTCTACTCCCTGGCCCTCCACCTGCTGGTGCCCCTCCTGTTGCTGCTCGTTCTCCCATGCCGCTTCACCTGCCATCTGCCCCTGCTCCCCCATCCGCACGTCAGCATCCCCCTGCCCCGCGCCTCCCTCTGCGTCAAACGCATCATGCCCACTCTCGCCCACACCACCCGCACTTCCCACTTCCATACCCGCTGCGTCCGTCACCGCAGCCCGTTCCTCAGCAACCTCCGCCCCCCCTGCCTCGCCTCCCTCACACACACGCAGCTCCTCCCCACTATCCATCCCCGCGCCCACCTGAGTGAGCTCAGAGGAGAGCGGGGGAACGGTGGGTTGGGAGTCAGGAAGGAGAGGCAGAGGAGGAGCGGCATCGAAGGACAGGGGCTGCAGAGCAGGACTGACTGGCAGCTGCTCACCCCCGCCCACTCCTGTAACCCCCTCCTGCACACTGCTCTCTGCCTGCTCCTTGCCTTGTTCACCTTCTGCCATCAGAACTGGCTGAAGCTCAGATGTACCGGCAGCAGCTGAATCCCCCTCGACCATCTCAGCCTGACGTATCTCCTCCACATGCATTCCCTCTGCTCCATCCCACCCACCCGCCATCGCCTCTCCTGCTCCTTGCCATGCCTCTGCGTGTGGTGCGTCAGACCAAGCGGCTGAAGGATCAGCGACCAACGACTCACCCACCGCTGCCTCTGCTTCGGGAGGAACCTGCTCTAATGACACTGCCTCCATCACGGCATGCTCCGTGGCGTCTGCTGCTGTAGCGTCGCCTGCTGCTGCTGCTGCTGCTGCAGGATCTGCTTGTGCTGCAGCAGAGGCATCTGCTACAGCAGCGGTGTCAGCAGCAGCAGGTGGCACATAGCCTTCGATCTGCCTCCATTCGCCTGCCACGATGAGCGAGAGGTACAACACGAGAGGGAAAGTATGCGGAATGTAGGGCCAGAGCAAGAGAATTATTAAACCTCACGCCCCTACAAATGCAGCAAGAAGAAGAAAAAATCAAACGGATGGCATAGGTTGCACCATCGCTGTCACAAAGCACTGACGACGGACAGTCCCCTTCTCACCTGCTACGTAGTCCCAGTACCAGCCAGGGTACGCCTCTGCCCACTGCCGCTGCTGCTCCTCCCACTGTTCCGCTGTCAACTCCCCCTGACCTGCATACTGCCCGTCTCCCTGCCCCCCATACTGGCCCTCCACCTGCCCGCCATACTGTCCCTCGCCCTGGCCTGCATACTGCCCCTCGCCCTGCCCCCCACTCGCGTGCTGCCATCCAGCCTGGCCATCCTCATATGCCTGCCACGCTTGCTCCCCCACTGTCTGATCACCTGCTCCACTCCACTGCCCTTCTCCCCCCTCCACGCCATCTCCACTTACCATCGCTCCACCGGCCCCCTCATCACCTCCCTCCACGGCTGTATCAAGTGCGGTGGCATCAGAACCAACACCAGGAGCCGTGGCTTCCCCCTGCCCATCCACACCGTCTACCAGGTCAGCCCCAACAGCTTCAGCGCCAGTACCAGCACCAGCACCAGCATCAGCATCTCCATCAGTATCAGCATCAGCAGACATGAACCAGGCCGCCGCATCCTCCTCCTCCCGCTCCTCCAGCTGCCCGCCCTCCTCCCCACTCTTCCCCCCACCCACGCCAACACCACCCTCCACAACCCTAGCAGGCCCTGACTCCGCGGATCCTGAACCAGCAGCGCCCAGTGCACCCACACCCGGCAACAGCTGCTGCGTGGCTCCTGCAAGGGCAGCAGCGGCGGCGGCAGGTGGGGCAGGGCGGACGGCATCGCGGTCCACAGCAGCAAAGAAGGCGGCAGCGTCCTCCTCACTGGCAGTGGCCTTGAGCAGGCGGGTGGCAGCAGCTGACACTGCAGACGCCACCGACGCCATCATGGGCGCCCCCAGCCGCACTGCACTGCCGCTCGCCAGCGCTGCCATCACATCCTCTTCTTCCTCCTCGTCCTCGTCCTCCTCCTCCTCGTCCGCCAGTCCTCTCTGCAGCATGGCCAGTACACCCACCTCGCCCGACGCCCCCCCATCTGCGCCCCCCTCGTCCGGGTCCTCCCCCACGCCCCCAAAGTCCATGCTCACTAGGTCCTCCCACCCCAGCTGCTTCCTCCCCCCAGCTCCTCCTGTCTCCCTGCCGCTAGCCCCGCCCTTTGCCCCAACATCTGCCGCGCTCTCGCCACCCTCGTCTCCTTCGCCCATCCAAGAAGCAAAGCCAGCTGCGCTCGCCGCACCCCATGTGGGCTTGGCGCCGTCAGCAGCAGCAGCAGCAGCAGGTGCTGCTGGGGCAGCGGAGGCGGCAGTGGCTGGGTCCGCAGCTGCGCCTCCCAGCATGGAGAGCACGGGCATGGCGAGGCCCTTGAGGGCCAACGCGCCTGTACAGGGGCCAGAGGAAAGGGGCGCATGAGACACGATATGTTGGTAGGGGGACTGGTGTCAGCTACAATGCAGTGAATGGGCTCACATGCACGCTCATGCAGGCACACTCACACATGCACTCACAAATGAACACTCTCACATTTCTACATGAACACATGCCAAGCGCCACAGGCAACGAGGCCACTCAGCGCACCTTGGTTGATGACCTGCGAGCCCAGCTTAGCGCCAGGGCCCTCGCGCCCTGCGCCAGCCTTGTCAAACAGACTGCGGATCTTGCTCTCATTGTCCTCCCCCACACCGTCCCCTCCCCGCCCGCTAACAGCTCCACCCACGCCCTCCTCTTTCACATCACCCCCCCCGCCCAGCACCCCCTGCCCATCCTGCCCGCCCTGCACGCCTTCCCTGCGCGCGCCTGCACCATCCCCTGCCTCCTCCCCGGGCTGCGCCGTCAGCAGCACGTCAGACGACCACGCAGACACGTCAGACGCCGCCTTCACCAGCGAACCCAGCAGCGGCCACGTGCCCTCCCTCCGCCCCCCCGCTGTCGCCGGCCGCGCCATGCGCGCGCCCACTCCCCCCACCCCGAACCCGCCCCACGCACCCCCGCCCAGGCCTCCCCACCCTTCCCCGTGCTGCCTCAATCCCTGCGCGCCCGCCTCTCCGCTCATGGCAGCGGATCCAACGCCCTGGAAGCTGCTGGTGCGCGCATACGCGCGCTCCCCCAGGGGCCTCTCCGCAATGAATCTGTCCGCGATCCCCCAGTCTTCACCCTCGTCTATGCTCCCCCACCCGTCACCCTCTCCCGCCCAGCCCTCGCCATGCCCTCCGCCCCCGCCCTTCTTGCTCTGCCCCTTCCGCTGCTCGCCGTTGGCCTCCTCGCCTGCAGCCAGCCGCGCAGCCGCGCCAGCAGCCACGTCAGCATGAGTGCGACCCACCTTGGCGCCACCCTCCGCAGCATACCCGGCAGGGCCTTCCCGCCCGTTGGCACACGCGCTGCCAGCCAGCCCACCGCCTTCAGCAGCGGGCCTCGTGCGCTGCTTCCTCATCTCCTGCGCCTGCTCCTCCGCCTGCCTCTCCCTCTCCCTCTCCCTGCGCTCCATCTCTTGCCTCTCGCGCTCCTTCTGCTCGCGCTCCCTGCGCTGCTGCTCCAAACGCTCCTGCCTCTCCTGCTCCCTCCTCTCTCGTTCTCGTCGCAACTGCTCCTGTCGATCCTTCTTCTTCCTCTCTTCCTCTCGCCGAAGCCACTCGTGCCGTTCTCGCTCCTTCCGTTCCTCTTCCTTCCTTAATTCCTCCTGCCGCTCCCTTTCTTTCCGTTCCTGTTCCTTGCGCCTCTCCTGCTCCTTCTTCTCCTCCTCGATCCGCTCCTGCTCCCGCTTTTCCCACTCTAACCGTTCTCTCTCTGCCTTCAGTTTCTCTTTCCGCTCCATTTCCTTCCGCCTTTGCTGCTCCTGTTCCTCCTTCTGCCTTCTCTCTAGCTCTTTCCTTACCTTCTCCTCTCGCTCCCTTTCCTCTCTCTTCTCCTTATCCAATCGTTCCTTCTCCAATCGTTCCTTCTCCAATCGTTCCCTCTCAATCCGTTCCTTCTCCATCCGTTCTTGCATTTGCTTCGCTGTCTTCTCCTGCTCCTCTCTCTCCTCCTTTTCACGCTCGATTCTTAACTGTTCCTGTTTCTCCATCTCCCTCCTTTCCTCTTCTTTTTGCAAAAGATCCAGCCGCTCCTTTTCCTCCCTCTCCTGCTCCAACCTAAGCTGCTCCAGTCGTTCTTCCTTTTCCTTCCTCTCCTGCTCGGCTTTTAACTGCGCCTCCCTCTCCCTTTGCTTCCTCTCTTGCTCTGCTCTAAGCCGCTCAAGCCGCTCCTTCTCCTTTCTCTCGCGCTCAGCCCTAAGCTGGTCCTGTCGCTCCTTCTCCTTCCTCTCCTTCTCCCTTCGCTCCTCTTCCAACCGCTCCCTCTCCCTCCTCTCCTCCTCCTTCCGCAACTGCTCCAACCGCTCGCGCTCCTGTTGCTCCCGCTCCTTCCGACTCTCCTCCTCCAACTGCCGCTGCTTCTCCCGCTCCCTCGCCTGCTCCATCTGCGCATCCCTCGCCTGCTGCTCCTCCGCCGCCTGCGCCTGCTTCTCACCGCCAGGCCCGCCGCCACTGCTCGCAGCACTCAGCTGCGGCGCGGACAGCCGTCTGGGCACGGCCCCCAGCAGCCTGCCTTTGCCTGCGGGCTTGCCTCCAAGCCGGGGCGACGTTAGCTTGCGCGCGGCGGGCGCGGAGGAGGAGGAGGTGGAGGAGCAGGACGAGGTGGGGGATGCCGGCGCGAGGGGAACGGGTGGCGCGGGTGCCGCTGACGCGAGCGGGGAGTCGAAGAATGGCACAGCCGCGGGGGGGAGGAGAGGTGCGGCGACGGCGGCGGAGGACGAGGCGGGGCGAGGGGGTGCGAGTGGAGCATCCGCGCGCAGATCGTCCGCGTCGTCGAAGCCCAGAAACGCACTCGCTGCCGGCTCCGCGTGATTCGACGGAACGGAAGACATCGGAAGCGCAACAGGTGTAGCCGAAGGTGCTGGCGCTGCAGCGGGAATGCCATTAGCGGGGATAGATGCGACGAATGGGGCACCCGTGAGAGTAGACAGGCTGACACTTCTGCCGCTGCTGGTGCTGCTGCTCGCCGCGGTGGCAGGAGCGTTGTTGGAAGCATTAGGGGTTGCTGCGGGTGAGGGAGTGATCGCGGAGCGAGCGACGAGCGGCTTGCCTTTGACGAGCGACGACCGCGACGCCTTGCCGGAGAGCCCGATGATCTTAATCGGCGTGGCCGCGGCACCCGCGGCGGACGACGAAGCACCGTGCGGAGCGGAAGCTGCGGCGCGGGGAGCGGGAGCAAACGCGGGAGGAACCGCGCCTTGCGCTTGCGACGATGTCGCGGTGGAGGGTTGATGATGTGCTGTTGACGATCTGTTAGTCGAAGCGACGACAGATGTCGTTGGAGTCGCATCTGTCGCATGCGATGTCGCATTGGACGACGACGGTGCGACGGATTGCGAAAGTCCTTTCTTGGAAGCAGCTATTGCTCCTCGCTTCGCAGTTGCGTGCGGAGGGTGCGCGGGGTCCGTCGCTGCAAGCAGATGCTGCTTCGCGGATTCCGGCAGCAACACGTCGAGCGGATCTGCCGGATGCACGTCCCGGATCGACGGATGCCGATGTGAATCCGACGGTTGAGATCCGAAGGTGGAATGGGTTCGGGTCGCTTGACTGCCATCGATCGCAGCAGGCAGAGCGTGCGATGCCGCGTGGAATCCGCGAGGTACGGACTGAGGAGATTCGTGCTGCGCGGGAGGAGCAGGAGGGTCTTGATGTGCGAATCCCGTGGACACGTATGTCGCTCCCGATCCATCTGACCACGTCGCGAGAGGCTTGGCGCTCAGCCTGACTGCGCCAAGACCTCCTCCCCCCGGTTTCTTCTTTCGAGCGATCGGCGGCATGGCTACCCTACTGTCCTACGGTCCACCGAAAGAAAATAAGAACTCGAGAAAGACGAAATAGGATGCCATGGGAAGGAAGGCGAGGAACATAGTAGGTGCATATGTCTGCCAGATGACCTGGATGTTGGTGCAATCTCGAGAATTGGCAGATCTGACATGCCCCCCAGCCTTGAGCTTGTCAGGAGGGGTGAGCAGTTCGTCAGAACAGGTCCAATGTTACGAGTGCAATTGAGTGAGCGAGCGAGAATTGCACTAACGAAGGACAACAGTAAAATCAGAGAAGGCATGAGCTAAGAATATATAGCGAAGCTACGGTGGTAACGGTAATGCGTGAAATTGGGGTGCGCGACAGGCCTGGCGCCGAGGTTGGGAATTGTCGAGGCGGTTGGGTCGCGGCGTGAACAGTGGCGAGAACAGTAGTCGAGATGAGTGGTAACGGTGTACTGTTGGGGACTGTTGGCGGGAATAGTCATGTACACGCTGAGCAGGGACACTAAGTAAAGAAAATGATTTTTCATAACACCACCCCCCCCCCCCCCCCCCCCCAAAGGAGGTCCTCCTTACGAAAGCGCGTGTACATCTCGGAAATTGCGGCTGCGCAGGTACTCGGTAAGGACGGGGTGGTTTTCAATTCTGTCCAGAAGAACCTTGTTGTTTCGAGTGAGCGTGCGGTTTTTCCAGCGGATCAGAATTTCGATCCTGCGAGCTCCCCGTGGGTCACGAACTCGGTGGCTCAAGATTTTCTTAGGCGTTATGATAGGCCCAAACAAGCGCAGCCACGTGACCCGGCGGAAGAAAAACGCTCGGACCGAGAGCCGTACCCCTAAAACACGGAAGGATCCGCACACGTGCAGGAAGTAAAGCAGCCGCTCTTCTTTTGCGAACGCCGATGGCCAATGATGCTCGCAACCCTCCCACGCCCTTGCTGGCTTGGTAATAGGCCAAGAAAAGGGCAGCCACGTGACCCAACGAAAAAAAAATACTCGTAATGAACACTTCCAGCCCCAAAATGCGGAAGGATCCGCATACGTACAGAAAGTGCAGCGAGCGCTCTTCATTCGCGAGCGCCGATAACCGATGATGCTCGCAACCCTCCCACGCCCTTGATGGCTTGAAAATAAGCCCAGAAAAGCGCAGCCACGTGACCTGGCGGGAGAAAAACGCTCGGAAAGAGCGCATCCAGCCCCAAAACGCGGAAGGATCTGCACACATGCAGGAAGTGCAGCGGGCGCTCTTCATTCGTGAGCGCCGATAACCGATGATGCTCGCAACCCTTCCACGCCCTTGCTAGCTTGGTAATAGCACAGCCACGTAACCCGGCAGAAGAAAAACGCTCGGAAAGTGCGCTTCCACCCCCAAAATGTGGAAGGATCCGCACACGTGCAGGAAGAGCAGCGGGCGCTCTTCATTCGCGAGCGCCGATGACCGATGATCCTCGCAACCCTTCCACGCCCTTGCTGGCTTGGTAATAGGCTTAGACCAGCGCAGCGACGAGACCCGGCGCAAGAAAAACGCTCGGAACGAGCGCTTCCATCCCCAAAGCGCGCAAGGATCCGCACACGTGCAGGAAGTGCAGCGGATGCACTTCATTCGCGAGCGCCGATGACCGATGATGCTCGCAACCCTCCAACGCCCTTGTTTTTTGGTAGTAGGCCCAAACAAGCGCAGCCACGTGACCTGGCGGAAGAAAAATGCTCGAAACGAGCACTTCCAGTCCCGAATGCGGAAGGATCCGCACACGTGCAGAAAGTGCAGCGAGTGCTCATCATTCGCGAGCGCCGATAACTGATGATGCTCGCAACCCTCCCACGCCCTTGTTGTTTGGTAATAGGCCCAGAAAAGCACAGCCATATGACCCGGCGGAAGAAAAACGCTCGGAACGAGCGCTTCCAGCCCCAAACGTGGAATGATCCGCGCATGGGCAGGAAGTGCAGCGGGCGCTCTTCATTCGCGATTGCTGATGACCGATGATGCTTGCAAGCCTCCCACGCCCTTGCTGGCAGTCACATGACCCGGCGGAAGAAAAACGCTCGGAACGGGCGCCCGTACCCCCCAAACGCGGAAGGATCCGCACACGTGCACGAAGTGCAGCGTTTGCTCTTCATTCATGAGCGCCGATGACCGATGATGCTCGCAACCCTCCCACGTTCTTGCTGGCTTGGTAATAGGCCAGGACAAGCGTAGCCACGTGACCCGGCGGAAGAAAACGCTCGTAACGAGCACTTCCAGCCCCAAAACGCGAAGGATCCGCACACTTGCAGGAAGTGCAGCGGGCACTCTTCATTCGCGAGCGCGGATGACCGATGATGCTCGCAACCCTCCCACGCCCTTGCTGGCTTGGTAATAGGCCTAGACAAGCGCAGCCACGTGACCCAGTGGAAAAAAACCGCATGGAACGAGCGCTTACAGCGCCAACACGCTGAAGGATCCGCACACTTGCAGGAAGTGCAGGGGTGCTTATTATTCGCAAGCGCCAAAGACCAATGATGCTCGCAACCCTCCCACGCCCTTGTTGGCTTGGTAATATGCCTACACAAGCGCAACCACATAACGCGGCGGAAGAAAAACGTTCAGAACGGGCCCCCGTAGCTCCCAAAGGCGGAAGGATCCGCACACGTGCACAAACAGCGGGTGCTCTTCATTTGCGAGCGGCGATGACCGATGATGCTTGCAACCCTCCCACGTTCTTGCTAGCTTGGTAATAGGCCAAGGAAAGCGTAGCAACGTGACCCGGCGTGTGCAAAATTGCAAGAACAAGGACCTAGCGTGCGCAAAATTGCAAGACCAAGGGCCCAGCGTGTGCAAAATAGCAAGAACAAGGGGCTAGCGTGTGCAAAATTTCAAGAACAAGGGCCTTGCGTGTGCAAAATTGCAAAATAAAGGGCCTTAAGTGTGCAAACTTTCAAGAACAAGGGCCTAGCGTGTGCAAAATTTCAAGAAAAAGGGCCTAGCGAGTGCAAAGTTGCAAGAACAAGGGCCTAGCGACTGCAAAATTGAAAGAACAAAGGCCTAGTATGTGCAAAATAGCAAGAACAAGGGCCTATCGTGTGCAAACTTGCAAGAACAAGGGTCAAGCGTGTGCAAACTATCAAGAACAAGGGCCTAGCCAGTGCAAAATAGCAAGAACAAGGGCCTAGCGTGTGCAAAATAGCAAGAACAAGGGCCTAGCGTGTGCAAAATTGTAAGAACAAGGGCCTAACGTGTGCAAAATTGCATGAACAAGGGCCTAACGTGTGCAAAATTTCAAGAACAAGGGCCTAGCGTGTGCAAAATAGCAAGAGCAAGGGCCTAGCGTGTGCAAAATTGCAAGAACAGGGGCCTAGCGTGTGCAAAATAGCAAAAACAAGGGCCTAGCGTGTGCAAAAATAACAAGAACAAGGGCCTAACGTGTGCAAAATTGCAAGAACAAGGGCCTAGCGTGTGCAAAATTGCAAGAATAAGGGCCTAGCGTATGCAAAATAGCAAGAACGATGGCCTAGCGTATGCAAAATTACAAGAACCTGGGCCTAGAAGGCGCAAAATTGCAAGAATATGGGCCTAGCGTGTGCAAAATTGCAAGAACAAGGGCCTAGCGAGTGCAAAGTTGCAAGAACAAGGGCCTAGCGACTGCAAAATTGAAAGAACAAAGGCCTAGTGTGTGCAAAATAGCAAGAACAAGGGCCCATCGTGTGCAAACTTGCAAGAACAAGGGTCAAGCATGTGCAAACTATCAAGAACAGGGGCCTAGCCAGTGCAAAATAGTGAGAACAAGGGCCTAGCGTGTGCAAAATAGCAAGAACAAGGGCCTAGCGTGTGCAAAATTGTAAGAACAAGGGCCTAACGTGTGCAAAATTACAAGAACAAGGGCCTAACGTGTGCAAAATTTCAAGAACAAGGGCCTAGCGTGTGCAAAATTGCAAGAACAAGGGCCTAGCGTATGCAAAATTGCAAGAACGATAGCCTAGCATATGCAAAATTACAAGAACAAGGGCCTTGCGAATGCAAAATTGCAAGAACAAGGGCCTAGCGTGTGCAAAATTTCAAAAATATAGGCCTAGTGTGTGCAAACCTTCAAGAACAAGGGCATAGCGTGTGCAAAATTACAAGAACAAGGACCTAGCGTGTACAAAGTTGCAAGAACAAGGGCCTAGCGAGTGCAAAATAGCAAGAACTAAAGCCTAGTGTGTGCAAAATAGCAAGAACAAGGGCCTAGCGTGTGCAAAATAGCAAGAACAAGGGTCTAGCGTGTGCAAAATTGCAAGAACAGGGGCCTAGCGTGTGCAAAATAGCAAAAACAAGGGCCTAGCGTGTGCAAAATAGCAAGAACAAGGGCCTAACGTGTGCAAAATTGCAAGAACAAGGGCCTAGCGTGTGCAAAATTCCAAGAACAAGGGCCTAGCGTATGCAAAATAGCAAGAACGATGGCCTAGCGTATGCAAAATTACAAGAACCTGGGCCTAGCGAGCGCAAAATTGCAAGAACAAGGGCCTAGCGTGTGCAAAATTGCAAGAACAAGGGCCTAGCGAGTGCAAAGTTGCAAGAACAAGGGCCTAGCGACTGCAAAATTGAAAGAACAAAGGCCTAGTGTGTGCAAAATAGCAAGAACAAAGGCCTATCGTGTGCAAACTTGCAAGAACAAGGGTCAAGCATGTGCAAACTATCAAGAACAAGGGCCTAGCCAGTGCAAAATAGCAAGAACAAGGGCCTAGCGTGTGCAAAATAGCAAGAACAAGGGCCTAGCGTGTGCAAAATTGTAAGAACAAGGGCGTAACGTGTGCAAAATTACAAGAACAAGGGCCTAACGTGTGCAAAATTTCAAGAACAAGGGCCTAGCGTGTACAAAATTGCTAGAACAAGGGCCTAGCGTGTGCAAAATAGCAAGAACAAGGGCCTAGCGTGTGCAAAAATGCAAGAACAGGGGCCTAGCGTGTGCAAAATAGCAAAAGCAAGGGCCTAGCGAGTGCAAAGTTGCAAGAACAAGGGCCTAACGTGTGCAAAATTGCAAGAACAAGGGCCTAGCGAGTGCAAAGTTGCAAGAACAAGGGCCTAGCGACTGCAAAATTGAAAGAACAAAGGCCTAGTGTGTGCAAAATAGCAAGAACAAGGGCCTATCGTGTGCAAACTTGCAAGAACAAGGGTCAAACATGTGCAAACTATCAAGAACAGGGGCCTAGCCAGTGCAAAATAGTAAGAACAAGGGCCTAGCGTGTGCAAAATAGCAAGAACAAGGGCCTAGCGTGTGCAAAATTGTAAGAACAAGGGCCTAACGTGTGCAAAATTACAAGAACAAGGGCCTAACGTGTACAAAATTTCAAGAACAAGGGCCTAGCGTGTGCAAAATTTCAAGAAAAAGGGCCTAGCGAGTGCAAAGTTGCAAGAACAGGGGCCTAGCGACTGCAAAATTGAAAGAACAAAGGCCTAGTATGTGCAAAATAGCAAGAACAAGGGCCTATCGTGTGCAAACTTGCAAGAACAAGGGTCAAGCGTGTGCAAACTATCAAGAACAAGGGCCTAGCCAGTGCAAAATAGCAAGAACAAGGGCCTAGCGTGTGCAAAATAGCAAGAACAAGGGCCTAGCGTGTGCAAAATTGTAAGAACAAGGGCCTAACGTGTGCAAAATTGCATGAACAAGGGCCTAACGTGTGCAAAATTTCAAGAACAAGGGCCTAGCGTGTGCAAAATAGCAAGAGCAAGGGCCTAGCGTGTGCAAAATTGCAAGAACAGGGGCCTAGCGTGTGCAAAATAGCAAAAACAAGGGCCTAGCGTGTGCAAAAATAACAAGAACAAGGGCCTAACGTGTGCAAAATTGCAAGAACAAGGGCCTAGCGTGTGCAAAATTGCAAGAATAAGGGCCTAGCGTATGCAAAATAGCAAGAACGATGGCCTAGCGTATGCAAAATTACAAGAACCTGGGCCTAGAAGGCGCAAAATTGCAAGAATATGGGCCTAGCGTGTGCAAAATTGCAAGAACAAGGGCCTAGCGAGTGCAAAGTTGCAAGAACAAGGGCCTAGCGACTGCAAAATTGAAAGAACAAAGGCCTAGTGTGTGCAAAATAGCAAGAACAAGGGCCCATCGTGTGCAAACTTGCAAGAACAAGGGTCAAGCATGTGCAAACTATCAAGAACAGGGGCCTAGCCAGTGCAAAATAGTGAGAACAAGGGCCTAGCGTGTGCAAAATAGCAAGAACAAGGGCCTAGCGTGTGCAAAATTGTAAGAACAAGGGCCTAACGTGTGCAAAATTACAAGAACAAGGGCCTAACGTGTGCAAAATTTCAAGAACAAGGGCCTAGCGTGTGCAAAATTGCAAGAACAAGGGCCTAGCGTATGCAAAATTGCAAGAACGATAGCCTAGCATATGCAAAATTACAAGAACAAGGGCCTTGCGAATGCAAAATTGCAAGAACAAGGGCCTAGCGTGTGCAAAATTTCAAAAATATAGGCCTAGTGTGTGCAAACCTTCAAGAACAAGGGCATAGCGTGTGCAAAATTACAAGAACAAGGACCTAGCGTGTACAAAGTTGCAAGAACAAGGGCCTAGCGAGTGCAAAATAGCAAGAACTAAAGCCTAGTGTGTGCAAAATAGCAAGAACAAGGGCCTAGCGTGTGCAAAATAGCAAGAACAAGGGTCTAGCGTGTGCAAAATTGCAAGAACAGGGGCCTAGCGTGTGCAAAATAGCAAAAACAAGGGCCTAGCGTGTGCAAAATAGCAAGAACAAGGGCCTAACGTGTGCAAAATTGCAAGAACAAGGGCCTAGCGTGTGCAAAATTCCAAGAACAAGGGCCTAGCGTATGCAAAATAGCAAGAACGATGGCCTAGCGTATGCAAAATTACAAGAACCTGGGCCTAGCGAGCGCAAAATTGCAAGAACAAGGGCCTAGCGTGTGCAAAATTGCAAGAACAAGGGCCTAGCGAGTGCAAAGTTGCAAGAACAAGGGCCTAGCGACTGCAAAATTGAAAGAACAAAGGCCTAGTGTGTGCAAAATAGCAAGAACAAAGGCCTATCGTGTGCAAACTTGCAAGAACAAGGGTCAAGCATGTGCAAACTATCAAGAACAAGGGCCTAGCCAGTGCAAAATAGCAAGAACAAGGGCCTAGCGTGTGCAAAATAGCAAGAACAAGGGCCTAGCGTGTGCAAAATTGTAAGAACAAGGGCGTAACGTGTGCAAAATTACAAGAACAAGGGCCTAACGTGTGCAAAATTTCAAGAACAAGGGCCTAGCGTGTACAAAATTGCTAGAACAAGGGCCTAGCGTGTGCAAAATAGCAAGAACAAGGGCCTAGCGTGTGCAAAAATGCAAGAACAGGGGCCTAGCGTGTGCAAAATAGCAAAAGCAAGGGCCTAGCGAGTGCAAAGTTGCAAGAACAAGGGCCTAACGTGTGCAAAATTGCAAGAACAAGGGCCTAGCGAGTGCAAAGTTGCAAGAACAAGGGCCTAGCGACTGCAAAATTGAAAGAACAAAGGCCTAGTGTGTGCAAAATAGCAAGAACAAGGGCCTATTGTGTGCAAACTTGCAAGAACAAGGGTCAAGCATGTGCAAACTATCAAGAACAGGGGCCTAGCCAGTGCAAAATAGTAAGAACAAGGGCCTAGCGTGTGCAAAATAGCAAGAACAAGGGCCTAGCGTGTGCAAAATTGTAAGAACAAGGGCCTAACGTGTGCAAAATTACAAGAACAAGGGCCTAACGTGTGCAAAATTTCAAGAACAAGGGCCTAGCGTGTGCAAAATTGCAAGAACAAGGGCCTAGCGTATGCAAAATAGCAAGAACGATAGCCTAGCATATGCAAAATTACAAGAACAAGGGCCTTGCGAATGCAAAATTGCAAGAACAAGGGCCTAGCGTGTGCAAAATTTCAAGAATAAGGGCCTAGTGTGTGCAAACCTTCAAGAACTAGGGCATAGCGTGTGCAAAATTACAAGAACAAGGACCTAGCGTGTACAAAGTTGCAAGAACAAGGGCCTAGCGAGTGCAAAATAGCAAGAACAAAGGCCTAGTGTGTGCAAAATAGCAAGAACAAGGGCCTAGCGTGTGCAAAATAGCAAGAACAAGGGTCTAGCGTGTGCAAAATTGCAAGAACAAGGGCCTAGCGTGTGCAAAATAGCAAAAACAAGGGCCTAGCGTGTGCAAAATAGCAAGAACAAGGGCCTAACGTGTGCAAAATTGCAAGAACAAGGGCCTAGCGTGTGCAAAATTCCAAGAACAAGGGCCTAGCGTATGCAAAATAGCAAGAACGATGGCCTAGCGTATGCAAAATTACAAGAACCTGGGCCTAGCGAGCGCAAAATTGCAAGAACAAGGGCCTAGCGTGTGCAAAATTGCAAGAACAAGGGCCTAGCGAGTGCAAAGTTGCAAGAACAAGGGCCTAGCGACTGCAAAATTGAAAGAACAAAGGCCTAGTGTGTGCAAAATAGCAAGAACAAAGGCCTATCGTGTGCAAACTTGCAAGAACAAGGGTCAAGCATGTGCAAACTATCAAGAACAAGGGCCTAGCCAGTGCAAAATAGCAAGAACAAGGGCCTAGCGTGTGCAAAATAGCAAGAACAAGGGCCTAGCGTGTGCAAAATTGTAAGAACAAGGGCGTAACGTGTGCAAAATTACAAGAACAAGGGCCTAACGTGTGCAAAATTTCAAGAACAAGGGCCTAGCGTGTAAAACATTGCTAGAACAAGGGCCTAGCGTGTGCAAAATAGCAAGAACAAGGGCCTAGCGTGTGCAAAAATGCAAGAACAGGGGCCTAGCGTGTGCAAAATAGCAAAAACAAGGGCCTAGCGAGTGCAAAGTTGCAAGAACAAGGGCCTAACGTGTGCAAAATTGCAAGAACAAGGGCCTAGCGAGTGCAAAGTTGCAAGAACAAGGGCCTAGCGACTGCAAAATTGAAAGAACAAAGGCCTAGTGTGTGCAAAATAGCAAGAACAAGGGCCTATCGTGTGCAAACTTGCAAGAACAAGGGTCAAGCATGTGCAAACTATCAAGAACAGGGGCCTAGCCAGTGCAAAATAGTAAGAACAAGGGCCTAGCGTGTGCAAAATAGCAAGAACAAGGGCCTAGCGTGTGCAAAATTGTAAGAACAAGGGCCTAACGTGTGCAAAATTACAAGAACAAGGGCCTAACGTGTGCAAAATTTCAAGAACAAGGGCCTAGCGTGTGCAAAATTGCAAGAACAAGGGCCTAGCGTATGCAAAATAGCAAGAACGATAGCCTAGCATATGCAAAATTACAAGAACAAGGGCCTTGCGAATGCAAAATTGCAAGAACAAGGGCCTAGCGTGTGCAAAATTTCAAGAATAAGGGCCTAGTGTGTGCAAACCTTCAAGAACAAGGGCATAGCGTGTGCAAAATTACAAGAACAAGGACCTAGCGTGTACAAAGTTGCAAGAACAAGGGCCTAGCGAGTGCAAAATAGCAAGAACAAAGGCCTAGTGTGTGCAAAATAGCAAGAACAAGGGCCTAGCGTGTGCAAAATAGCAAGAACAAGGGTCTAGCGTGTGCAAAATTGCAAGAACAGGGGCCTAGCGTGTGCAAAATAGCGAAAACAAGGGCCTAGCGTGTGCAAAATAGCAAGAACAAGGGCCTAACGTGTGCAAAATTGCAAGAACAAGGGCCTAGCGTGTGCAAAATTCCAAGAACAAGGGCCTAGCATATGCAAAATAGCAAGAACGATGGCCTAGCGTATGCAAAATTACAAGAACCTGGGCCTAGCGAGCGCAAAATTGCAAGAACAAGGGCCTAGCGTGTGCAAAATTGCAAGAACAAGGGCCTAGCGAGTGCAAAGTTGCAAGAACAAGGGCCTAGCGACTACAAAATTGAAATAACAAAGGCCTAGTGTGTGCAAAATAGCAAGAACAAAGGCCTATCGTGTGCAAACTTGGAAGAACAAGGGTCAAGCATGTGCAAACTATCAAGAACAAGGGCCTAGCCAGTGCAAAATAGCAAGAACAAGGGCCTAGCGTGTGCAAAATAGCAAGAACAAGGGCCTAGCGTGTGCAAAAATGTAAACAAGGGCGTAACGTGTGCAAAATTACAAGAACAAGGGCCTAACGTGTGCAAAATTTCAAGAACAAGGGCCTAGCGTGTACAAAATTGCTAGAACAAGGGCCTAGCGTGTGCAAAATAGCAAGAACAAGGGCCTAGCGTGTGCAAAATTGCAAGAACAGGGGCCTAGCGTGTGCAAAATAGCAAAAACAAGGGCCTAGCGAGTGCAAAGTTGCAAGAACAAGGGCCTAACGTGTGCAAAATTGCAAGAACAAGGGCCTAGCGTGTGCAAAATTGCAAGAACAAGGGCCTAGCGTATGCAAAATAGCAAGAATGATGGCCTAGCGAATGCAAAATTACAAGAACAAGGGCCTTGCGAATGCAAAATTGCAAGAACAATGGCCTAGCGTGTGCAAAATTTCAAAAATAAGGGCCTAGTGTGTGCAAACCTTCAAGAACAAGGGCCTAGCGTGTGCAAAATTGCAAGAACAAGGACCTAGCGTGTACAAAGTTGCAAGAACAAGGGCCTAGCGAGTGCAAAATAGCAAGAACAAAGGCCTAGTGTGTGCAAAATAGCAAGAACAAGGGCCTAGCGTGTGCAAACTTGCAAGAACAAGGGTCAAGCGTGTGCAAACTTTCAAGAACAAGGGCCTAGTGTGTGCAAAATTGCAAGAACAAGGGCCTAGCGTGTGCAAAATAGCAAGAACAAGGGCCTAGCGTGTGCAAAATTGCAAAACAAAGGCCTAGCATGTGCGAAATAGCAAGAACAAGAGCCTAGTGAGTGCAAAATAGCAAGAACAAGGGCCTAGCGAGTGCAAAATTGCAAGAACAAGGGCCTAATGTGTGCAAACTTTCAAGAACAAGGGCCTAGCGTGTGCAAAATTGCCAGAACAAGGGCCAAGCGTGTGCAAAATTGCAAGAACAAAGGCCTATCGTGTGCAAACTTGCAAGAACAAGGGTCAAGCATGTGCAAACTATCAAGAACAAGGGCCTAGCCAGTGCAAAATAGCAAGAACAAGGGCCTAGCGTGTGCAAAATAGCAAGAACAAGGGCCTAGCGTGTGCAAAATTGTAAGAACAAGGGCTTAACGTGTGCAAAATTACAAGAACAAGGGCCTAACGTGTGCAAAATTTCAAGAACAAGGGCCTAGCGTGTACAAAATTGCTAGAACAAGGGCCTAGCGTGTGCAAAATAGCAAGAACAAGGGCCTAGCATGTGCAAAAATGCAAGAACAGGGGCCTAGCGTGTGCAAAATAGCAAAAACAAGGGCCTAGCAAGTGCAAAGTTGCAAGAAAAAGGGCCTAACGTGTGCAAAATTGCAAGAACAAGGGCCTAGCGAGTGCAAAGTTGCAAGAACAAGGGCCTAGCGACTGCAAAATTGAAAGAACAAAGGCTTAGTGTGTGCAAAATAGCAAAAACAAGGGCCTATCGTGTGCAAACTTGCAAGAACAAGGGTCAAGCATGTGCAAACTATCAAGAACAGGGGCCTAGCCAGTGCAAAATAGTAAGAACAAGGGCCTAGCGTGTGCAAAATAGCAAGAACAAGGGCCTAGCGTGTGCAAAATTGTAAGAACAAGGGCCTAACGTGTGCAAAATTACAAGAACAAGGGCCTAACGTGTGCAAAATTTCAAGAACAAGGGCCTAGCGTGTGCAAAATTGCAAGAACAAGGGCCTAGCGTATGCAAAATAGCAAGAACGATAGCCTAGCATATGCAAAATTACAAGAACAAGGGCCTTGCGAATGCAAAATTGCAAGAACAAGGGCCTAGCGTGTGCAAAATTTCAAGAATAAGGGCCTAGTGTGTGCAAACCTTCAAGAACAAGGGCATAGCGTGTGCAAAATTACAAGAACAAGGACCTAGCGTGTACAAAGTTGCAAGAACAAGAGCCTAGCGAGAGCAAAATAGCAAGAACAAAGGCCTAGTGTGTGCAAAATAGCAAGAACAAGGGCCTTGCGTGTGCAAAATAGCAAGAACAAGGGTCTAGCGTGTGCAAAATTGCAAGAACAGGGGCCTAGCGTGTGCAAAATAGCAAAAACAAGGGCCTAGCGAGTGCAAAGTTGCAAGAATAAGGGCCTAACGTGTGCAAAATTGCGAGAACAAGGGCCTAGCGTGTGCAAAATTGCAAGAACAAGGGCCTAGCGTATGCAAAGTAGCAAGAATGATGGCCTAGCGAATGCAAAATTACAAGAACAAGGGCCTTGCGAATGCAAAATTGCAAGAACAAGGGCCTAGCGTGTGCAAAATTTCAAGAATAAGGGCCTAGTGTGTGCAAACCTTCAAGAACAAGGGCCTAGCGTGTGCAAAATTGCAAGAACAAGGACCTAGCGTGTACAAAGTTGCAAGAACAAGGGCCTAGCGAGTGCAAAATAGCAAGAACAAAGGCCTAGTGTGTGCAAAATAGCAAGAACAAGGGCCTAGCGTGTGCAAACTTGCAAGAACAAGGGTCAAGCGTGTGCAAACTTTCCAGAACAAGGGCCTAACGTGTGCAAAATTTCAAGAACAAGGGCCTAGCGTGTGCAAAATTGCAAGAACAAGGGCCTAGCGTATGCAAAATAGCAAGAACGATAGCCTAGCATATGCAAAATTACAAGAACAAGGGCCTTGCGAATGCAAAATTGCAAGAACAAGGGCCTAGCGTGTGCAAAATTTCAAAAATACGGGCCTAGTGTGTCCAAACCTTCAAGAACAAGGGCATAGCGTGTGCAAAATTACAAGAACAAGGACCTAGCGTGTACAAAGTTGCAAGAACAAGGGCCTAGCGAGTGCAAAATAGCAAGAACAAAGGCCAAGTCTGTGCAAAATAGCAAGAACAAGGGCCTAGCGTGTGCAAAATAGCAAGAACAAGGGTCTAGCGTGTGCAAAATTGCAAGAACAGGGGCCTAGCGTGTGCAAAATAGCAAAAACAAGGGCCTAGCGAGTGCAAAGTTGCAAGAATAAGGGCCTAACGTGTGCAAAATTGCGAGAACAAGGGCCTAGCGCGTGCAAAATTGCAAGAACAAGGGCCTAGCGTATGCAAAATAGCAAGAATGATGGCCTAGCGAATGCAAAATTACAAGAACAAGGGCCTTGCGAATGCAAAATTGCAAGAACAAGGGCCTAGCGTGTGCAAAATTTCAAGAATAAGGGCTTAGTGTGTGCAAAACTTCAAGAACAAGGGCCTAGCATGTGCAAAATTGCAAGAACAAGGACCTAGCGTGTACAAAGTTGCAAGAACAAGGGCCTAGCGAGTGCAAAATAGCAAGAACAAAGGCCTAGTGTGTGCAAAATAGCAAGAACAAGGGCCTAGCGTGTGCAAACTTGCAAGAACAAGGGTCAAGCGTGTGCAAACTTTCAAGAACAAGGGCCTAGCGTGTGCAAAATTGCAAAACAAAGGCCTAGTATGTGCGAAATAGCAAGAACAAGAGCCTAGTGAGTGCAAAATAGCAAGAACAAGGGCCTAGCGAGTGCAAAATTGCAAGAACAAGGGCCTAATGTGTGCAAACTTTCAAGAACAAGGGCCTAGCGTGTGCAAAATTGCCAGAACAAGGGCCAAGCGTGTGCAAAATTGCAAGAACAAAGGCCTATCGTGTGCAAACTTGCAAGAACAAGGGTCAATCATGTGCAAACTATCAAGAACAAGGGCCTAGCCAGTGCAAAATAGCAAGAACAAGGGCCTAGCGTGTGCAAAATAGCAAGAACAAGGGCCTAGCGTGTGCAAAATTGTAAGAACAAGGGCGTAACGTGTGCAAAATTACAAGAACAAGGGCCTAACGTGTGCAAAATTTCAAGAACAAGGGCCTAGCGTGTACAAAATTGCTAGAACAAGGGCCTAGCGTGTGCAAAATAGCAAGAACAAGGGCCTAGCGTGTGCAAAAATGCAAGAACAGGGGCCTAGCGTGTGCAAAATAGCAAAAACAAGGGCCTAGCGAGTGCAAAGTTGCAAGAACAAGGGCCTAACGTGTGCAAAATTGCAAGAACAAGGGCCTAGCGAGTGCAAAGTTGCAAGAACAAGGGCCTAGCGACTGCAAAATTGAAAGAACAAAGGCCTAGTGTGTGCAAAATAGCAAGAACAAAGGCCTATCGTGTGCAAACTTGCAAGAACAAGGGTAAAGCATGTGCAAACTATCAAGAACAGGGGCCTAGCCAGTGCAAAATAGTAAGAACAAGGGCCTAGTGTGTGTAAAATAGCAAGAACAAGGGCCTAGCGTGTGCAAAATTGTAAGAACAAGGGCCTAACGTGTGCAAAATTACAAGAACAAGGGCCTAACGTGTGCAAAATTTCAAGAACAAGGGCCTAGCGTGTGCAAAATTGCAAGAACAAGGGCCTAGCGTATGCAAAATAGCAAGAACGATAGCCTAGCATATGCAAAATTACAAGAACAAGGGCCTTGCGAATGCAAAATTGCAAGAACAAGGGCCTAGCGTGTGCAAAATTTCAAGAATAAGGGCCTAGTGTGTGCAAACTTTCAAGAACAAGGGCATAGCGTGTGCAAAATTACAAGAACAAGGACCTAGCGTGTACAAAGTTGCAAGAACAAGGGCCTAGCGAGTGCAAAATAGCAAGAACAAAGGCCTAGTGTGTGCAAAATAGCAAGAACAAGGGCCTAGCGTGTGCAAAATAGCAAGAACAAGGGTCTAGCGTGTGCAAAATTGCAAGAACAGGGGCCCAGCGTGTGCAAAATAGCAAAAACAAGGGCCTAGCGAGTGCAAAGTTGCAAGAATAAGGTCCTAACGTGTGCAAAATTGCGAGAACAAGGGCCTAGCGTGTGCAAAATTGCAAGAACAAGGGCCTAGCGTATGCAAAATAGCAAGAATGATGGCCTAGCGAATGCAAAATTACAAGAACAAGGGCCTTGCGAATGCAAAATTGCAAGAACAAGGGCCTAGCGTGTGCAAAATTTCAAGAATAAGGGCCTAGTGTGTGCAAACCTTCAAGAACAAGGGCCTAGCGTGTGCAAAATTGCAAGAACAAGGACCTAGCGTGTACAAAGTTGCAAGAACAAGGGCCTAGCGAGTGCAAAATAGCAAGAACAAAGGCCTAGTGTGTGCAAAATAGCAAGAACAAGGGCCTAGCGTGTGCAAACTTGCAAGAACAAGGGTCAAGCGTGTGCAAACTTTCAAGAACAAGGGCCTAGCGTGTGCAAAATTGCAAGAACAAGGGCCTAGCGTGTGCAAAATAGCAAGAACAAGGGCCCAACGTGTGCAAAATTGCAAGAACAAGGGCCTAATTTGTGCTGAATTGCAAGAACAAGGGCCTAGCGTATGCAAAATAGCAAGAACGATGGCCTAGCGCATGCAAAATTACAAGAACAAGGGCCTAGCGAGTGCAAAATTGCAAGAACAAGGGGCTAGCGTGTGCAAAATTTTAAGAACAAGGGCCTAGCGTGTGAAAAAGTGCAAGAACAAGGGCCTAGCGTGTGCAAAATAGCAAGAACAAGGGCCTAGCGTGTACAAAATAGCAAGAAGAAGGGCCTAGTGAGTGCAAAAATAGCAAGAACAAGGGCCTAGCATGTGCAAAATTGCAAGAAAAAGGGGCCTGCGAGTGCAAAATGGGCCAGCGAGTGCAAAATTGCAAAAACAAGGGCCTAGCGTGTGCAAAATAGCAAGAACAAGGGCCTGGTGTGTGCAAACTTTCAAGAACAAGGGCCTAGCCTGTGCAAACTTGCAAGAACAAGGGCCTAGCCTGTGCAAACTTGCAAGAACAAGGGCCTAGCGTGTGCAAAGTTGCAAGAACAAGGGCCTAGCGAGTGCAAAATAGCAAGAACAGAGGCCTAGTGTGTGCAAAATAGCAAGAACAAGGGCCTATCGAGTGCAAACTTGCAAGAACAAGGGTCAAGCGTGTGCAAACTTTCCAGCGTATGCAAATTAGCAAGAACGATGGCCTAGAGTATGCAAAATTGCAAGAGCAAGGACCTAGCGAGTGCAAAATTGCAAGAACAAGGGCCTAGTATATGCAAAACTTTAAGAACAAGGGCCTAGCGTGTGCAAAAGTGCAAGAACAAGGGCCTAGTCTGTGCAAAATAGCAAGAACAAGGGCCTAGCGTGTGTAAAACAGGAAGAACAAGGGCCTAGCGAGGGCAAAGTTGCAATAACAAGGGCCTAGCGAGTGCAAAATTGCAAGAACAAGGGCCTAGCGTGTGCAAAATTTCAAGAACAAGGGGCTAGCCGTTGAAAAAATGCAAAAAAAAGGGCCTAGCGTGTGCAAAATAGCAAGAACAAGGGCCTTGCGTGTGCAAAACTGCAAGAACAAGGGCCTAGCGTGTGCAAAATAGCAAAAACAAGGGCCTAGCGAGTGCAAAATTGCAAGAACAAGGGCCCAGCGTGTGCAAAATTTCAAGAACAAGGGCCTAGCCGTTGAAAAAATGCAAATACAAGGGCCTAGCATGTGCAAAATAGCAAGAACAAGGGCCTACCGTGTGCAAAGTTGCAAGAACAAGGGCCTAGCGAGTGCAAAAATAGCAAGAACAAGGGCCTAGCATGTGTAAAATAGCAAGAACAAGGGCCTAGCGTGTGCAAAGTTGCAAGAACAAGGGCCTAGCGAGTGCAAAATAGCAAGAACAAGGGCCTAGCGTGTGCTAAGTTGCAAGAACAAGGGCCTAGCGTGTGCAAAATAGCAAGAACAAGGGCCTAGCGTGTCCAAAATAGCAAGAACAAGGGCCTAGCGTGTGCAAAATTGCAAGAGAAAGGGGCCAGCGAGTGCAAAATTGCAAGAACAAGGGCCTAGCAAGTGCAATGTTGCAAGAACAAGGGCCTAGCCAGTGTAAAATTGAAAGAACTAAGGCCTAGTGTGTGCAAAATAGCAAGAACAACGGCCTATCGTGTGCAAACTTGCAAGAACAAGGGTCAAGCATGTGTAAACTATCAAGAACAAGGGCCTAGCGAGTGCAAAATAGCAAGAACAAGGGCCTAGCTTGTGCAAAATAGCAAGAACAAGGGCCTAGCGTGTGCAAAATTGCTAGAACAAGGGCCTAACGTGTGCAAAATTGCAAGAACAAGGGCCTAACGTGTGCAAAATTTCAAAAACAAGGGCCTAGCGTGTACAAAATTGCCAGAACAAGGGCCTAGCGTGTGCAAAAAAGCAAGAACAAGGGCCTAGCGTGTGCAAAATTGCAAGAACAGGGGCCTAGCGTGTGCAAAATACCAAGAACAAGGGCCTAGCTTATGCAAAATAGCAAAAACGATGGCCTAGGGTATGCAAAATTGCAAGAACAAGGGCCTAGCAAGTGCAAAATTGCAAGAACAAGGGCCTAGCGTGTGCAAAATTTTAAGAACAAGGGCCTAGCGTTTGAAAAAATGCAAGAACAGAGGCCTCGCGTATGCAAATTAGCAAGAACAAGGGCCAAGCGTGTGCAAAGTTGCAACAACAAGGGCCTAGTGAGTGCAAAAATAGCAAGAACAAAGGCTTAGCGTGTCCAAAATAGAAAAAACGGAGGCCTAGCATGTGCAAAATTGCAAGCAAAAGGGGCCAGCTAGTGCAAAATTGCAAGAACAAGGGCTTAGCCTGTGCAAAATAGCAAGAACAAGGGCCTAGCGTGTGCAAAATTTAAAGAACAAGGGCCTAGCGTGTGCAAACTTGCCAGAACAAGGCCTAGCGTGTGCAAAATCGAAAGAACAAGGGCCTAGCGTGTGCAAAATAGCAAAAACAAGGGCCTAGCGTGTGCAAAATTTCAAGAACAAGCACCAAGCGTGTGCAAAAGTGCAAAAATATGGGCCTAGTGTGTGTAAATTTTCAAGAACAAGGCCTAGCGTGTGCAAATAGAAGGAACAAGGGCCTAGAGTGTGCAAAATTGCAAGAACAAGGGCCTAGCGAGTGCAAAATCGCAAGAACAAGGGCCTAGCGTGTGCAAAATTTCAAGAACAAGGGCCTAGCTGTTGAAAAAATGCAAAAACAAGGGCCTAGCGTGTGCAAAATAGCAAGAACAAGGGCCTAGCGTGTGCAAAGTTGCAAGAACAAGGGCCTAGCGAGTGCAAAATTAGCAAGAACAAGGGCCTAGCATGTGCAGAGTTGCAAGAACAAGGGCATAGCATGTGCAAAATAGCAAAATTTAGGGCCTAGCGTGTCCAAAATAGCAAGAACAACGGCCTAGCGTGTCCAAAATAGCAAGAACAAGGGCCTAGCGTGTGCAAAATTGCAAGAAAAAGGGGCCAGCGAGTGCAAAATTGCAAGAACAAGGGCCTAGCGAGTGCAAAATAGAAAGAACAAGGGCCTAGCGTGTGCAAAGTTGCAAGAACAAGGGCCTAGCGTGTGCAAAATAGCAAGAACAAGGGCCTAGCGTGTGCAAAATAGCAAGAACTAGGGCCTAGCGTGTGCAAAGTTTCAAGAACAAGGGCCTAGCGAGTGCAAAATAGCAAGAACAAGGGCCTAGCGTGTGCAAAGTTGCAAGAACAAGGGCCTAAGGTGTGCAAAATAGCAAGAACAAGGGCCTAGCAAGAACAAGGGCCTAGCGTGTCCAAAATAGCAAGAACAAGGGCCTAGCGTGTGCAAAATTGCAAGAAAAAGGGGCCAGGGAGTGCAAAATTGCAAGAACAAGGGCCTAGCGAGTGCAAAGTTGCAAGAACAAGGGCCTAGCGAGTGCAAAATTGAAAGAACTAAGGCCTAGTGTGTGCAAAATAGCAAGAACAAGGTCCTATCGTGTGAAAAATAGCAAGAACAAGGGCCTAGCGTGTGAAAAAATTGCTAGAACAAGGGCCTAATGTGTGCAAAATTGCAAGAACAAGGGCCTAACGTGTGCAAAAGTTCAAGAACAAGGGCCTAGCGTGTACAAAATTGCCAGAACAAGGGCCTAGTAGTGCAAAAGAGCAAGAACAAGGGCCTAGCGTGTGCGAAATTGCAAGAACAGGGGCCTAGCGTGTACAAAATAGCAAGAACAAGGGCCTAGCGTGTGCAAAATTGCAAAAACAAGGGCCTAGCGTGTGCAAAATTGCAAGAACAAGGGCCTAGCGTATGCAAAATAGCAAAAACGATGGCCTAGCGTATGCAAAATTGCAAGAACAAGGGCCTAGCGAGTGCAAAATTGCAAGAACAAGGGCCTAGCGTGTGCAAAAGTGCAAGAACAAGGGCCTAGCGTGTGCAAAATAGCAAGAACAAGGACCTAGCGTGTGCAAAATTGCAAGAACGAAGGCCTAGCGTGTCCAAAATAGCAAGAACAAGGGCCTAGCGTGTGTAAAACAGGAAGAACAAGGGCCTAGCGAGTGCAAAGTTGCAATAACAAGGTCCTAGCGAGTGCAAAATTGCATAAACAAGGTTCTAGCGTGTGCAAAATTTCAAGAACAAGGGCCTAGCCGTTGAAAAAATGCAAAAACAAGGGCCTAGCGTGTGCAAAATAGCAAGAACAAGGGCCTAGCGTGTGCAAAATAGCAAAAACAAGGGCCTAGCGTGTGCAAACGTTCAAGAACAAGGGCCAAGCGTGTGCAAAAGTGCAAAAAAAAGGGCCTAGTTTGTGTAAACTTTCAGCAAACAAGGGCCTAGTTTGTGCAAAATTGCAAGACCAAGGGCCTAGCGAGTGCAAAATTGCAAGAACAAGGGCCTAGCGTGTGCAAAATTGCAAGAACAAGGGCCTAGCCGTTGAAAAAATGCAAAAACAAGGGACTAGCATGTGCAAACTAGCAAGAACAAGGGCCTAGCGTGTGCAAAGTTGCAAGATCAAGAGCCTAGCGAGTGCAAAAATAGCAAGAACAAGGGCCTCGCATGTGCAAAATAGCAAGAACAAGGGCCTAGCATGTGCAAAGTTGCAAGAACAAGAGCCTAGTGAGTGCAAAAATAGTAAGAACAAGGGACTAGCGTGTCCAAAATTGCAAGAACAAGGGCTTAGCATGTGCAAAATTGCAAGAAAAAGGGGCCAGCGAGTCAAAATTGCAAGAACAAGGGCCTAATGTGTGAAAAATAGCAAGAACAAGGGCCTAGCGTGTGGAAAATTCCAAGAACAAGGCCTAGCGTGTGCAAAATAGCAAGAACAAGGGCCTAGCGTGTCGAACATTGCAAGAACAAGGGCCTAGCATGTGCAAAATAGCAGGAACAAGAGCCTAGCGTGGTGCAAAATAGCAAGAACAAGGGCCAAGTGCGTGCAAAATTGCAAGAATAAGGACCTAGCGAGTGCAAAATTGTGACAACAAGGGCCTAGTGTGTGCGAAATTCCAAGAACGAAGGCCTAGCTTGTGCAAAATAGCAAGAACAAGGGCCTAGGGTGTGCAAAATTGCAAGAAGAAGGGCCTAGCGAGTGCAAAATTGCAAGAACAAGGGCCTAGCGTGTGCAAAATTGCAAGAACAAGGGCCTAACGTGTGCAAACTTGCAAGAACAAGGGCATAACGTGTGTAAAATTTCAAGAACAAGGGCCTAGCGTGTGCAAAATTGCAAGAATAGGGGCCTAGCGTGTGCAAAATTGCAAGAACAAGGGCCTAGCGTGTGCAAAATAGCAAGAACAAGGGCCTAGCAAGAACAAGGGCCTAGCGTGTGCGAAATTGCAAGAAAAAGGGCATAGCGAGTGCAAAATTGCAAGAACAAGGGCCTAGCGAGTGCAAAATTTCAAGAACAAGGGCCTAGCTGTTGAAAAATTTCAAATAAAGGGCCTAGCGTGCGCAAAAAAGCAAGAACAAGGGCCTAGCATGTGCAAAATTGCAAGATTAAGGGCCTATCGAGTGCAAAATTTTAAGAACAAGGGCAAGGCGTGTGCAAAAGTGCAAAAATATGGGCCTAGTGTGTGTAAACTTTCGAGTTTAAAGGCCTAGCGTGTGCAAAATCGCAGGAACAAGGGCCTAGCGTGTGTAAACTTTCAAGAACAAGGGCCTAGCGTGTGCAAAATAGCCAGAACAAGAGCCTAGTGTGTGCAAAATTGCAAGAACAAGGGCCTAGCGTGTGCAAAATAGCAAGAGCAAGGGCCTAGCATGTGCAAAATAGCAAGAAGAAGGGCATAGCGTGTGCAAAATTGCAAGAACAAGAGCCTAGCGTGTGCAAAATTGTTAGAACAAGGGCCTAGCGTGTACAAAATTGCAAGAACAAGGGCCTAGCGTGTGCAAAAAAGCAAGAACAAGGGCCTAGCATTTGCAAAATTGCAAGAACAAGGGCCTAGCGTGTGCAAAATTTCAAGAACAAGGGCCTAGCATGTGCAAAATTGCAAAATCAAGGGCCTAGTGAGTGCAAAAATGCAAGAACAAGGGCCTAACGTGTGCAAACTTTTAAGAATAAGGGCCTAGCGTGTGCAATATTTCTGGAACAAGGGCCTAGCATGTTCAAAATTGCAAGAACAAGGGCCTAGCATTTGCAAAATAGCAAGAACAAGGGCCTAGCGAGTGCAAAATAGCAAGAACAAGGGCCTAGCGTGTGCAAAATTGCAAGAACAATGGCCTAGCGAGTGCAAAATTGCAAGAACAAGGGCCTAGCATGAGCAAATTTGCAAGAACAAGGGCCTAACATGTGCAAAATTGCAAGAACAAGGGCCTAACGTGTGCAAAATTTCAAGAACAAGGGCCTAGCGTGTGCAAAATTGCAAGAAGAGGGGCCTAGCGTGTGCAAAGTTGCAAGAACAACGGCATAGCGTGTGCAAAATAGCAAGATCAAGGGCCTAGCGTGTGCAAAATAGCAAGAACAAGGGCCTAGCGTGTGCGAAATTGCAAGAACAAGGGCATAGCGAGTGCAAAATTGCAAGAACAAGGGCCTAGCGAGTGAAAACTTTCAAGAACAAGGGCCTAGCTGTTGAAAAAATGCAAAAACAAGGGCCTAGCGTGTGCAAAATAGCAAGAACAAGGGCCTAGCATGTGCAAAATTGCAAGAACAAGGGCCTAGGGTGTGCAAAATAGCAAAGACAAGGGCCTAGCGTATGCAAAAGTGCAAAAATATGGGCCTAGTATGTGTAAACTTTCAAGAACAAGGGCCTAGCGTGTGCAAAATTGCAGGAACAAGGGCCTAGCGTGTGTAAAAGTTCAAGAACAAGGGCCTAGCGTGTGCAAAATAGCAACTACAAGGCCTAGCGTGTTTAAAATTGCAAGAACAAGGGCCTAGCGTGTGCAAAACTGTCAGAACAAGGGCCTAGCGTGTGCAAAATTGCAGGAACAAGGGTCTAGCGTGTCCAAAATAGCAAGAACAAGGGCCTAGCGTGTGTAAAATAGGAAGAACAAGGGCCTAGCGAGTGCAAAGTTGCAATAACAAGGGCCTAGCGAGTGCAAAATTGCATCAACAAGGGCCTAGCGTGTGCAAAATTTCAAGAACAAGGGCCTAGCCGTTGAAAAAATGCAAAAACAAGAGCCTAGGGTGTGCAAAATAGCAAGAACAAGGGCCTAGCATGTGTAAAATTGCAAGAATAAGAGCCTAGCGTGTGCAAAATAGCAAAAACAAGGGCCTAGCATGTGCAAAATTTCAAAAACAAGGGCCAAGCGTGTGCAAAAGTGCAAAAACATGGGCCTAGTGTGTGTAAACTTTCAAGAACAAGGGCCTAGCTTGTGCAAAATTGCAAGAACAAGGGCCTAGCAAGTGCAAAATTGCAAGAACAAGGGCCTAGTGTGTGAAAATTAGCAAGAACAAGGGCCTAGCGTGTGGAAAATTCCAAGAACAAGGCCTAGCGTGTGCAAAATAGCAAGAACAAGGGCCTAGCGTGTCGAACATTGCAAGAACAAGGGCCTAGCATGTGCAAAATAGCAAGAACAAGGGCCTAGCGTGTGCAAAATTGCAAGAACAAGGGCCTAACGTGTGCAAAATCGCAAGAACAAGGGCCTAAAGTGTGTAAACTTTCAAGAACAAGGGCCTAGCGTGTGCAAAATTGCAAGAACAGGGGCCTAGCGTGTGCAAAATTGCAAGAACAAGGGCCTAGCGTGTGCAAAATAGCAAGAACAAGGGCCTAGCGTGTGCAAAATAGCAAGAACAAGGGCCTAGCATGTGCGAAATCGCAAGAAAAAGGGCATAGCGAGTGCAAAATTGCAAGAACAAGGGCCTAGCGAGTACAAAATTTCAAGAACAAGGGCCTAGCTGTTGAAAAAAATGAAAAAAAGGGCCTAGCGTGTGCAAAATAGCAAGAACAAGGGCCTAGCATGTGCAAAATTGCAAGAACAAGGGCCTATCGTGTGCAAAATAGCAAAGAAAAGGGCCTAGCGTTTGCAAAATTTTAAGAACAAGGGCCAAGCATGTGCAAAAATGCAAAAATATGGGCCTAGTGTGTGTAAACTTTCGAGTTTAAGGGCCTAGCGTGTGCAAAATTGCAGGAACAAGGGCCTAGCGTATGTAAACTTTCAAGAACAAGGGCCTAGCGTGTGCAAAATAGCCAGAACAAGGGCCTAGCGTGTGCAAAATTGCAAGAACAAGGGCCTAGCGTGTGCAAAATAGCAAGAGCAAGGGCCTAGCATGCGCAAAATAGCAAGAACAAGGGCATAGCGTGTGCAAAATTGCAAGAAAAAGAGCCTAGCGTGTGCGAAATTGTCAGAACAAGAGCCTAGCGTGTGCAAAATTGCAAGAACAAGGGCCTAGCGTGTGCAAAATAGCAAGAACAAGGGCCTAGCGTGTGCAAAATTGCAGGAACAAGGGCCTAGCGTGTGCAAAATTGCAAGAACAAAGGCCTAGCATGTGCAAAATTGCAAAATCAAGGGCCTAGTGAGTGCAAAAATGCAAGAACAAGGGCCTAACGTGCGCAAAAGTTTAAGAACAAGGGCCTAGCGTGTGCAAAATTGCTGGAACAAGGGCCTAGCATGTTCAAAATTGCAAGAACAAGGGCCTAGCATGTGCAAAATAGCAAGAACAAGGGCCTAGCGTGTACAAAATAGCAAGAACAAGGGCCTAGCGTGTGCAAAATTGCAAGAACAATGGCCTAGCGAGTGCAAAATTGCAAGAACAAGGGACTAGCATATACAAAATTGCAAGAACAAGGCCCTAACATGTGCAAAATTGCAAGAACAAGGGCCTAACGTGTGCAAAAATTCAAGAACAAGGGCCTAACGTGTGCAAAATTGCAAGAAGAGGGGCCTAGCCTGTGCAAAATTGCAAGAACAAGGGCCTAGCGTGTGCAAAATAGCAAGATCAAGGGCCTAGCGTGTGCAAAATAGCAAGAACAAGGACCTAGTGTGTGCGAAATTGCATGAACAAGGGCATATCGAGTGCAAAATTGCAAGAACAAGGGCCTAGCGAGTGAAAATTTTCAAGAACAAGGGCCTAGCTGTTGAAAAAATGCAAAATCAAGGGCCTAGCGTGTGCAAAATAAAAAGAACAAGGGCCTAGCATGTGCAAAATAGCAAGAACAAGGGCCTAGCGTGTGCAAAATAGCAAAGACAAGGGCCTAGCATGTGCAAAATTTCAACAACAAGGCCAAGCGTGTGCAAAATTGCAGGAACAAGGGCCTAGCGTGTGTAAAAGTTCAAGAACAAGGGCCTAGCGTGTGCAAAATAGCAACTACAAGGCCTATTGTGTTTAAAATTGCAAGAACAAGGGCCTAGCGTGTGCAAAATTGTCAGAACAAGGGCCTAGCGTGTGCAAAATCGCAAGAACAAGGGCCTAGCGTGTCCAAAATAGCAAGAACAAGGGCCTAGCATGTGTAAAACAGGAAGAACAAGGGCCTAGCGAGTGCAAAATTGCATGAACAAGGGCCTAGCGTGTGCAAAATTGCTGGAACAAGGGCCTAGCATGTTCAAAATTGCAAGAACAAGGGCCTAGCATGTGCAAAATAGCAAGAACAAGGGCCTAGCGTGTACAAAATAGCAAGAACAAGGGCCTAGCGTGTGCAAAATTGCAAGAACAATGGCCTAGCGAGTGCAAAATTGCAAGAACAAGGGACTAGCATATACAAAATTGCAAGAACAAGGCCCTAACATGTGCAAAATTGCAAGAACAAGGGCCTAACGTGTGCAAAAATTCAAGAACAAGGGCCTAACGTGTGCAAAATTGCAAGAAGAGGGGCCTAGCCTGTGCAAAATTGCAAGAACAAGGGCCTAGCGTGTGCAAAATAGCAAGATCAAGGGCCTAGCGTGTGCAAAATAGCAAGAACAAGGGCCTAGTGTGTGCGAAATTGCATGAACAAGGGCATATCGAGTGCAAAATTGCAAGAACAAGGGCCTAGCGAGTGAAAATTTTCAAGAACAAGGGCCTAGCTGTTGAAAAAATGCAAAATCAAGGGCCTAGCGTGTGCAAAATAAAAAGAACAAGGGCCTAGTATGTGCAAAATTGCAAGAACAAGGGCCTAGCGTGTGCAAAATAGCAAAGACAAGGGCCTAGCATGTGCAAAATTTCAACAACAAGGCCAAGCGTGTGCAAAATTGCAGGAACAAGGGCCTAGCGTGTGTAAAAGTTCAAGAACAAGGGCCTAGCGTGTGCAAAATAGCAACTACAAGGCCTATTGTGTTTAAAATTGCAAGAACAAGGGCCTAGCGTGTGCAAAATTGTCAGAACAAGGGCCTAGCGTGTGCAAAATCGCAAGAACAAGGGCCTAGCGTGTCCAAAATAGCAAGAACAAGGGCCTAGCATGTGTAAAACAGGAAGAACAAGGGCCTAGCGAGTGCAAAGTTGCAATAACAAGGGCCTAGCGAGTGCAAAATTGCATGAACAAGGGCCTAGCGTGTGCAAAATTGCTGGAACAAGGGCCTAGCATGTTCAAAATTGCAAGAACAAGGGCCTAGCATGTGCAAAATAGCAAGAACAAGGGCCTAGCGTGTACAAAATAGCAAGAACAAGGGCCTAGCGTGTGCAAAATTGCAAGAACAATGGCCTAGCGAGTGCAAAATTGCAAGAACAAGGGACTAGCATATACAAAATTGCAAGAACAAGGCCCTAACATGTGCAAAATTGCAAGAACAAGGGCCTAACGTGTGCAAAAATTCAAGAACAAGGGCCTAGCGTGTGCAAAATTGCAAGAAGAGGGGCCTAGCCTGTGCAAAATTGCAAGAACAAGGGCCTAGCGTGTGCAAAATAGCAAGATCAAGGGCCTAGCGTGTGCAAAATAGCAAGAACAAGGGCCTAGTGTGTGCGAAATTGCAAGAACAAGGGCATATCGAGTGCAAAATTGCAAGAACAAGGGCCTAGCGAGTGAAAATTTTCAAGAACAAGGGCCTAGCTGTTGAAAAAATGCAAAATCAAGGGCCTAGCGTGTGCAAAATAAAAAGAACAAGGGCCTAGCATGTGCAAAATTGCAAGAGCAAGGGCCTAGCGTGTGCAAAATAGCTAAGACAAGGGCCTAGCATGTGCAAAATTTCAACAACAAGGCCAAGCGTGTGCAAAATTGCAGGAACAAGGGCCTAGCGTGTGTAAAAGTTCAAGAACAAGGGCCTAGCGTGTGCAAAATAGCAACTACAAGGCCTATCGTGTTTAAAATTGCAAGAACAAGGGCCTAGCGTGTGCAAAATTGTCAGAACAAGGGCCTAGCGTGTGCAAAATCGCAAGAACAAGGGCCTAGCGTGTCCAAAATAGCAAGAACAAGGGCCTAGCATGTGTAAAACAGGAAGAACAAGGGCCTAGCGAGTGCAAAGTTGCAATTACAAGGGCCTAGCGAGTGCAAAATTGCATGAACAAGGGCCTAGCGTGTGCAAAATTTCAAGAACAAGGGCCTAGCCGTTGAAAAAATGCAAAAACAAGGGCCTAGGGTGTGCAAAATAGCAAGAACAAGGGCCTAGCATGTGTAAAATTGCAAGAACAAGAGCCTAGCGTCTACAAAATAGCAAAAACAAGGGCCTAGCATGTGCAAAATTTCAAAAACAAGGGCCAAGCGTGTGCAAAAGTGCAAAAACATGGGCCTAGTGTGTGTAAATTTTCAAGAACAAGGGCCTAGCTTGTGCAAAATTGCAAGAACAAGGGCCTAGCGTGTGCAAAATTGCAAGAACAAGGGCCTAGCAAGTGCAAAATTGCAAGAACAAGGGCCTATTGTGTGCAAAATGTTAGAGACTGAGGACGATGTATATGAAGATTAGTAGCCAAAATATCTCAACATCGTTGGGCCTGGTTTGTAAAGAGAAAAGTCGAGTTCACAAGAAACGCCGTCGACAAAAAGTTCACAGACAAAACTTTATCAAACTCGAATATGTTGTAGCTCTACTCCGTGGCTACACTTCCGAAGTTGAATCATGCGAAAAGGTGAAGTATTTCTTGAGCTATCAATTTCGGCGCACTAGGGGGTATGCTGCCATAGAATCTTAACTCAATCACAAAGTTCACACAAGTTTACACAAGAGAATTGGAGTAGCACTAAACCAGGTGGAAGGGATGAGGAGGACGAGAGGGAAGGTCCAAAGAGAGTCCCCAACCAAGGAAACCCCATGCCATACAATTCCCTTCCCCATAAGCAACCCAACTTTGACCTTGGTCACTATCCCAACCTCCGCAATCCACCTCAACCCAACTTGGCCACACTTGCCAGCCTGGTTTGGTTTCTCCCAACCATTTGGCAGTCACTACAGTAGAAAAGACGAATTTTCCAACCGTCTAAAGTCTGTACCCCATATTGAGTCAACCCCACAACTTCCCATAGTCACCACAACCAAATATCAAAAGCATACGAACTCCAACGTTCGTAACTTTCTTGTTCGTGCTCCGATTGAAGCGATACTTGGTTCCTCGGAAAGCTCTTGAGCAGAGGAGTCGCTTCAGATATCTGCTCAAGCCAAATAACATTCACACACACACACACACACTCAGAAAAACCAAACCGCACAAAACACAAATTCTTGCACACACTCACAACACGCATGCAACGCACGAACATATGATGGGAGGCAGACAGACGTGAATGCGAATGGTAGCATCACTCAACACAAAATAGCAAAGAAAAGGGCCTAGCATTTGCAAAATTTCAAGAACAAGGGCCAAGCGTGAGCAAAAGTGCAAAAATATGGGCCTAGTGTGTGTAAAATTCCGAGTTTAAGGGCCTAGCGTGTGCAAAATTGCAGGAACAAGGGGCTAGCGTGTGTAAACTTTCAAGAACAAGGGCCTAGCGTGTGCAAAATAGCCAGAACAAGGGCCTAGCGTGTGCAAAATTGCAAGAACAAGGGCCTAGCGTGTGCAAAATAGCAAGAGCAAGGGCCTAGCATGTGCAAAATATCAAGAACAAGGGCCTAGCGTGTGCAAAATTGCAAGAACAAGAGCCTAGCGTGTGCAAAATTGTCAGAACAAGGGCCTAGCATGTGAAAAATTGCAAGAACAAGGGCCTAGCGTGTGCAAAATAGCAAGAACAAGTGCCTAGCGTGTGCAAAATTGCAAGAACAAGGGCCTAGCGTGTGCAAAATTGCAAGAACAAGGGCCTAGCATGTGCAAAATTGCAAAATCAAGGACCTAGTGAGTGCAAAAATGCAAGAACAAGGGCCTAACGTGTGCAAAATTTTAAGAACAAGGGCCTAGCATGTGCAGAATTGCTAGAACAAGGGCCTAGCATGTGCAAAATTGCAAGAACAAGGGCCTAGCATGTGCAAAGTAGCAAGAACAAGGGCCTAGCGTGTGCAAAATAGCAAGAACGAGGGCCTAGCGTGTGCAAAAATGCAAGAACAATGGCCTAGCAAGTGCAAAATTGCAAGAACAAGGGCCTAGCATGTGCAAAATTGCAAGAACAAGGGCCTAATATGTGCAAAATTGCAAGAACAAGGGCCTAACGTGTGCAAAATTTCAAGAACAAGGGCCTAGCGTGTGCAAAATTGCAAGAAGAGGAGCCTAGCGTGTGCAAAATTGCAAGAATAAGGGCCTAGCGTGTGCAAAATAGCAAGAACAAGGGCCTAGCGTGTGCAAAATAGCAAGAACAAGAGCCTAGCGTGTGCGAAATTGAAAGAACAAGGGCATAGCGAGTGCGAAATTGCAAAAACAAGGGCCTAGCGAGTGAAAAAACTCAAGAACAAGGGCCTAGCTATTGAAAAAATGCAAAAACAAGGGCCTAGCGTGTGCAAAATAGCAAGAACAAGGGCCTAGCATGTGCAAAATTGCAAGAACAAGGGCCTAGCGTGTGCAAAATAGCAAAGACAAGGGCCTAGCGTGTGCAAAATTTCAAGAACAAGGTCAAGCGTGTGCAAAAGTGCAAAAATACGGGCCTAGTATGTGTAAACTTTCAAGAACAAGGGTCTAGCGTGTGCAAAATTTCAGGAACAAGGGCCTAGCGTGTGTAAAATTTCAAGAACAAGGGCCTAGCGTGTGCAAAAAAGCAACTACAAGGCCTAGCGTGTGCAAAATTGCAAGAACAAGGGCCTAGCGTGTGCAAAATTGTCAGAACAAGGGCCTAGCGTATGCAAAATCACAGCAACAAGGGCCTAGCGTGTCCAAAATAGCAAGAACAAGGGCCTAGCATATGCAAAATTGCAAGAAAAAGGGGCCAGCGAGTCAAAACTGCAAGAACAAGGGCCTAGAGTGTGCAAAATAGCAAGAACAAGGGCCTAGCGTGTGGAAAATTGCAAGAACAAGGGCCTAGCGTGTGCAAAATAGAAAGAACAAGGGCCTAGCGTGTGGAAAATTGCAAGAACAAGGGCCTAGCATGTGTAAAATAGCAAGAACAAGGGCCTAGCGTGTGCAAAATAGCAAGAACAATGGCCTAGCGTGTGCAAAATTGCAAGAACAAGGGCCTAGCGTGTGCAAAATTGTCAGAACAAGGGCCTAGCGTGTGCAAAATTGCAAGAACAAGGGCCTAGCATGTCCAAAATAGCAAGAACAAGGGCCTAGCGTGTGTAATACAGGAAGAACAAGGGCCTAGCGAGTGCAAAGTTGCAAAAACAAGGGCCTAGCGAGTGCAAAATTGCATGAACAAGGGCCTAGCATGTGCAAAATCTCAAGAACAAGGGCCTAGCGTTGAAAAAATGCAAAAACGAGGGCCTAGCGTGTGCAAAATAGCAAGAACAAAGGCCTAGCATGTGCAAAATTGCAAGAACAAGAGCCAAGTGTGTGCAAAATAGCAAAAACAAGGGCCTAGCTTGTGCAAAATTGCAAGAACAAGGGCCTAGCGTGTGTAAAATTGCAAGAACAAGGGCCTAGCGAGTGCAAAATTGCAAGAACAAGGGCCTAGCGAGTGCAAAATAGCAAGAACAAGGGCCTAGCGTGTGCAAAGTTGCAAGATCAAGTGCCTAGCGAGTGCAAAAATAGCAAGAACAAGGGCCTAGAGTGTGCAAAATTGCAAGAACAAGGGCCTAGCGTGTGCAAAGTTGCAAGAACAAGGGCCTAGTAAGTGCAAAAATAGCAAGAACGAGGGCCTAGCGTGTCCAAAACATCAAGAACAAGGGCCTAGCATGTGCAAAATTGCAAGAAAAAGGGGCCAGCGAGTCAAGATTGCAAGAAAGGCCTAGCATGTGCAAAATAGCAAGAACAATGGCCTAGCGTGTGGAAAATTGCAAGAAAAAGGGCCTAGCGTGTGCAAAATAGCAAGAACAATGGCCTAGCGTGTGGAAAATTGCAAGAACAAGGGCCTAGCGTGTGCAAAAAAGCAAGAACAAAGGCCTAGCGTGGTGCAAAATAGCAAGAACAAGGGCCTAGGGCGTGCAAAATTGCAAGAATGAGGACCTAGCTTGTGCAAAATTGTGACAACAAGGGCCTAGTGTGTGCAAAATTCCAAGAACAAGGGCCTAGCTTGTGCAAAATAGCAAGAACAAGGGCCTATCGTGTGCAAACTTTAAAGAACAAGGGCCTAGCGCGTGCAAAACTGCAAGAACAAGGCCTAGCATGTGCAAAATAGAAAAAACAAGGGCCTAGCGTGTGCAAAATTGCAAGAACAAGGACCTAGCGTGTGCAAAATAGCAAGAACAAGGGCCTAGCGTGTGCAAAATAGCAAGAACAAGGGCCTAGCATGTGCAAAAGTTCAAGAACAAGGGCCTAGCGAGTGCAAAATTGCAAGAACAAGGGCCTAACGTTAGCAAAATTTCAGGAACAAGGGCCTAGCGAGTGCAAAATTACCAGAACAAGGGCCTAGCGTGTGCAAAATAGCAAGAACAAGGGCCTAGCGTGTGCAAAATTGCAAGAACAAGGGCCTAGCGTGTGCAAAATTGCAAAAAAAAGGGCCTAGCGTGTGCAAAATAGCAGGAACAAGGGACTAGCTTGTGCAAAATTGCAAGATCAAGGGCCTAGCGTGTGCAAAATAGCAAGAACAAGGGCCTAGCATGTGCAAAATTGCTAGAACAAGGGCCTAGCGTGTGCAAAATTGCAAGAACAAGGGCCTAGCGTGTGCAAGATAGCAAGAAGAAGGGCCTTGCGTGTGCAAAATAGCAAGAAAAAGAGCCTAGTGTGTGCAAAATTGCAAGAACAAGGGCCTAGCAGGTGCAAAATTGCAAGAACAAGGGCCTAGCGTGTGCAAAATTGCAAGAACAAGGGCCTAACGTGTCCAAAATTGCAAGAACAAGGGCCTAGCGAGTGCAAAATTGCAAGAACAAGGGCCTAACGTGTGCAAACGTTCAAAAACAAGGGCCTAGCGAGTGCAAAATTGCAAGAACAAGGGCCTAGCGTGTGCAAGATAGCAAGAAGAAGGGCCTTGCGTGTGCAAAATAGCAAGAAAAAGAGCCTAGTGTGTGCAAAATTGCAAGAACAAGGGCCTAGCAGGTGCAAAATTGCAAGAACAAGGGCCTAGCGTGTGCAAAATTGCAAGAACAAGGGCCTTGCGTGTGCAAAATAGCAAGAAAAAGAGCCTAGTGTGTGCAAAATTGCAAGAACAAGGGCCTAGCAGGTGCAAAATTGCAAGAACAAGGGCCTAGCGTGTGCAAAATTGCAAGAACAAGGGCCTAACGTGTCCAAAATTGCAAGAACAAGGGCCTAGCGAGTGCAAAATTGCAAGAACAAGGGCCTAACGTGTGCAAACGTTCAAAAACAAGGGCCTAGCGAGTGCAAAATTGCAAGAACAAGGGCGTAGCGTGTGCAAAATAGCAAGAACAAGGGCCTAGCGTGTGCAAAATGGTTAGAACAAGGGCCTAGCGTCTGCAACATTGCGAGAACAAGGGCCTAACGTGTGCAAAAGTTTAATAACAAGGGCCTAGTGTGTGCAAAATTGCTAGAACAAGGGCCTAGCGTGTGCAAAATTGCATGAACAAGGGCCTAGCGAGTGCAAAATTGCAAGAACAAGGGCCTAGCGTGTGAAACTTTTCAAGAACAAGGGCCTAGAGTGTGCAAAGTTGCAAGAACAAGGGCCTAGTGTGTGCAAAGTTGCAAGAACAAGGGCCTAGTAAGTGCAAAAATAGCAAGAACGAGGGCCTAGCGTGTCCAAAACATCAAGAACAAGGGCCTAGCATGTGCAAAATTGCAAGAAAAAGGGGCCAGCGAGTCAAAATTGCAAGAAAGGCCTAGCATGTGCAAAATAGCAAGAACAAGGGCCTAGCGTGTGGAAAATTGCAAGAAAAAGGGCCTAGCGTGTGCAAAATAGCAAGAACAATGGCCTAGCGTGTGGAAAATTGCAAGAACAAGGGCCTAGCGTGTGCAAAAAAGCAAGAACAAAGGCCTAGCGTGGTGCAAAATAGCAAGAACAAGGGCCTAGGGCGTGCAAAATTGCAAGAATGAGGACCTAGCTTGTGCAAAATTGTGACAACAAGGGCCTAGTGTGTGCAAAATTCCAAGAACAAGAGCCTAGCTTGTGCAAAATAGCAAGAAGAAGGGCCTATCGTGTGCAAACTTTAAAGAACAAGGGCCTAGCGTGTGCAAAACTGCAAGAACAAGGCCTAGCATGTGCAAAATAGAAAAAACAAGGGCCTAGCGTGTGCAAAATTGCAAGAACAAGGGCCTAGCGTGTGCAAAATAGCAAGAACAAGGGCCTAGCGTGTGCAAAATAGCAAGAACAAGGGCCTAGCATGTGCAAAAGTTCAAGAACAAGGGCCTAGCGAGTGCAAAATTGCAAGAACAAGGGCCTAACGTTAGCAAAATTTCAGGAACAAGGGCCTAGCGAGTGCAAAATTGCCAGAACAAGGGCCTAGCGTGTGCAAAATAGCAAGAACAAGGGCCTAGCGTGTGCAAAATTGCAAGAACAAGGGCCTAGCGTGTGCAAAATTGCAAAAAAAAGGGCCTAGCGTGTGCAAAATAGCAAGAAAAATGGACTAGCTTGTGCAAAATTGCAAGATCAAGGGCCTAGCGTGTGCAAAATAGCAAGAACAAGGGCCTAGCATGTGCAAAATTGCTAGAACAAGGGCCTAGCGTGTGCAAAATTGCAAGAACAAGGGCCTAGCGTGTGCAAGATAGCAAGAAGAAGGGCCTTGCGTGTGCAAAATAGCAAGAAAAAGAGCCTAGTGTGTGCAAAATTGCAAGAACAAGGGCCTAGCAGGTGCAAAATTGCAAGAACAAGGGCCTAGCGTGTGCAAAATTGCAAGAACAAGGGCCTAACGTGTCCAAAATTGCAAGAACAAGGGCCTAACGTGTGCAAACTTTCAAGAACAAGGGCCTAGCGAGTGCAAAATTGCAAGAACAAGGGCCTAACGTGTGCAAACTTTCAAAAACAAGGGCCTAGCGAGCGCAAAATTGCCAGAACAAGGGCGTAGCGTGTGCAAAATAGCAAGAACAAGGGCCTAGCGTGTGCAAAATGGTTAGAACAAGGGCCTAGCGTGTGCAAAATTGCGAGAACAAGGGCCTAACGTGTGCAAAAGTTTAATAACAATGGCCTAGTGTGTGCAAAATTGCTAGAACAAGGGCCTAGCGTGTGCAAAATTGCATGAACAAGGGCCTAGCGAGTGCAAAATTGAAAGAACAAGGGCCTAGCGTGTGAAACTTTTCAAGAACAAGGGCCTAGCTGTTGAAAAATTGCAAAAACAAGGGCCTAGCATGTGCAAAATAGCAAGAACAAGGGCCTAGCATGTGCAAAATTGCAAGAACAAGGGCCTAGCGTGTGCAAAATAGCAAAGACAAGGGCCTAGCATGTGCAAAGTTTCAAGAACAAGGCCAAGCGTGTGCAAAAGTGCAAAAATATGGGCCTAGTATGCGTAAACTTTCAAGAACAAGGGCCTAGCGTGTGCAAAATTGCAGGAACAAGGGCCTAGCGTGTGTAAAAGTTCAAGAACAAGGGCCTAGCGTGTGCAAAATAGCAACTACAAGGCCTAGCGTGTGCAAAACTGCAAGAACAAGGGCCTAGCGTGTGCAAAACTGCAAGAACAAGGGCCTAGCGTGTGCAAAATCGCAAGAACAAGGGCGTAGCGTGTCCAAAATAGCAAGAACAAGGGCCTAGCGTGTGTAAAACGGGAAGAACAAGGGCCTAGCGAGTGCAAAGTTGCAATAACAAGGGCCTAGCGAGTGCAAAATTGCATGAAGAAGGGCCTAGCGTGAGCAAAATTTCAAGAACAAGGGCCTAGCCGTTGAAAAAATGCAAAAACAAGGGCCTAGCGTGTGCAAAATAGCAAGAACAAGGGCCTAGCATGTGCAAAATTGCAAGAACAAGAGCCTAGCGTGTGCAAAATAGCAAAAACAAGGGCCTAGCATGTGCAAAATTTCAAAAACAAGGGCCAAGCGTGTGCAAAAGTGCAAAAACAGGGGCCTAGTGTGTGTAAACTTTCAAGAACAAGGGCCTAGCTTGTGCAAAATTGCAAGACCAAGGGCCTAGCGTGTGCAAAATTGCAAGAACAAGGGCCTAGCGAGTGCAAAATTGCAAGAATAAGGGCCGATCGTGTGCAAAATAGCAAAGACAAGGGCCTAGTGTTTGCAAAATTTCAAGAACAAGGGCCAAGCGTGTGCAGAAGTGCAAAAATATGGGCCTAGTGTGTGTAAACTTCCGAGTTTAAGGGACTAGCGTGTGCAAAATTGCAGGAACAAGGGGCTAGCGTGTGTAAACTTTCAAGAACAAGGGCCTAGCATGTGCAAGATAGCCAGAACAAGGGCCTAGCGTGTGCAAAATTGCAAGAACAAGGGCCTAGCGTGTGCAAAATAGCAAGAGCAAGGGCCTAGCATGTGCAAAATATCAAGAACAAGGGCCTAGCGTCTGCAAAATTGCAAGAACAAGAGCCTAGCGTGTGCAAAATTGTCAGAACAAGGGCCTAGCGTGTGAAAAATTGCAAGAACAAGGGCCTAGCGTGTGCAAAATAGCAAGAACAAGGGCCTAGCGTGTGCAAAATTGCAAGAACAAGGGCCTAGCGTGTGCAAAATTGCAAGAACAAGGGCCTAGCATGTGCAAAATTGCAAAATCAAGGGCCTATTGAGTGCAAAAATGCAAGAACAAGGGCCTAACGTGTGCAAAATTTTGAGAACAAGGGCCTAGCGTGTGCAGAATTGCTAGAACAAGGGCCTAGCATGTTCAAAATTGCGAGAACAAGGGCCTAGCATGTGCAAAGTAGCAAGAACAAGAGCCTAGCGTGTGCAACATAGCAAGAACAAGGGCCTAGCGTCTGCAAAATTGCAATAACAATGGCCTAGCGAGTGCAAAATTGCAAGAACAAGGGCCTAGCGTGTGCAAAATTGCAAGAACAAGGGCCTAACATGTGCAAAATTGCAAGAACAAGGGCCTAACGTGTGCAAAATTTCAAGAACAAGGCCCTAGCGTGTGCAAAATTGCAAGAAGAGGGGCCTAGCGTGTGCAAAATTGCAAGAACAAGGGCCTAGCGTGTGCAAAATAGCAAGAACAAGGGCCTAGCGTGTGCGAAATTGCAAGAACAAGGGCATAGCGAGTGCAAAATTGCAAGAACAAGGGCCTAGCGAGTGAAATAATTCAAGAACAAGGGCCTAGCTGTTCAAAAAATGCAAAAACAAGGGCCTAGCGTGTGCAAAATAGCAAGAACAAGGGCCTAGCATGTGCAAAATTGCAAGAACAAGGGCCTAGCGTGTGCAAAATAGCTAAGACAAGGGCCTAGCGTGTGCAAAATTTCAAGAACAAGGCCAAGCGTGTGCAAAAGTGCAAAAATACGGGCCTAGTATGTGTAAACTTTCAAGAACAAGAGCCTAGCGTGTGCAAAATTGCAGGAACAAGGGCCTAGCGTGTGTAAAATTTCAAGAACAAGGGCCTAGCGTGTGCAAAATAGCAACTACAAGGCCTAGCGTGTGCAAAATCGCAAGAACAAGGGCCTAGCGTGTCCAAAATTGTCAGAACAAGGGCCTAGCATATGCAAAATTGCAAGAAAAAGGGGCCAGCGAGTCAAAATTGCAAGAACAAGGGCCTAGCGTGTGCAGAATAGCAAGAACAAGGGCCTAGCGTGTGCAAAATTGCAAGAACAAGGGCCTAGTGTGTGCAAAATAGCAAGAAGGGCCTAGCGTGTGGAAAATTGCAAGAACAAGGGCCTAGCATGTGCAAAAGAGCAAGAACAAGGGCCTAGCGTGTGCAAAATAGCAAGAACAATGGCCTAGCGTGTGCAAAATTGCAAGAACAAGGGCCTAGCGTGTGCAAAGTTGCAAGAACAAGGGCCTAGACTGTCCAAAATAGCAAGAACAAGGGCCTAGCGTGTGTAAAACAGGAAGAACAAGGGCCTTGCGAGTGCAAAGTTGCAATAACAAGGGCCTAGCGAGTGCAAAATTGCATGAACAAGGGCCTGGCGTGTGCAAAATTTCAAGAACAAGGGCCTAGCATGTGCAAAATTGCAAGAACAAGGGCCTAGCATGTGCAAAATTGCAAGAACAAGAGCGTAGCGTGTGCAAAATAGCAAAAACAAGGGCCTAGCATGTGCAAAATTTCAAGAACAAGGGCCAAGCATGTGCAAAAGTGCAAAACCATGGGCTTAGTGTGTGTAAACTTTCAAGAACAAGGGCCTAGCTTGTGCAAAATTGCAAGAACAAGGGCCTAGCGTGTGCAAAATTGCAGAAACAAGGGCCTAGCGAGTGCAAAATTGCAAGAACAAGGGCCTAGCGAGTGCAAAATAGCAAGAACAAGGGCCTAGCGTGTGCAAAGTTGCAAGATCAAGTGCCTAGCGAGTGCAAAAATAGCAAGAACAAGGGCCTAGCGTGTGCAAAATTGCAAGAACAAGGGCCTAGCGTGTGCAAAGTTGCAAGAACAAGGGCCTAGTGAGTGCAAAAATAGCAAGAACGAGGGCCTAGCGTGTCCAAAACATCAAGAACAAGGGCCTAGCATGTGCAAAATTGCAAGAAAAAGGGGCCAGCGAGTCAAAATTGCAAGAACAAGGGCCTAGCTTGTGCAAAATAGCAAGAACAAGGGCCTAGCGTGTGAAAAATTGCAAGAACAAGGGCCTAGCGTGTGCAAAATAGCAAGAACAATGGCCTAGCGTGTGGAAAATTGCAAGAACAAGGGCCTAGCATGTGGAAAATTGCAAGAACAAAGGCCTAGCGAGTGCAAAATTGCAAGGACAAGGGCCTAACGTTTGCAAAATTTTAAGAATAAGGGCTTAGCGTGTGCAAAGTTGCTAGAACAAGGGCCTAGCGTGTGCTAAATTGCAATAACAAGGGCATAGCGTGTGCAAAATAGCAAGAACAAGGGCCTAGCGTGTGCAAAATTACAAGAACAAGGGCCTAGCGAGTGCAAAATTGCAAGAACAAGGGCCTAGCGTGTGCAAAATTGCAAGAACAAGGACCTAACGTGTCCAAAATTGCAAGAACAAGGGCCTAACGTGTGCAAAATTTCAAGAACAAGGGCCTAGCGTGTGCAAAATAGCAAGAACAAGGGCCTAGCGTGTGCAAAATTGCAAGAACAAGGGCCTAGCGAGTGCAACATTGCAAGAACAAGGGCCTAGTGTGTGCAAAATTGCAAGAACAAGGGCTATCGAGCTTAAACAGTGTTCAATGACAATGACAAGCCCAAGGCCGCCTTGGCTGTTTCCGAGAACTTCGACAGCATCAATGTCCTACAATTTCTTATCAGTTGTTAGTTTTGAGCCTAGATTTGTAATCCTTAAGACTAAAGGAAACCGTTGGTACGTTTTAAGTGTTCATACAGCGAACACTGACCATTCGGTCCTATTGTCAGGCACTCTCGAGGCGACTGCTAACAATGACATCTCTAGGACATGTGGCGCTCTCAAGGTTTATGGCAGTCTTAGGGTACTCAACAGCCATCGAGCAACACTTTCATCAGCTTTCAAGTACTACTTATTCAAGCATTGGTGGAGAGAAAGGCACAAGCCATTACGAGAGTTTCAGGTTTCCTGCCTCCTCTCTCAGTCAGTCGCAGCAACTCTGCGCTTCTTCCAGTTCCATCTCTGTGTCATGGCTCCCCCTGAAGCGTCTCCCGTTGGGCTCGTTCCGGCTGGTGGTCCTCATGGGAATAAGCCGTTGGATGCGCTTTTGGAGCCTGTCACGCCGAAGACTCTGTTCAATGGCGCGTCGGCTCCTCCGGCTGACAACGGGATTGCGGAGTTGATAGAGAGAACGTCGGCTTCGCGGATTAACGGTCTGCCGGCAGACAAGGTCAAGGGTGGGCAGGACGCGGGGATACTGGTCAGCGGTACTTCCTCTGCTCCGAGCGGATCTGATCAGGAAGGTTTGGTGGGGTGGTCATCAGGTGGAAGGTTTCTGAACAAGACAGTCCGGAGACAGGCGACATCAGATGTAGCACGGCTTGTGGATGTTATATGCTGTATCACCCCTAATAAAGCCCGTGGATGCGAGGGGCTCGAAGTCGAGTGGTTTAATGGGTAACACACCTTTCCTCACCATTTGCGGGGTCAACGTGAACGGCCTCGGTAGCAGTGGAAAACGCACCAAGAACAGAAGGTGGCTGAGAACGACAGCGGACATAATGGTGCTTTCAGATACGAGGATCAAGGAGGATCATAATTTCTGGAACGAGATTAGGCCAAAATCTTGGGCTGCGGTAGGGCCGGGACAAGCTGCAGGCGGGGTGGCGATCTTGTCGTTCGGCAAGCACATCCGCTTCTCCGCCGTGACATCTGACACAATAGGGAGACTTTTGGGGGTGACAGTGGAAGGAGGGGAGGAGTCTTTCTGACTGGTTGCCGCGTACCTCCCTGCTCAGGCCTGTAACAGGGCGAAGTTTCACAAGGAGCATCTGGAGCCTTTTGTGCTAGCTCAACCACAGTCGAAACATATGGTGCTGGTGGGTGACCTCAACATGATAGCAGACCCAGACCTGGACAAGTCGTCTGGGGTGGGGTCAGGGAGAGAGAATCAGCAGTTTCTCGAGGCATGGAGGACGCATGATCTCCGAGATGCCTTCCGGGTTCTGCATCCCACAGAAAAGGAATACACTTTCAAGGATAGGGCCTCACAGTCAAAGACACGCATCGACAGGGCTATGGTGTCCATGTCCTTGCTCGGCAACCTGGAAGGGGTGTGCCATGTGGCAGTGCCGAGGAATCTGACGGACCATTGGTTCGCTGTCAAGATAAGGCTGAAGTTCACCTCGACGCACACGTACGGTCCGGGACTCTGGAGGTTCCATGCGTCAAGGGGAAAAAGGAGAGGGGTGAGAAAGGTTATACAGGAAGTGGTGGAAGGTCTGAGCAAGGCAGGGAGGGTCTCTCTGGAGCAGGTGCTGCCTAAGCTCACGGCGGTTCTGCGAGCACACGAAAAAGAGGAGCGAAAGAGAGTTTTGGCCACCCAGCGACATCTTACGGAAGAGGTGGAAAGGCTGAGACACATGATCATGGGTGGTCCGACGGATGACAAGACGAAGGCGCTGCTGCTGTCCAGGGAAGAGCAGCTGGAAGCTTACCGGGAAAACGAGAGGGAGAGACTAGAGGTCTTTGCAGGACTCGCGGCAGAGCTGCAGGGAGAGATCCCGTCACCATACCTCTCTGCTCAGGTGAAGATGCGGAAAGACCGCACGCTGATCGAGGAGGTGCAGTTTAAAGGTTCGTGCCGCAGGGGTTCCCAAGCGGTGTTGTCGGCGGCGTCGGAGTACTTTGCGGAAGCTTTTAAGGCGGAGGCGGCGGGTTCACAGCCGAGCGATCTTGTTATCCAGGTGGACAGGAAGCTGCCGGGGGTGGCAGCAGACAGACTCAAGGCTCCATGGACGGAACTGGAGGTTAAGGCGGCTCTGGATGGGCTCCCGAAGGGGAAATCGCCAGGACAGGATGGTCTGCCTGCAGAGCTCTTTATCGGCCACTGGGATCTGCTCAAAAACAGTTTCATGGGTTTGGTCAGGAAGTTCGAAGAAACGGGGAAGTTGCCGGACTCACTGACGACGGCGGTAACAGTCCTACTGCATAAAAAAGGGGAGAAGGATCTGCTCACGAACTACAGACCGATTTTGCTTCTCACCACTGTGTACAAGGTCCTTGCCAAGGAGCTGGCAAACAGGCTCAAGCAGGAGCTGCATTTAATCATCTCAAAGGAGCAACACGGCTTCATACCGGGCCGCAGCCTGGCGGACGCAGTGGCGGTGGTGGCGGATGCCATAGAAGCGGCAGACAATGACGGGGAGGATTGGTACCTCCTGCTGGTGGATTTCCAGAAGGCTTACGACACGGTGTCGCGGGATTTCCTCTTCAAGACGTTGGAGAAGCTCGGACTGCCGGCGCAGTTTGTCGGTTGGACGGAAGGTCTGCATCGGGGAGCAGGGACGAAGATGGCGGTTAACGGGTGGATCGGGGAGAAGGTGGAAATGCAGAGAGGGGTGCGTCAGGGGTGTCCCTTAGCGCCATACCTGTTTTTGTGCGCCCTGGAGCCACTATGCGCGGAGATAAAGAGGCGCGGTCTGGGAGTCAAGGCGGAGGAAGGCAAAGCAGTGTCGTATGTGGGATACGCAGACAATACCTCGCTGATCCTCAAGGGCGCTGATCAGCTGCGCGAGGCGGCAGAAGTATTAGAGTGGTTTGGCGATCTATCAGGCCTGCGCATCAACCGAGACAAATCAATCGTCATGCCACTAGGAAGGAACAAAGGCAAGACGTCGCTGCCAGGGATTACCTTCAAATGGGCGATGGAGGAGGTCCCTGAAAGGCTACTGGGGGTGTGGGTGACTCCGAACGGAGACGCATCGCCGTCCTGGGAGAAGGCTTGGGAGAGGGGGAGAAGAGAGCTGGTTAAGTGGGAGAGCAAACATTTGCTAACGGCATCGAGGGTGACGGTGATCAACAGCTACATCATGCCGATTTTCCTGTTCCAGGCGCAGATCTACCCGCCGCCGGAAGAGCTCTGGGGGAAGATACAGAAAACATGCGATAATTATGTTTCAAAGGGAGAAACGACTGCGGAGAAAATTTTCGTTCTCTGGAGTGGCGAACTCGCTCGTCTGCCGAAGAAGAAGGGAGGTTTGGGGCTGATCGACCCGAAGGAACGGCTGGACAGCCTGGCGATACGTCAGGTGGGAAAGTTCCTAACGGAGCAAGACACCACCAAGCGATGGCTGACGGAAAAGGCGGCGGCAATGCCGCAAGGAGTCGCGTCGTTTTTCGCTCACAAGTCTGCGGGCAAGCACTGGGAGAAGGGGAGCCAGAGGTGGAAAGCGATAGCTGAAGTATTTTGGGAGTCCCCTTTCGCCGACCTGCCGGCGCCCTCCAGCAGCTGGGAGGTGGAGCGGGAGCTGCTCTGTTTCAACCGCCACATCATGTACCGCGGGGGGAGCCCGTTCGGGAATCAGAAGGGAACGTCGGGCATCCTGAAGACCAGAATGAGAGACCTGCTCACAACAAAAGAGGACGGGAGTAGAGACATCAAAGATGTCAAAACGTTGGCAAGGGAGTTTGGAAGCGTGGTACCGGCCCGATGGGCGAAAAAGGCTTTCGAAGCAGCCCCGGCGGAATGGAAAGCATTGCTGAGGGCGCCCAGAACAGCGGAAGCGGTTGTGGCGGCCGCAAAAGTGGTGCGCACGGTCCTGACTCGCACGCAGGAGTTCCTGTACTGGACAGTTAAAGAGGCCAAAGACGGAGAAGTCGTACTGGAAGACATTCGGTGCTCGGATGGCCTGAACCTGGTAGTGCCGTCGACGCCGGTGGTGGCTGTTTTCTCCGCCAAGAGGACGGAGCCGGTAGCGATGAAAGGAGGGACAGTGCTCGGGGCGATGGGCGAGCCGAGGGCGAAGTTGTGTCAGACCCTGCTGGTGGAAGATAACATGAGACCGGCGGCACCTAGGGTGATCAGAAGAGTATTGGCGGGGCCGGCGGGGGCGTCAAGACGCAGACATGAGTGGGACGAGGAGCTAGGCAAGAAAATTGATTGGAAAGCAGTAAGGGAGAGGAGGGACTCCTTGGCGATCCCCTACAGGGCGAGGGATGTGGTGTTGAGGATGCACAGCAAAAACCTGCAGGTGGGGGGGAGGCTGGTTTTCCTGGGCTCCGGAGGAAACTGTCCGCACTGTGGAGGCCCAGAAACCTTGGACCACTGCATACGTACCTGTCCAGTCATTCAGCCGGTGATTGGTGCTCTCTTGCGCTCTCTGGGAATGATTAATCCGACGGACCAGACGAGCTCGCTCGGGGACATGCTGTTCTCAGAGGGAGCCACGAAGTCCGGATTCCCCGGGGGGACGTTGACAGCGGTGACAATGAGAAGAATTTGGCTGGCCAGAGTGGATGCCGTTTTCCGGAAGGAGAGATTTCAGAGGAAAAAGGTGGTAAGGGCGGCAATTTATGATTTTATGCGTCACGCGAGGCTGTACAGGGCGGAAAAGTTAAGGAAGGCAGCAAAGAACAGGAACATGCAAGGACACGTACTGGACCCGTGGGGGGGTCTGGCAGGAGATGAACGAGCGGCAATCGCAAGGATAAGCGAAACAGGGGTGCAAGCCACGTGGAAGGTGGATTTTCTCTCCGTTTGGCAAAACCCCAAAACCTTCCACCGGCCGCCGTAAACGTGGTCAGGGGGGAGGCATCTCAGCTAAGGCTGGGATGTAGCTGTCCCCTCTGGAATCCAGTTACGACTGCGAATGTATATGCATTGTTATAATGCACTTGCGTTCGAAAAAAAAAAAAAAAAAAAAAAAAAAGCAAGAACAAGGGCTTAACGTGTGCAAAATTGCAAGAACAAGGGCCTAACGTGTGGAAAATTTCAAGAACAAGGGCCTAGCGTGTGCAAAATAGCAAGAACAAGGGCCTAGCGTGTGCAAAATAGCAAGAACACGGGCCTAGCGTGTGGAAAATTGCAAGAACAAGGGCCTAACGTTAGCAAAATTTCAAGAACAAGGGCCTAGCGAGTGCAAAATTGCCAAAACAAGAGCCTAGCGTGTGCAAAATTGCAAGAACAAGGGCCTAGCGTGTGCAAAATTGCAAAAACATGGGCCTAGCGTGTGCAAAATAGCAAGAAAAAGGGCTTAGCTTGTGCAAAATTGCAAGAACAAGGGCCTAGCGTGTGCAAGATAGCAAGAACAAGGGCCTAGCGTGTGCAAAATAGCAAGAACAAGGGCCTAGCGTGTGAAAAATTGCAAGAACAAGGGCCTAGCGAGTGCAAAATTGCAAGAACAAGGGCCTAACGTTTGCAAAGTTTTAAGAACAAGGGCCTAGCGTGTGCAAAATTGCTAGAACAAGGGCCTAGCGTGTGTACAATTGCAAGAACAAGGGCCTAGCGTGTGCAAAATAGCGAGAACAAGGGCTTAGCTTGTGCAAAATTGCAAGAACAAGGGCCTAGCGTGTACAAGATAGCAAGAACAAGGGCCTAGCGTGTGCAAAATAGCAAGAACAAGGGCCTAGGGTGTGGAAAATTGCAAGAACAAGGGCCTAGCGAGTGCAAAATAGCAAGAACAAGGGCCTAGCGTGTGCAAAATGGCAAGAACAAGGGCCTAGCATTTGCAAAATTGCAAGAACAAGGGCCTAGCGAGTGCAAAATTGCAAGAACAAGGGCCTAGCGTGTGCAAAATTGCAAGAACAAGGGCCTAACGTTAGCAAACTTTCAAGAACAAGGGCCTAGCGAGTGCAAATTTGCCAGAACAAGGGCCTAGCGTGTGCAAAATTGCAAGAACAAGGGCCTAGCATGTGCGAAATTGCAAAAACAAGGGCCTAGCGTGTGCAAAATAGCAAGAACAAGGGCACAGCTTGTGCAAAATTGCAAGAACAAGGGCCTAGCGTGTGCAAAATTGCAAGAACAGGGGCCTAGCGTGTGCAAAATTACAAGAACAGGGGCCTAGCGTGTGCAAAATTGCAAGAACAAGGGCCTAGGGAGTGCAAAATTGCAAGAACAAGGGCCTAGCGTGTGCAAAATTGCAAGAACAAGGGCCTAATGTTAGCAAACTTTCAAGAACAAGGGCCTGGTGAGTGCAAATTTGCCACAACAAGGGCCTAGCGTGTGCAAAATTGCAAGAACAAGGGCCTAGCGTGTGCAAAATTGCCAAAACAAGGGCCTAGCGTGTGCAAAATAGCAAGAACAAGGGCTTAGCTTGTGCAATATTGCAAGAACAAGGGCCTAGCGTGTGCAAGATAGCAAGAACAAGGGCCTAGCGTGTGCAAAATAGCAAGAACAAGGGCATGGCGTGTGCAAAATAGCAAGAACAAGGGCCTAGGGTGTGGAAAATTGCAAGAATAAGGGCCTAGCGTGTGCAAAATAGCAAGAACAAGGGCCTAGCATTTGCAAAATTGCAAGAACAAGAGCCTAGCAAGTGCAAAATTGCAAGAACAAGGGCCTAGCGTGTGCAAAATTGCAAGGACAAGGGCCTAACGTTAGCAAACTTTCAAGAACAAGGGCCTAGCGAGTGCAAATTTGCCAGAACAAGGGCCTAGCGTGTGCAAAATTGCAAGAACAAGGGCCTAGCGTGTTCAAAATAGCAAAAACAAGGGCCTAGCGTGTGCAAAATAGCAAGAACAAGGGCTTAGCTTGTGCAAAATTGCAAGAACAAGGGCCTAGCGTGTGCAAAAATGCAAGAACAGGGGCCTAGCGTGTGCAAAATTGCAAGAACAAGGGCCTAACGTTTGCAAAATTTTAAGAACAAGGGCCTAGCGTGTGCAAAATTGCTAGAACGAGGGCCTAGCGTGTGTACAATTGCAAGAACAAGGGCCTAGCGTGTGCAAAATAGCAAGAACAAGGGCATGGCGTGTGCAATATTGCAAAAACAAGGGCCTAGCGTGTGCAAAAAAGCAAGAACAAGGGCTTAGCTTGTGCAAAATTGCAAGAACAAGGGCCTAGCGTGTGCAAAATTGCAAGAATAGGGGCCTAGCGTGTGCAAAATTGCAAGAACAGGGGCCTAGCGTGTGCAAAATTGCAAGAACAAGGGCATAGCGAGTGCAAAATAGCAAGAACAAGGGCCTAGCGTATGCGAAATTGCAAGAACAAGGGCCTAGAGAGTGCAAAATTGCAAGAACAAGGGCCTAAAGGGTGCAAAAGTTTAAGAACAAGGGCCTAGCGTGTGTAAAATTGCTAGGACAAGGGCCTAGCGTGTGCAAAATTGCAAAAACAAGGGCCTAGCGTGTGCAAAATAGCAAGAACAAGGGCCTAGCGTGTGCAAAATAGCAAGAACAAGGGACTAGCGTGTGCAAATTTGCAAGAACGAGGGCCTAGCGTGTGCAAAATTGTCAGAACAAGGGCCTAGTGTCTGCAAAATTACAAGAACAAGGGCCTAGCGTCTGCAAAATAGCAAGAACAAGGGCCTAGCGTGTGCAAAATTGCAAGAACAAGGGCCTAGCGTGTGCAAAATAGCAAGAACAAGGGCCTAGCGTGTGCAAAATAGCAAGAACAAGGGCCTAGCGTGTGCAAAATTAGAAAAAACAAGGGCCTAGAGAGTGCAAAATTGCAAGAACAAGGGCCTAACGTGTGCAAAATTTTAAGAACAAGGGCCTAGCGATTGCAAAAATGCTAGAACAAGGGCCTAGCCTGTGAAAAATTGCAAGAACAAGGGCCTAGCGTGTGCAAAATTGCAAGAACAAGGGCCTAGCGTGTGCAAAATAGCAAGAACAAGGGCCTAGCGTGTGCAAAATTGCAAGAACAAGGGCGTAGCGAGTGCAAAATTGCAAGAACAAAGGCCTAGCGTGTGCAAAATTGCAAGAACAAGGGCCTAGCGTGTGCAAAATTGCAAGAACAAGGGCCTAATGTGTGCAGAATTTCAAGAAAAAGGGCCTAGTGTGTGCAACATTGCCAGAACAAGGGCCTAGCATGTGCAAAATAGCAAGAACAAGGGCCTAGCGTGTGCAAAATAGCAAGAACAAGGGCCTAGCGTGTGCAAAATAGCAAGAACAAGGGCCTAGCATGTGCAAAATAGCAAGAACAAGGGCCTAGCGTGTGCAAAATAGCAAAAACAAGGGCCTAGCGTGTGCAAAATTGCAAGAACAGGGGCCTAGCGTGTGCAAAATAGCAAGAACAAGGGCCTAGCGTGTGCAAAATTGCAAGAACAAGGTCCTAGCGTGTGCAAAATAGCAAGAACAAGGGCCTAGCGTCTGCAAAATAGCAAGAACAAGGGCCTAGCGTGTGCAAAATTGCAAGAACAAGGGCCTAGAGAGTGCAAAATTGCAAGAACAAGGGCCAACGTGTGCAAAATCTTAAGAACAAGGGCCTAGTGTGTGCAAAATTGCTAGAACAAGGGCCTAGCATGTGCAAAATTGCAAGAACAAGTGCCTAGCGTGTGCAAAATTGTTAGAACGAGGGCCTAGCGTGTGCAAAATTGCAAGAACAAGGGCCTAGCGTGTGCAAAATAGCAAGAACAAGGGCCTAGCGTGTGCAAAATTGCAAGAACAAGGGCCTAGCGTGTGCAAAATAGCAAGAACAAGGGCCTAGCGTGTGCAAAATAGCAAGAACAAGGGCATAGCGTGTGCAAATTTGTTAGAACAAGGGCCTAGCGTGTGCAAAATCTTAAGAACAAGGTCCTAGTGTGTGCAAAATTGCTAGAACAAGGGCCTAGTGTGTGCAAAATTGCAAGAACAAGGGCCTAGCGTGTGCAAATTTGTTAGAACAAGGGCCTAGCGTGTGCAAAATTGCAAGAACAAGATCCTAGGGTGTGCAAAATAGCAAGAACAAGGGCCTAGCATGTGCAAAATAGCAAGAAAAAGGGCCTAGTGTGTGCAAAATTGCAAGAACAAGGGCCTAGCGAGTGCAAAATTGCAAGAACAAGGGCCTAACGTGTGCAAACGTTTAAGAACAAGGGCCTAGCGTGAGCAAAATAGCAAGAATAAGGGCCTAGCAGGTGCAAAATTGCAAGAACAAGGGCCTAGCATGTGCAAAATAGCAAGAACAAGGGCCTAGCGTGTGCAAAATAGCAAGAACAAGGGCCTAGCGTATTCAAAATTGCAAGAACAAGGGCCTAGCGAAGGCAAAATTGCAAGAACAAGGGCCTAACATATGCAAAATTGCAAGAACAAGGGCCTAACTTGTGCAAAATTTCAAGAACAAGGGCCTAGCGTATGCAAAATTGCAAGAACAAGGGCATAGCAAGTGCAAAATTGCAAGAACAAGGGCCTAGCATGTGCAAAATTGAAAGAACAAGGGCCTAGCGTGTGCAAAAAAGCAAAGACAAGGGCCTAGCGTGTGCAAAATTTCAAGAACAAGGGCCAAGCGTGTGCAAAAGTGCAAAAACATGGGCCTAGTGTGTGTAAACTTTCAAGAACAAGGGCCTAATGTGTAAACTTTCAAGAACAAGGGCCTAGCGTGTGCAAAATTGCAAGAACAAGGGCCTAGCGTGTGCAAAATTGCAAGAACAAGGGCCTAGCGTGTGCAAAATTGCAAGAGCAAGGGCCTAGTGTGTGCATAATTGCAAGAACAAGGGCCTAGCGTGTGCAAAATAGCAAGAACAAGGGCCTAGCGTGTGCAATATAGCAAGAACAAGGGCATAGCGTGTGCAAAACTACAAGAACAAGGGCCTAGCGAGTGCAAAATTGCAAGAACAAGGGCCTAGCATGTGCAAAATTGCAAGAACAAGGGCCTAGCGGGTGCAAAATAGCAAGAACAAATGCCTAGCGTGTACAAAATAGCAAGAACAAGGGCCTAGCGTGTGCAAAATTGCAAGAACAAGGGCATAGCGTGTGCAAAATTTCAAGAACAAGGGCCTAGCAGTTGAAAAAATGCAAAAACAAGGGCCTAGCACGGGCAAAATTGCAAAAACAAGGGCCTAGCGTGTGCAAAATAGCAAGAGGAAGGGCCTAGCGTGTGCAAAATAGCAAGAACAAGGGCCTATCGAGTTCAAAATTTCAAGACCAAGGGCCTAGCAGTTGAAAAAATGCAAAAACAAGGGCCTAGCGAGTGCAAAATAGCAAGAACAAGGGCCTAGCACGGGCAAAATTGCAAGAACAAGGGCCTAGCGTGTGCAAAATAGCAAAGACAAGGGCCTAGCGTGTGCAAAATAGCAAAAACAAGAGCCTAGCGTGTGCAAAATAGCAAGAACAAGGGCCAAGCGTGTGCAAAATTGCAAAAACAAGGGCCTAGCGAGTGCAAAATTGCAAGAACAAGGGCCTAGCGTGTGCAAAATAGAAAGAACAAGGGCCTAGCGTGTGCAAAATAGCAAGAACAAGGGCCTAGCGTGTGCAAAATAGCAAGAACAAGGGCCAAGCGTGTGCAAAATTGCAAGAACAAGGGCCTAGCGAGTGCAAAATTGCAAGAACAAGGGCATAGCGAGTGCAAAATTTCAAGAACAAGGGCCTAGCGAGTGCAAAATTTCAAGAACAAGGGCCTAGCAGTTGAAAAAATGCAAAACCAAGGGCCTAGTGTGTGCAAAATAGCAAGAACAAGGGACTAGCGTGTGCAAAATTGCAAGAACAAGGGCCTAGCGTGTGCAAAATAGCGAAGACAAAGGCCTAGCGTGTGCAATATTTCAAGAACAAGGGCCAAGCGTGTGCAAGAGTTCAAAAACATGGGCCTAGTGTGTGTAAACTTTCAAGAACAAGGGCCTAACGTGTGCAAAATTACAGGAACAAGGGCCTAGCATGTGTAAACTTTCAAGAACAAGGGCCTAGTGTGTGCAAAATTGCAAGAACAAGGGCCTAGCGTGTGCAAAATTGTTAGAACAAGGGCCTAGTGTGTGCAAAATTGCAAGAATAAGGGCCTAGCATGTGCAAAATAGCAAGAACAAAGGCCTAGCCTGTGCAAACTTGCAAGAACAAGGGCCTAGCATGTGCAAAATAGCAAGAACAAGGGCCTAGTGTGTGCAAAATTGCAAGAACAAGGGCCTAGCGAGTGCAAAATTGCAAGAACAAGGGCTTAACGTGTGCAAAATTTTAAGAACAAGGGCCTAGCGTGAGCAAAATTGCTAGAACAAGGGCCTAGCGTGTGCAAAATTGTAAGAACATAGGCCTAGCATGTGCAAAATAGCAAGAACAAGGGCCTAGCGTGTTCAAAATAGCAAGAACAAGGGCCTAGCATGTGCAAAATAGCAAGAACAAGGGCCTACTGTGTGCAAAATTGCAAGAACAAGGGCCTAGCGAGTGCAAAATTGCAAGAACAAGGGCCTAACGTGTGCAAACTTTTAAGAACAAGGGCCTAGCGTGAGCAAAATAGCAAGAATAAGAGCCTAGCATGTGCAAAATTGCAAGAACAAGGGCCTAGCATGTGCAAAATAGCAAGAACAAGGGCCTAGCGTGTGCAAAATAGCAAGAACAAGGGCCTAGCGTGCTCAAAATTGCAAGAACAAGGGCCTAGCGAGTGCAAAATTGCAAGAACAAGGGCCTAGCGTGTGGAAAATTGCAAGAACAAGGGCCTAACATGTGCAAAATTGCAAGAACAAGGTCCTAACGTGTGCAAAATTTCAAGAACAAGGGCCTAGCGTGTGCAAAATTGCAAGAACAAGGGCATAGCGAGTGCAAAATTGTAAGAACAAGGGCCTAGCGAGTTCAAAATTTCAAGAACAAGGGCCTAGCAGTTGAAAAAATGCAAGAACAAGGGCCTAGCGTGTGCAAAATGGCAAGAACAAGGGCCTAGCATGTGCAAAATTGAAAGAACAAGGGCCTAGCGTGTGCAAAAAAGCAAAGACAAGGGTCTAGCGTGTGCAAAATTTCAAGAACAAGGGCCAAGCGTGTGCAAAAGTGCAAAACATGGGCCTAGTGTGTGTAAACGTTCAAGAACAAGGGCCTAATGTGTGCAAAATTACAGGAACAAGGGCCTTGCATGTGTAAACTTTCAAGAACAAGGGCCTAGCGTGTGCAAAATTGCAAGAACAAGGGCCTAGCGTGTGCAAAATTGCAAGAACAAGGGCCTAGCGTGTGCAAAATAGCAAGAACAAGGGCCTAGCCTGTGCAAAATTGCAAGAACAAGGGCCTAGCATGTGCAAAATAGCAAGAGCAAGGGCCTAGTGTGTGCATAATTGCAAGAACAAGGGCCTAGCGAGTGCAAAATTGCAAGAACAAGGGCCTAATGTGTGCAAAAGTTTAAGAACAAGGGCCTAGCGTGAGCAAAATTGCTTGAACAAGGGCCTAGCGTGTGCAAAATTGTAAGAACAAGGGCCTAGCGCGTGCAAAATAGCAAGAACAAGGGCCTAGCGTGTGCAAAATAGCAAGAACAAGGGCCTAGCGTGTGCAAAATTGCAAGAACCAGGGCCTAGCGATTGCAAAATTGCAAGAACAAGGGCCTAGTGTGTGCAAAACTGCAAGAACAAGGGCCTAACGTGTGCAAAATTGCAAGAACAAGGGCCTAACGTGTGCAAAATTTCAAGAACAAGGGCCTAGCGTGTGCAAAATTGCAAGAACAAGGGCCTAGCGTGTGCAAAATTGCAAGAACAAGGGCCTAGCATGTGCAAAATAGCAAGAAGAAGGGCCTAGCGTATGCAAAATAGCAAGAACAAGGGCCTAGCGCGTGCAAAATTGCAAGAACAAGGGCATAGCGAGTGCAAAATTGCAAGAACAAGGGCCTAGCGAGTGCAAAATTTCAAGAACAAGGGCCTAGCAGTTGAAAAAATGCAAAAACAAGGGCCTAGCGTGTGCAAAATAGCAAGAACAAGGGCCTAGCGTGTGCAAAATTGCAAGAACAAGGTCCTAGCATGTGCAAAATAGCAAGAACAAGGGCCAAGCGTGTGCAATATAGCAAGAACAAGGGCCTAGCGTGTGCAAAATTGCAAGAACAAGGGCCTAGCGAGTGCAAAATTGCAAGAACAAGGGCCTAGCATGTGCAAAATTGCAAGAACAAGGGCCTAGCGTGTGCAAAATAGCAATAACAAGTGCCTAACGTGTGCAAAATAGCAAGAACAAGGGCCTAGCGTGTGCAAAATTGCAAGAACAAGGGCATAGCGAGTGCAAAATTTCAAGAACAAGGGCCTAGCAGTTGAAAAAATGCAAAAACAAGGGCCTAGCGTGTGCAAAATAGCAAGAACAAGGGCCTAGCACGGGCAAAATTGCAAGAACAAGGGCCTAGCGTGTGCAAAATAGCAAATACAAGGGCCTAGCGTGTGCAAAATAGCAAGAACAAGGGCCTAGCGTGTGCAAAATAGCAAGAACAAGGGCCTAGCGAGTGCAAAATTTCAAGTCCAAGGGCCTAGCAGTTGAACAAATGCAAAAACAAGGGCCTAGCGTGTGCAAAATAGCAAGAACAAGGGCCTAGCACGGGCAAAATTGCAAGAACAAGGGCCTAGCGTGTGCAAAATAGCAAAGACAAGGGCCTAGCGTGTGCAAAATAGCAAGAACAAGGGCCTAGCGTGTGCAAAATAGCAAGAACAAGGGCCAAGCGTGTGCGAAATTGCAAGAACAAGGGCCTAGCGTGTGCAAAATTGCAAGAACAAGGGCCTAGCGTGTGCAAAATTGCAAGAACAAGGGCCTAGCGTGTGCAAAATAAAAAGAACAAGGGCCTAGCGTATGCAAAATAGCAAGAACAAGGGCCTAGCGTGTGCAAAATAGCAAGAACAAGGGCCAAGCGTGTGCAAAATTGCAAGAACAAGGGCCTAGCGAGTGCAAAATTGCAAGAACAAGGGCATAGCGAGTGCAAAATTGCAAGAACAAGGGCCTAGCGAGTGCAAAATTTCAAGAACAAGGGCCTAGCAGTTGAAAAAATGCACAACCAAGGGCCTGGCGTGTGCAAAATAGCAAGAACAAGGGCCTAGCATTTGCAAAATTGCAAGAACAAGGGCCTAGCGTGTGCAAAATTGCAAGAACAAGGGCCTAGCGTGTGCAAAATAGCAAGAACAAGGGCCTAGCGTGTGCAAAAATGCAAGAACAAGGGCGTAGCGAGTGCAAAATTGCAAGAACAAAGGCCTAGCGTGTGCAAAATTGCAAGAACAAGGGCCTAGCGAGTGCAAAATTGCAAGAACAAGGGCCTAATGTGTGCAGAATTTCAAGAAAAAGGGCCTAGTGTGTGCAACATTGCCAGAACAAGGGCCTAGCATGTGCAAAATAGCAAGAACAAGGGCCTAGCCTGTGAAAAATTGCAAGAACAAGGGCCTAGCGTGTGCAAAATTGCAAGAACAAGGGCCTAGCGTGTGCAAAATAGCAAGAACAAGGGCCTAGCGTGTGCAAAATTGCAAGAACAAGGGCGTAGCGAGTGCAAAATTGCAAGAACAAAGGCCTAGCGTGTGCAAAATTGCAAGAACAAGGACCTAGCGAGTGCAAAATTGCAAGAACAAGGGCCTAATGTGTGCAGAATTTCAAGAAAAAGGGCCTAGTGTGTGCAACATTGCCAGAACAAGGGCCTAGCATGTGCAAAATAGCAAGAACAAGGGCCTAGCGTGTGCAAAATAGCAAGAACAAGGGCCTAGCGTGTGCAAAATAGCAAGAACAAGGGCCTAGCGAGTGCAAAATTGCTAGAACAAGGGCCTAGCCTGTGAAAAATTGCAAGAACAAGGGCCTAGCGTGTGCAAAATTGCAAGAACAAGGGCCTAGCGTGTGCAAAATAGCAAGAACAAGGGCCTAGCGTGTGCAAAATTGCAAGAACAAGGGCGTAGCGAGTGCAAAATTGCAAGAACAAAGGCCTAGCGTGTGCAAAATTGCAAGAACAAGGGCCTAGCGAGTGCAAAATTGCAAGAACAAGGGCCTAATGTGTGCAGAATTTCAAGAAAAAGGGCCTAGTGTGTGCAACATTGCCAGAACAAGGGCCTAGCATGTGCAAAATAGCAAGAACAAGGGCCTAGCGTGTGCAAAATAGCAAGAACAAGGGCCTAGCGTGTGCAAAATAGCAAGAACAAGGGCCTAGCATGTGCAAAATAGCAAGAACAAGGGCCTAGCGTGTGCAAAATAGCAAAAACAAGGGCCTAGCGTGTGCAAAATTGCGAGAACAGGGGCCTAGCGTGTGCAAAATAGCAAGAACAAGGGCCTAGCGTGTGCAAAATTGCAAGAACAAGGGCAAAGCGTGTGCAAAATTGCAAGAACAAGGGCCTAGCGTGTGCAAAATTGCAAGAACAAGGTCCTAGCGTGTGCAAAATAGCAAGAACAAGGGCCTAGCGTCTGCAAAATAGCAAGAACAAGGGCCTAGCGTGTGCAAAATTGCAAGAACAAGGGCCTAGAGAGTGCAAAATTGCAAGAACAAGGGCCAACGTGTGCAAAATCTTAAGAACAAGGGCCTAGCACGGGCAAAATTGCAAGAACAAGGGCCTAGCGTGTGCAAAATAGCAAATACAAGGGCCTAGCGTGTGCAAAATAGCAAGAACAAGGGCCTAGCGTGTGCAAAATAGCAAGAACAAGGGCCTAGCGAGTGCAAAATTTCAAGTCCAAGGGCCTAGCAGTTGAACAAATGCAAAAACAAGGGCCTAGCGTGTGCAAAATAGCAAGAACAAGGGCCTAGCACGGGCAAAATTGCAAGAACAAGGGCCTAGCGTGTGCAAAATAGCAAAGACAAGGGCCTAGCGTGTGCAAAATAGCAAGAACAAGGGCCTAGCGTGTGCAAAATAGCAAGAACAAGGGCCAAGCGTGTGCGAAATTGCAAGAACAAGGGCCTAGCGTGTGCAAAATTGCAAGAACAAGGGCCTAGCGTGTGCAAAATTGCAAGAACAAGGGCCTAGCGTGTGCAAAATAAAAAGAACAAGGGCCTAGCGTATGCAAAATAGCAAGAACAAGGGCCTAGCGTGTGCAAAATAGCAAGAACAAGGGCCAAGCGTGTGCAAAATTGCAAGAACAAGGGCCTAGCGAGTGCAAAATTGCAAGAACAAGGGCATAGCGAGTGCAAAATTGCAAGAACAAGGGCCTAGCGAGTGCAAAATTTCAAGAACAAGGGCCTAGCAGTTGAAAAAATGCACAACCAAGGGCCTGGCGTGTGCAAAATAGCAAGAACAAGGGCCTAGCATTTGCAAAATTGCAAGAACAAGGGCCTAGCGTGTGCAAAATTGCAAGAACAAGGGCCTAGCGTGTGCAAAATAGCAAGAACAAGGGCCTAGCGTGTGCAAAAATGCAAGAACAAGGGCGTAGCGAGTGCAAAATTGCAAGAACAAAGGCCTAGCGTGTGCAAAATTGCAAGAACAAGGGCCTAGCGAGTGCAAAATTGCAAGAACAAGGGCCTAATGTGTGCAGAATTTCAAGAAAAAGGGCCTAGTGTGTGCAACATTGCCAGAACAAGGGCCTAGCATGTGCAAAATAGCAAGAACAAGGGCCTAGCCTGTGAAAAATTGCAAGAACAAGGGCCTAGCGTGTGCAAAATTGCAAGAACAAGGGCCTAGCGTGTGCAAAATAGCAAGAACAAGGGCCTAGCGTGTGCAAAATTGCAAGAACAAGGGCGTAGCGAGTGCAAAATTGCAAGAACAAAGGCCTAGCGTGTGCAAAATTGCAAGAACAAGGACCTAGCGAGTGCAAAATTGCAAGAACAAGGGCCTAATGTGTGCAGAATTTCAAGAAAAAGGGCCTAGTGTGTGCAACATTGCCAGAACAAGGGCCTAGCATGTGCAAAATAGCAAGAACAAGGGCCTAGCGTGTGCAAAATAGCAAGAACAAGGGCCTAGCGTGTGCAAAATAGCAAGAACAAGGGCCTAGCGAGTGCAAAATTGCTAGAACAAGGGCCTAGCCTGTGAAAAATTGCAAGAACAAGGGCCTAGCGTGTGCAAAATTGCAAGAACAAGGGCCTAGCGTGTGCAAAATAGCAAGAACAAGGGCCTAGCGTGTGCAAAATTGCAAGAACAAGGGCGTAGCGAGTGCAAAATTGCAAGAACAAAGGCCTAGCGTGTGCAAAATTGCAAGAACAAGGGCCTAGCGAGTGCAAAATTGCAAGAACAAGGGCCTAATGTGTGCAGAATTTCAAGAAAAAGGGCCTAGTGTGTGCAACATTGCCAGAACAAGGGCCTAGCATGTGCAAAATAGCAAGAACAAGGGCCTAGCGTGTGCAAAATAGCAAGAACAAGGGCCTAGCGTGTGCAAAATAGCAAGAACAAGGGCCTAGCATGTGCAAAATAGCAAGAACAAGGGCCTAGCGTGTGCAAAATAGCAAAAACAAGGGCCTAGCGTGTGCAAAATTGCGAGAACAGGGGCCTAGCGTGTGCAAAATAGCAAGAACAAGGGCCTAGCGTGTGCAAAATTGCAAGAACAAGGGCAAAGCGTGTGCAAAATTGCAAGAACAAGGGCCTAGCGTGTGCAAAATTGCAAGAACAAGGTCCTAGCGTGTGCAAAATAGCAAGAACAAGGGCCTAGCGTCTGCAAAATAGCAAGAACAAGGGCCTAGCGTGTGCAAAATTGCAAGAACAAGGGCCTAGAGAGTGCAAAATTGCAAGAACAAGGGCCAACGTGTGCAAAATCTTAAGAACAAGGGCCTAGTGTGTGCAAAATTGCTAGAACAAGGGCCTAGCATGTGCAAAATTGCAAGAACAAGTGCCTAGCGTGTGCAAGATAGCAAGAACAAGGGCCTAGCGTGTGCAAAATTGCAAGAACAAGGGCCTAGCGTGTGCAAAATAGCAAGAACAAGGGCCTAGCGTGTGCAAAATAGCAAGAACAAGGGCATAGCGTGTGCAAATTTGTTAGAACAAGGGCCTAGCGTGTGCAAAATCTTAAGAACAAGGTCCTAGTGTGTGCAAATTGCTAGAGCAAGGGCCTAGTGTGTGCAAAATTGCAAGAACAAGGGCCTAGCGTGTGCAAATTTGTTAGAACAAGGGCCTAGCGTGTGCAAAATTGCAAGAACAAGAGCCTAGGGTGTGCAAAATAGCAAGAACAAGGGCCTAGCCTGTGCAAATTGCAAGAACAAGGGCCTAGCATGTGCAAAATAGCAAGAAAAAGGGCCTAGTGTGTGCAAAATTGCAAGAACAAGGGCCTAGCGAGTGCAAAATTGCAAGAACAAGGGCCTAACGTGTGCAAACGTTTAAGAACAAGGGCCTAGCGTGAGCAAAATAGCAAGAATAAGGGCCTAGCAGGTGCAAAATTGCAAGAACAAGGGCCTAGCATGTGCAAAATAGCAAGAACAAGGGCCTAGCGTGTGCAAAATAGCAAGAACAAGGGCCTAGCGTGTTCAAAATTGCAAGAACAAGGGCCTAGCGAGTGCAAAATTGCAAGAACAAGGGCCTAGCGTGTGGAAAATTGCAAGAACAAGGGCCTACCATGTGCAAAATTGCAAGAACAAGGGCCTAACTTGTGCAAAATTTCAAGAACAAGGGCCTAGCGTATGCAAAATTGCAAGAACAAGGGCATAGCAAGTGCAAAATTGCAAGAACAAGGGTCTATCGAGTGCAAAATTTCAAGAGCAAGGGCCTAGCAGTTGAAAAAATGCAAGAACAAGGGCCTAGCGTGTGCAAAATAGCAAGAACAAGGGCCTAGCATGTGCAAAATTGAAAGAACAAGGGCCTAGCGTGTGCAAAAAAGCAAAGACAAGGGCCTAGCGTGTGCAAAATTTCAAGAACAAGGGCCAAGCGTGTGCAAAAGTGCAAAACATGGGCCTAGTGTGTGTAAACTTTCAAGAACAAGGGCCTAATGTGTAAACTTTCAAGAACAAGGGCCTAGCGTGTGCAAAATTGCAAGAACAAGGGCCTAGCGTGTGCAAAATTGCAAGAACAAGGGCCTAGCGTGTGCAAAATAGCAAGAACAAGGGCCTAGCCTGTGCAAAATTGCAAGAACAAGGGCCTAGCATGTGCAAAATAGCAAGAGCAAGGGCCTAGTGTGTGCATAATTGCAAGAACAAGGGCCTAGCGAGTTCAAAATTGCAAGAACAAGAGCCTAATGTGTGCAAAAGTTTAAGAACAAGGGCCTAGCGTGAGCAAAATTGCTAGAACAAGGGCCTAGCGTATGCAAAATTGTAAGAACAAGGGCCTAGCATGTGCAAAATCGCAAGAACAAGGGCCTAGCGTGTGCAAAATAGCAAGAACAAGGGCCTAGCGTGTGCAAAATTGCAAGAACAAGGGCCTAGCGATTGCAAAATTGCAAGAACAAGGGCCTAGTGTGTGCAAAACTGCAAGAACAAGGGCCTAACGGGTGCAAAATTGCAAGAACAAGGGCCTAACGTGTGCAAAATTTCAAGAACAAGGGCCTAGCGTGTGCAAAATTGCAAGAACAAGGGCCTAGCGTGTGCAAAATTGCAAGAACAAGGGCCTAGCGTGTGCAAAATAGCAAGAACAAGGGCCTTGTGTATGCAAAATAGCAAGAACAAGGGCCTAGCGCGTGCAAAATTGCAAGAACAAGGGCAAAGCGAGTGCAAAATTGCAAGAACAAGGGCCTAGCGAGTGCAAAATTTCAAGAACAAGGGCCTAGCAGTTGAAAAAATGCAAAAACAAGGGCCTAGCGTGTGCAAAATAGCAAGAACAAGGGCCTAGCGTGTGCAAAATTGCAAGAACAAGGGCCTAGCATGTGCAAAATAGCAAGAACAAGGGCCTAGCGTGTGCAATATAGCAAGAACAAGGGCATAGCGTGTGCAAAACTGCAAGAACAAGGGCCTAGCGAGTGCAAAATTGCAAGAACAAGGGCCTAGCATGTGCAAAATTGCAAGAACAAGGGCCTAGCGGGTGCAAAATAGCAAGAACAAATGCCTAGCGTGTACAAAATAGCAAGAACAAGGGCCTAGCGTGTGCAAAATTGCAAGAACAAGGGCATAGCGTGTGCAAAATTTCAAGAACAAGGGCCTAGCAGTTGAAAAAATGCAAAAACAAGGGCCTAGCACGGGCAAATTTGCAAAAACAAAGGCCTAGCGTGTGCAAAATAGCAAATACAAGGGCCTAGCGTGTGCAAAATAGCAAGAGGAAGGGCCTAGCGTGTGCAAAATAGCAAGAACAAGGGCCTAGCGAGTGCAAAATTTCAAGACCAAGGGCCTAGCAGTTGAAAAAATGCAAAAACAAGGGCCTAGCGAGTGCAAAATAGCAAGAACAAGGGCCTAGCACGGGCAAAATTGCAAGAACAAGGGCCTAGCGTGTGCAAAATAGCAAGAACAAGAGCCTAGCGTGTGCAAAATAGCAAGAACAAGGGCCAAGCGTGTGCAAAATTGCAAGAACAAGGGCCTAGCGAGTGCAAAATTGCAAGAACAAGGGCCTAGCGTGTGCAAAATAGAAAGAACAAGGGCCTAGCGTGTGCAAAATAGCAAGAACAAGGGCCTAGCGTGTGCAAAATAGCAAGAACAAGGGCCAAGCGTGTGCAAAATTGCAAGAACAAGGGCCTAGCGAGTGCAAAATTGCAAGAACAAGGGCATAGCGAGTGCAAAATTGCAAGAACAAGGGCCTAGCGAGTGCAAAATTTCAAGAACAAGGGCCTAGCAGTTGAAAAAATGCAAAACCAAGGGCCTAGTGTGTGCAAAATTGCAAGAACAAGGGCCTAGCGTGTGCAAAATTGCAAGAACAAGGGCCTAGCGTGTGCAAAATAGCGAAGACAAAGGCCTAGCGTGTGCAATATTTCAAGAACAAGGGCCAAGCGTGTGCAAGAGTTCAAAAACATGGGCCTAGTGTGTGTAAACTTTCAAGAACAAGGGCCTAACGTGTGCAAAATTACAGGAACAAGGGCCTAGCATGTGTAAACTTTCAAGAACAAGGGCCTAGCGTGTGCAAAATTGCAAGAACAAGGGCCTAGCGTGTGCAAAATTGTTAGAACAAGGGCCTAGTGTGTGCAAAATTGCAAGAATAAGGGCCTAGCGTGTGCAAAATAGCAAGAACAAAGGTCTAGCCTGTGCAAACTTGCAAGAACAAGGGCCTAGCATGTGCAAAATAGCAAGAACAAGGGCCTAGTGTGTGCAAAAGTGCAAGAACAAGGGCCTAGCGAGTGCAAAATTGCAAGAACAAGGGCTTAACGTGTGCAAAATTTTAAGAACAAGGGCCTAGCGTGAGCAAAATTGCTAGAACAAGGGCCTAGCGTGTGCAAAATTGTAAGAACATAGGCCTAGCATGTGCAAAATAGCAAGAACAAGGGCCTAGCGTGTTCAAAATAGCAAGAACAAGGGCCTAGCATGTGCAAAATAGCAAGAACAAGGGCCTACTGTGTGCAAAATTGCAAGAACAAGGGCCTAGCGAGTGCAAAATTGCAAGAACAAGGGCCTAACGTGTGCAAACTTTTAAGAACAAGGGCCTAGCGTGAGCAAAATAGCAAGAATAAGAGCCTAGCATGTGCAAAATTGCAAGAACAAGGGCCTAGCATGTGCAAAATAGCAAGAACAAGGGCCTAGCGTGTGCAAAATAGCAAGAACAAGGGCCTAGCGAGTGCAAAATTGCAAGAACAAGGGCCTAGCGTGTGGAAAATTGCAAGAACAAGGGCCTAACATGTGCAAAATTGCAAGAACAAGGTCCTAACGTGTGCAAAATTTCAAGAACAAGGGCCTAGCGTGTGCAAAATTGCAAGAACAAGGGCATAGCGAGTGCAAAATTGTAAGAACAAGGGCCTAGCGAGTGCAAAATTTCAAGAACAAGGGCCTAGCAGTTGAAAAAATGCAAGAACAAGGGCCTAGCGTGTGCAAAATGGCAAGAACAAGGGCCTAGCATGTGCAAAATTGAAAGAACAAGGGCCTAGCGTGTGCAAAAAAGCAAAGACAAGGGTCTAGCGTGTGCAGAATTTCAAGAACAAGGGCCAAGCGTGTGCAAAAGTGCAAAACATGGGCCTAGTGTGTGTAAACGTTCAAGAACAAGGGCCTAATGTGTGCAAAATTATAGGAACAAGGGCCTTGCATGTGTAAACTTTCAAGAACAAGGGCCTAGCGTGTGCAAAATTGCAAGAACAAGGGCCTAGCGTGTGCAAAATTGCAAGAACAAGGGCCTAGCGTGTGCAAAATAGCAAGAACAAGGGCCTAGCCTGTGCAAAATTGCAAGAACAAGGGCCTAGCATGTGCAAAATAGCAAGAGCAAGGGCCTAGTGTGTGCATAATTGCAAGAACAAGGGCCTAGCGAGTGCAAAATTGCAAGAACAAGGGCCTAATGTGTGCAAAAGTTTAAGAACAAGGGCCTAGCGTGAGCAAAATTGCTTGAACAAGGGCCTAGCGTGTGCAAAATTGTAAGAACAAGGGCCTAGCATGTGCAAAATAGCAAGAACAAGGGCCTAGCGTGTGCAAAATAGCAAGAACAAGGGCCTAGCGTGTGCAAAATTCAAGAACAAGGGCCTAGCGATTGCAAAATTGCAAGAACAAGGGCCTAGTGTGTGCAAAACTGCAAGAACAAGGGCCTAACGTGTGCAAAATTGCAAGAACAAGGGCCTAACGTGTGCAAAATTTCAAGAACAAGGGCCTAGCGTGTGCAAAATTGCAAGAACAAGGGCCTAGCGTGTGCAAAATTGCAAGAACAAGGGCTTAGCATGTGCAAAATAGCAAGAAGAAGGGCCTAGCGTATGCAAAATAGCAAGAACAAGGGCCTAGCGCGTGCAAAATTGCAAGAACAAGGGCATAGCGAGTGCAAAATTGCAAGAACAAGGGCCTAGCGAGTGCAAAATTTCAAGAACAAGGGCCTAGCAGTTGAAAAAATGCAAAAACAAGGGCCTAGCGTGTGCAAAATAGCAAGAACAAGGGCCTAGCGTGTGCAAAATTGCAAGAACAAGGGCCTAGCATGTGCAAAATAGCAAGAACAAGGGCCTAGCGTGTGCAATATAGCAAGAACAAGGGCCTAGCGTGTGCAAAATTGCAAGAACAAGGGCCTAGCGAGTGCAAAATTGCAAGAACAAGGGCCTAGCATGTGCAAAATTGCAAGAACAAGGGCCTAGCGTGTGCAAAAAAGCAATAACAAGTGCCTAACGTGTGCAAAATAGCAAGAACAAGGGCCTAGCGTGTGCAAAATTGCAAGAACAAGGGCATAGCGAGTGCAAAATTTCAAGAACAAGGGCCTAGCAGTTGAAAAAATGCAAAAACAAGGGCCTAGCGTGTGCAAAATAGCAAGAACAAGGGCCTAGCACGGGCAAAATTGCAAGAACAAGGGCCTAGCGTGTGCAAAATAGCAAATACAAGGGCCTAGCGTGTGCAAAAGAGCAAGAACAAGGGCCTAGCCTGTGCAAAATAGCAAGAACAAGGGCCTAGCGAGTGCAAAATTTCAAGTCCAAGGGCCTAGCAGTTGAAAAAATGCAAAAACAAGGGCCTAGCGTGTGCAAAATAGCAAGAACAAGGGCCTAGCACGGGCAAAATTGCAAGAACAAGGGCCTAGCGTGTGCAAAATAGCAAAGACAAGGGCCTAGCGTGTGCAAAATAGCAAGAACAAGGGCCTAGCGTGTGCAAAATAGCAAGAACAAGGGCCAAGCGTTTGCAAAATTGCAAGAAAAGGGCCTAGCGTGTGCAAAATTGCAAGAACAAGGGCCTAGCGTGTGCAAAATTGCAAGAACAAGGGCCTAGCGTGTGCAAAATAAAAAGAACAAGGGCCTAGCGTGTGCAAAATAGCAAGAACAAGGGCCTAGCGTGTGCAAAATAGCAAGAACAAGGGCCTAGCGTGTGCAAAATTGCAAGGACAAGGGCCTAGCGGGTGCAAAATTGTCAGAACAAGGGCCTAGCGTGTGCAAAATTGCAAGAAAAAGGTCCTAGCGTCTGCAAAAAAGCAAGAACAAGGGCCTAGCGTGTGCAAAATTGCAAGAACAAGGGCCTAGCATGTGCAAAATAGCAAGAACAAGGGCCTAGCGTGTGCAAAATTGCAAGAACAAGGGCCTAGCAAGTGCAAATTTGCAAAAACAAGGGCCTAGAGAGTGCAAAATAGCAAGAACAAGGGCCTAGCGTGTGCAAAATAGCAAGAACAAGGGCCAAGCGTGTGCAAAATTGCAAGAACAAGGGCCTAGCGTGTGCAAAATTGCAAGAACAAGGGCCTAGCGTGTGCAAAATTGCAAGAACAAGGGCCTAGCGTGTGCAAAATAAAAAGAACAAGGGCCTAGCGTGTGCAAAATAGCAAGAACAAGGGCCTAGCGTGTGCAAAATAGCAAGAACAAGGGCCAAGCGTGTGCAAAATTGCAAGAACAAGGGCCTAGCGAGTGCAAAATTGCAAGAACAAGGGCATAGCGAGTGCAAAATTGCAAGAACAAGGGCCTAGCGAGTGCAAAATTTCAAGAACAAGGGCCTAGCAGTTGAAAAAATGCACAACCAAGGGCCTGGCGTGTGCAAAATAGCAAGAACAAGGGCCTAGCATTTGCAAAATTGCAAGAACAAGGGCCTAGCGTGTGCAAAATAGCGAAGACAAAGGCCTAGCGTGTGCAAAATTTCAAGAACAAGGGCCAAGCGTGTGCCAAAGTGCAGAAACATGGGCCTAGAGTGTGTAAACTTTCAAGAACAAGGGCCTAACGTGTGCAAAATTACAGGAACAAGGGCCTAGCATGTGTAAACTTTCAAGAACAAGGGCCTAGCGTGTGCAAAATTGCAAGAACAAGGGCCTAGCGTGTGCAAAATTGTTAGAACAAGGGCCTAGCGTGTGCAAAAATGCAAGAATAACGGCCTAGTGTGTGCAAAATAGCAAGAACAAAGGCCTAGCCTGTGCAAACTTGCAAGAACAAGGGCCTAGAATGTGCAAAATAGCAAGAACAAGGGCCTAGTGTGTGCAAAATTGTAAGAACAAGGACCTAGCGAGTGCAAAAATGCAAGAACAAGGGCTTAACGTGTGCAAAATTTTAAGAACAAGGGCCTAGCGTGAGCAAAATTGCTAGAACAAGAAGCTAGCGTGTGCAAAATTGTAAGAACATGGGCCTAGCATGTGCAAAATAGCAAGAACAAGGGCCTAGCGTGTGCAAAATAGCAAGAACAAGGGCCTAGCGTGTGCAAAATTGCAAGAACAAGGGCCTAGCGAGTGCAAAATTGCAAGAACAAGGGCCTAGCGTGTGCAAAATTGCAAGAACAAGGGCCTAGCGTGTGCAAAATAGCAAGAACAAGGGCCTAGCGTGTGCAAACTTGCAAGAACAAGGGCATAGCGAGTGCAAAATTGCAAGAATAAGGGCCTAGCAGTTGAAAAAATGCAAAAAAAGGGCCTAGCGTGTGCAAAATAGCAAGAATAAAGGCCTAGCATGTGCAAAATTGCAACAACAAGGGCCTAGCGTGTGCAAAATAGCAAAGACAAGGGCCTAGCGTATGCAAAATTTGAAGAACAAGAGCCAAGCGTGTGCAAAAGTGCAAAAACATGGGCCTAGTGTGTGTAAACTTTCGAGAATAAGGGCCTAGCGTGTGCAAAATTACAAGAACAAGGGCCTAGCGTGTGTAAATTTTCAAGAACAAGAGCCTAGCGTATGCAAAACTGCAAAACAAAGGCCTAGCGTGTGAAAAATTGCAAGAACAATGGCCCAGCGTGTGCAAAATAGCAAGAACAAGGGCCTAGCGTGTGCAAAATAGCAAGAACAAGGGCCTAGCGTGTGCAAAATTGCAAGAACAAGGGCCTAGCGTGTGCAAATTTGTCACAACAAGGGCCTAGCGTGTGCAACATTGCAAGAGCAAGGGCCTAGCGCGTGCAAAATAGCAAGGACAAGGGCCTAGCGTGTGCGAATATGCAAGAACAAGGGCCTACCATGTGCAAAAAAGCAAGAACAAGGGCCTAGCGTGTGCAAAATTGCAAGAACAAGGGCCTAGCGTGTGCAAAATAGCAAGAACAAGGGCCTAGCGAGTGCAAAATTGCAAGAACAAGGGCCTAGCGTGTGCAAAATTGCAAGAACAAGGGCCTAGCGTGTGCAAAATAGCAAGAACAAGGGCCTAGCGTGTGCAAAATAGCAAGAACAAGGTCCTAGCGTGTGAAAAATAGCAAGAACAAGGGCCTAGCGTGTGTAAAATAGCAAGAACAAGGGCCTAGTGTGTGCAAAATTGCAAGAACAAGGGACTAGCGTGTGCAAAATTGTCAGAACAAGGGCCTAGCGTGTGCAAAATGGCAAGAACAAGGGCCTAGCGTCTGCAAAATAGCAAGAAAAAGGGCCTAGCGTGTGCAAAATTGCAAGAACAAGGGCCTAGAGAGTGCAAAATTGCAAGAAACAAGGGCCTAACGTGTGCAAAATTTTAAGAACAAAGGCCTAGTGTGTGCAAAATTGCTAGAACAAGGGCCTAGCATGTGCAAAATTGCAAGAACAAGGGCCTAGCGTGTGCAAAATTGCAAGAACAAGGGCCTAGCGAGTGCAAAATTGCAATAACAGGGGCCTAGCGTGTGCGAAATTGCAAGAACAAGGGCATAACGTGTGCAAAATTGCAAGAACAAGAGCCTAACGTGTGCAAAATTTCAAGAACAAGGGCCTAGCGTGTGCAAAATAGCAAGAACAAGGGCCTAGCTTGTGCAAAATTGCAAGAACAAGGGCCTAGAGGGTGCAAAATTGCAAGAACAAGGGCCTAACGTGTGCAAAATTTTAAGAAACAGGGGCCTAGCGTGTGCGAAATTGCAAGAACAAGGGCATAACGTGTGCAAAATTGCCAAAACAAGTGCCTAGCGTGTGCAAAATAGCCAGAACAAGGGCCTAGCGTGTGCAAAATAGCAAGAACAAGGGCCTAGCGTATGCAAAATTGCAAAAAAAAGGGCCTAGCGAGTGCAAAATTGCAAGAACAATGGCCTTGCGTGTGTGAAATTGCAAAAACAAGGGCATAACGTGTGTTAAATTGCAAGAACAAGGGCCCAACGTGTGTAAAATTTCAAGAACAATGGCCTAGCGTGTGCAAAAAAGCAAGAACAAGGGCCTAGCGTGTGCAAAATTGCAAGAACAAGGGCCTAGCATGTGCGAAATTGCAAGAACAAGGGCATAACGTGTGCAAAATTGCAAGAACAAGGACCTAACGTGTGCAAACGTTCAAGAACAAGGGCCTAGCGTGTGCAAAATAGCAAGAACAAGGGCCTAGCGTGTGTAAAATTGCAAGAACAAGGGCCTAGCGAGTGCAAAATTGCGAGAACAAGGGCCTAGTATGTGCGAAATTGCAAGAACAAGGGCATAATGTTTGCAAAATTGCAAGAACAAGGGCCTAACGTGTGCAAAATAGCAAGAACAAGGGCCTAGCTTGTGCAAAATAGCAATAACAAGGGCCTAGCGTGTGCAAAATAGCAACAACAAGAGCCTAGCAATTGCAAAATTGCAAAAAATAGGGCCTAGAGAGTGCAAAATTGCAAGAACAAGGGCCTAACGTGTGCAAAAGTTCAAGAACAAGGGCCTAGCGTGTGCAAAATTGCAAGAACAAGGGCCTAGCGTGTGCAAAATAGCAAGAACAAGGGCCGAGTGTGTGCAAAATAGCAAGAACAAGGGCCTAGCGTGTGCAAAATTGCAAGAAAAAGGGCCTAGCGTCTGCAAAAAAGCAAGAACAAGGGCCTAGCGTGTGCAAAATTGCAAGAACAAGGGCCTAGCATGTGCAAAATAGCAAGAACAAGGGCCTAGCGTGTGCAAAATTGCAAGAACAAGAGCCTAGCAAGTGCAAATTTGCAAAAACAAGGGCCTAGAGAGTGCAAAATTGCAAGAACAAGGGCCTAACGTGTGCAAAATTTTGAGAACAAGGGCCTAGCATGTGCAAAATTGCTAGAACAAGGGCCTAGCGAGTGCAAAATTGCAAGAACAAGGGCCTAGCGTGTGCAAATTTGCAAGAACAAGGGCATAACGTGTGCAAAATTGCAAGAATAAGGGCCTAACGTGTGCAAAATTTCAAGAACAAGGGCCTAGCGTGTGCAAAATAGCAAAAACAAGGGCCTAACGTGTGCAAAATTGCAAGAACAAGGGCCTAGAGAGTGCAAAATTGCAAGAACAAGGGCCTAACGTGTGCAAAATTGCTAGAACAAGGGCCTAGCGTGTGCAAAATTGCAAGAACAAGGGCCTAGCGTGTGCAAAATAGCAAGAACAAGGGCATAGCGTGTGCAAAATAGCAAGAACAAGGGCCTAGCGTGTGCAAAATTGCAAGGACAAGGGCCTAGCAGGTGCAAAATTGTCAGAACAAGGGCCTAGCGTGTGCAAAATTGCAAGAACAACGGCCTAGCGTCTACAAAATAGCAAGAACAAGGGCCTAGCGTGTGCAAAATTGCAAGAACAAGGGCATAGCATGTGCAAAATAGCAATAACAAGGGCCTAGCGTGTGCAAAATAGCAAGAACAAGAGCCTAGCAAGTGCAAAATTGCAAAAAATTGGGCCTAGAGAGTGCAAAATTGCAAGAACAAGGACCTAACGTGTGCAAAATTTTAAGAACAAGGGCCAAGCGTGTGCAAAATTGCAAGAACAAGGGCCTAGCGTGTGCAAAATAGCAAGAACAAGGGCCTAGCGTGTGCAAAATAGCAAGAACAAGGGCCTAGCGTGTGCAAAATTGCAAGAACAAGGGCCTAGCGTGTGCAAAATAGCAAGAACAAGGGCCTAGCGTGTGCAAAATTGCAAGAACAAGGGCCTAGCGTCTGCAAAATAGCAAGAACAAGGGCCTAGCGTGTGCAAAATTGCAAGAACAAGGGCCTAGCGTGTGCAAAATAGCAAGAACAAGGGCCTAGCGTGTGCAAAATAGCAAGAACAAGGGCCTAGCGTGTGCAAAATTGTAAAAACCAGGGCCTAGAGAGTGCAAAATTGCAAGAACAAGGGCGTAACATGTGCAAAATTTTAAGAACAAGGGCCTAGCGTGTGCAAAATTGCTAGAACAAGGGCCTAGCGTGTTAAAAATTACAAGAACAAGGGCCTAGCGTGTGCAAAATAGCAAGAACAAGGGCCTAGCGTGTGCAAAATTGCAAGAACAAGGGCCTAGCGTGTGCAAAATTGCGAGAACAAGGGCATAGCGATTGCGAAATTGCAAGAACAAGGGCCTATCGTGTGCAAAATTTGAAGAACAAGGGCCTAGTGTGTGCAAAATTGCAAGAACAAGGGCCTAGCATGTGCAAAATAGCAAGAACAAGGGCATAGGGTGTGCGAAATTGCAAGAACAAGGGCCTAGCGTGTGCAAAATAGCAAGAACAAGGTCCTAGCGTGTGCAAAATAGCAAGAACAAGGGCCTAGCGTGTGCAAAATAGCAAGAACAAGGGCCTAGCGTGTGCAAAATTGCAAGAACAAGGGCCTAGCATGTGAAAAATTGCAAGAACAAGGGCCTAGCATATGCAAAATAGCAAGAACGATGGCCTAGCGTATGCAAAATTGCAAGAACAAGGGCCTAGCAAATGCAAAATTGCAAGAACAAGGGCCTGGCATCTGCAAAATTGCAAGAACAAGGGCCTAGCGTGTGCAAAATAGCAAGAACTTGGGCCTAGAGAGTGCAAAATTGCAAGAATAAGGGCCTAACGTGTGCAAATTTTTAAGAACAAGGGCCTAGTGTGTGCAAAATTGCTAGAACAAGGGCCTAGCATGTGCAAAATTGCAAGAACAAGGGGCCTAGCGTGTGCAAAATAGCAAGAACAAGGGCCTAGCGTGTGCAAAATAGCAAGAACAAGAGCCTAGTGTGTGCAAAATTGCAAGAACAAGGGCCTAGCGTGTCCAAAATTGCTATATCAAGGGCCTAGCGTGTGCGAAAATGCAAGAACAAGGGCCTAACGTGTGCAAAATTGTCAAAACAAGGGCCTAGCGTGTGCAAAATTGCAAGAACAAGGGCCTAGCGTCTGCAAAATAGCAAGAACAAGGGCCTAGTGTGTGCAAAATTGCAAGAACAAGGGCCTAGCGTGTGCAAAATAGCAAGAACAAGGGCCTAGCGTGTGCAAAATAGCAAGAACAAGGGCCTAGTGTGTGCAGAATTGCAAAAACAAGGGCCTAGAGAGTGCTAAATTGCAAGAACAAGGGCCAAACATGTGCAAAATTTTAAGAACAAGGGCCTAGCGTGTCCAAAATTGCTATATCAAGGGCCTAGCGTGTGCAAAATTGCAAGAACAAGGGCATAGCGTGTGCAAAATAGCAAGAACAAGGGCCTAGCGTGTGCAAAATTGTAACAACAAGGGCCTAGCGTGTGCAAAATTGCAAGAACAAGGGCCTAGCGAGTGCAAAATTGCAAAAACAAGGGCCTAGCGTGTACACAATTGCAAGAACAAGGGCCTAACGTGTGCCAAATTGCAAGAACAAGGGCCTAACGTGTGCAAAATTGCAAGAACAAGGGCCTAGCGAGTGCAAAATTGCAAGAACAAGGGCCTAGCGTGTACACAATTGCAAGAACAAGGGCCTAACGTGTGCCAAATTGCAAGAACAAGGGCCTAACGTGTGCAAAATTGCAAGATCAAGGGCCTAGAGAGTGCAAAATTGCAAGAACAAGGGCCTAACGTGTGCAACATTTTAAGAACAAGGGCCTAACGTGTGCAAAATTGCTAGAACAAGGGCCTAGCGTGTTCAAAATTGCAAGAACAAGGGCCTAGCATGTGAAAAATTGCAAGAAAAAGGGCCTAGCATATGCAAAATAGCAAGAACGATGGCCTAGCGTATGCAAAAATTCCAAGAACAAGGGCCTAGCAAATGCAAAATTGCAAGAACAAGGGCCTGGCGTGTGCAAAATTGCAAGAACAAGGGCCTAGCGTGTGCAAAATAGCAAGAACAAGGGCCTAGCGTGGGCAAAATTGCAAGAACAAGGGCCTAGAGAGTGCAAAATTGCAAGAACAAGGGCCTTACGTGTGCAAAATTTTAAGAACAAGGGCCTAGTGTGTGCAAAATTGCTAGAACAAGGGCCTAGCATGTGCAAAATTGCAAGAACAAGGGCCTAGCGTGTGCAAAATAGCAAGAACAAGGGCCTAGCGTGTGCAAAATAGCAAGAACAAGGGCCTGGCGTGTGCAAAATTGCAAGAACAAGGGCCTAGCGTGTGCAAAATTGTCAGAACAAGGGCCTAGCATGTGCGAAATTGCAAAAACAAGGGCCTAGCGTGTGCAAAATAGGAAGAACAAGGGCCTAGCGTGTGCAAAATTGCAAGAACAAGGGCCTAGCGTGTGCAAAATAGCAAGAACAAGGGCCTAGCGTGTGCAAAATAGCAAGAAGAAGGGCCTAGCATGTGAAAAATTGCAAAAACAATGGCCTAGAGAGTGCAAAATTGCAAGAACAAGAGCGTAACGTGGGCAAAATTTTAATAACAAGGGCCTAGCGTGTGCAAAATTGCTAGAACAAGGGCCTAGCGTGTGCAAAATTGCAAGAACAAGGGCCTAGCGTGTGCAAAATAGCAAGAACAAGGGCCTAGCGTGTGCAAAATAGCAAGAACAAGGGCCTAGCGTGTGCAAAATTGCAAGAACTATTGACCACTATTGGGATCTAGAAACTCTTAAGCACACCTTTTATACACTCTAGGTAGTCCCCACGGGGTCACCTCCAAGGGTCCTCGGGTGCCTGGCAACGCCAGCCCCAAACCAAGGGTCCGTATTTGTAGAGGGATTTTCCCATGCTCAATTGCTCAGCGTTGACGAACGATATTTGCGTGTGCAGAAAAGCTCCTCGCATCAATACGTCAATAGAGCAATTTTCATTCACCAAAGGATTGATTACAACTTCGCACAAGCATGCAAATATAGTTCGCCTAACACACATGCAAAGGACAATAGCAAACGGTTGATTAACTGCATTTCTAGGACTTCGCCTTGCTGTCTCGAAAAACGGTTGCCAAACTGCTGCTGCATTTGGCTTGATCTGAGTCCTTGAAAAACTGTCTTCAACTTTCATGTCTGCCAAACTCCTCTGCTGACTCCTCTCGCGAACGATCATGAACGCACAAGTAGGATCATGAACGCTCGTGTGGGAATTCCCGTTTTCCCACTGTTTACAGTTGTAAAACGGATATTTCCGTTTTGTACCTGTAATTCGAACTGTCCTGTTAGGCGCGCAGCTTTCACGCGAAAGTTCTATGTGCCACGTCACAAAAAGACACGCTCAAGATTCAGTTATACAACTGAAATCTCGAGTGAATCCCGAGAACCTCTCGGGATCCCGCAGCACCCTCCGAAACACGCGCGCACCCCTCAGGTGCGCAATCATGCACGACCAATATTTCGGTCGTGCTCTACAGCGCACAAATGTGCGTTGTTTTGTTGCGATCATGGGCCTTGTGCCCTCGCGCAACAGTGCCCAACCACACGCGTGGGCCCTCAGGACCCACGCGCGAGATCTGGACCCACACGCGCGGTCCAGATTCTCGCGCCCTTAACAACCTTGACCAGCGCTAAAATATCTCCTGCAAAAACACTCGCTATTCACCATGAACACTCATGAACAGTATACGAAAACTCATGAAAGAAACATGAACGGAACATAAACAGTCATGAACGAACATGAGCGCTCATGAAGCTTGCACGAACAACACGCGAACAGACATGAACGCGCAAAGGCTCATGAAAGCACATGATCACTCGGAACTTCACGCACATTCATGACACGACACGAACAACACGAAACACACACGAACAATCTTGAAAACGCATGAATGCAACCTCATACAAGAATGCACATAACTCATGAACCGTTAAGGCTATTCATAAACAGTAAGAGCCAAAATGAAAAGCACACAAATGCGCATTCCACACCACACAAAATACCTCAAAACAAATACCTTCAAATTTCACATCACTCGACGAATAGGCGACAGGTTGACGTGCAAAATACGTTTTGCACCCAACAAACTCCCCCTCAACCTGACGGCTATTCAACTCCCTCTACCATCTCCTCAATGTCGACCGGCTCTGCTATATTGCCGATCCCGACTCCAGTTTTAGGGAAAGTAATCTTATGCTCCCCCACACCTTCAGCCCCCATGTCATCGGTTGCTTGCAGCTTCACAGAGGTAGTACCGTTATCACCCAAGGTAATTTCCGTTTTTTGCAAGGTCCGCTTCACCTCAGGTTCCCCCATCACCAGAGTCCCATCATCTGCAATACTTGTCACATTCAGCTCCACTATTTTCTCCTTCATAGCTGCATCCTTCAGCTGCACTGAGACCTCACATTTCTGCTGCTCACGAGTATCACTCTTGTGAACTCCCTTCTCCTTGTTCACAGCAGCGCCTTTCACTTCACTCCCCCTGGATTCTGCACCCGTCTTCCTAACAGCACTGGATGCACCTTTCTTTTCAGCTGCTGCTAGTCGAGCTTTGACTTGGTGCAACTCCTGCACTAGTAGCTGCACAGTAGTTTTCAGCTCCTTCATCGTCTCAGCAGCCGCCGCAGCACATTCTCCCTTGCAGCCGCAGCTCCCCTTCTCCTTCTCAGGTGCCACCTCACTCCATGGAACCATCGGCACTTGCCACAGCTCATCACGAAGATCCTTGGCCTCATGCAGGTCCCACAGCACATGGTCACCGAGCTGCCCCTTGAAGGTTTCAGCTCCATTAGTTGCTGTACACACGCCTGCAAGCCCCATTTTCCTAAGGGAAATCAGATTCCCTTTTAGCTCCGGCACCAAGAGCACATCTTCTAAGGTAATCGGCTTCCCGCCAGCTCCCTTGAATGCTGCCTTGCCGACCCCCATCACTCTCATCTTGTGCCCACACCCGGAGTTCATTTCGGTGATGCTCGTTGCACCAATCTTTTCAAGCAGGTCCGCCCTCGGGGTCATATGATGCGCTGCTCCAGAGTCTAGGATCCATGTGTTGAGGGGATGAGGCTCTGCTCCCTCCTTGGCAGATGCCTTCTCATCTCCCCTGCTCCCTTGCACATGGAAGAACTGTCCAGGAGCGCGCTCCCAACCTTGTTCCCCTTCCATTGCGGTCTCTGCTACATAACCAACACCATGATGTTGGTTCTTCTCTCCATCCTCATGCCCGGGAGTCCACCACTTGGGCCGCTTCCAACACATTGCTCACGTGTGGCCCGGCTTCTTGCAGTACCAGCAGGTGCCCTTGAACCCGCGGTATCCATCATGCTCGTCCTCTTCTTCCTCATCACTATTGCTGCTCAGCTTCTTGTTGCCACGTCCGCCTCCATGCTGACCAGGTTCACCACGTCCCCGGCCATTCTCCTTACGCCACCTGCTGCCTTGCATGCCGTAGCCGCCATCGCCGTCTTTGTTGTAGTTCAGATGCCTCCTCCTGAAGTCATCCTCCAAGACCTTGGTTCGCACCCACTCAAGGGTCCACAACTTCTCGTTCTGAGGAAGGCTTAGGCCACTTGTGCATTGCAGCCATGACTCGGGCAGCAGTGATAGCATCCGTAGGCACTTTGTTTGCTCCGGGTAGGTGACGCCCGCAATTTGTAATTTCGCGTACAACTCCCTCATCTTGTCAAGAACCACTTGAATCGGCTCCCCTTCGCTCAGGCGCAGTGCCGCCAACTCACGCTCCAGCATGAGTGTTGCAACCACCGAGGTTGGTGCGTGCAACTCCTTCAGCACCTTCCACGCTCGTGGCCCGCAATCAACTTCTTCCAGCAGATGCATTACGTGTGACCGCTGGTTCAGCTCCAAACTTTGTGAGAGAAGGTAGTAGCTGGCAGTAGCACGCTCGTCCCACTCCTCTTGCAGGTTGACATCGTTCGGCCTCTTCTCGACGCCCATCATCAGCTTCGACAAGCCCACTTGCCGAAAATACAGCTGCATTTTCCACGCCCAATCGTCGTAGTTGTTGCAGTTGAACTTGTCGACGACGAAGTTCTTCAACACCTCCTTCAATAGGGAGCCCCGGCCGACCTGCATTTTCCTTGGTGCTGAGTCACCAGTATCCTTGACTCCACTATCAGCTCGTGCAAGAGAACCTTCTTTGTCGCCCGACTCCATAGTGTTCTAACGGCAATACGTCCAATCCTCAGCTCTGATACCACGTGTTGACCACTATTGGGATCTAGAAACTCTTAAGCACACCTTTTATACACTCTAGGTAGTCCCCACGGGGTCACCTCCAAGGGTCCTCGGGTGCCTGGCAACGCCAGCCCCAAACCAAGGGTCCGTGTTTGTAGAGGGATTTTCCTTAGTGTAAAAACGGTCGTGTGCACTAAGAGCATTCCCAAGCTCAATTGCGCAGCGTTGACGAACGATATGTGCGTGTGCAGAAAAGCTCCTCGCGTCAATACGTCGATAGAGCAATTTTCATTCACCAAAGGATTTATTACAACTTCGCACAAGCATGCAAATATAGTTCGCCTAACACACATGCAAAGGAAAATAGCAAACGGTTGATTAACTGCATTTCTAGGACTTCGCCTTGCTGTCTCGAAAAACGGTTGCCAAACTGCTGCTGCATTTGGCTTGATCTGAGTCCTTGAAAAACTGTCTTCAACTTTCATGTCTGCCAAACTCCTCTGCTGACTCCTCTCGCGAACGATCATGAACGCACAAGTAGGATCATGAACGCTCGTGTGGGAATTCCCGTTTTCCCACTGTTTACAGTTGTAAAACGGATATTTCCGTTTTGTACCTGTAATTCGAACTGTCCTGTTAGGCGCGCAGCTTTCACGCGAAAGTTCTATGTGCCACGTCACAAAAAGACACGCTCAAGATTCAGTTATACAACTGAAATCTCGAGTGAATCCCGAGAACCTCTCGGGATCCCGCAGCACCCTCCGAAACACGCGCGCACCCCTCAGGTGCGCAATCATGCACGACCAATATTTCGGTCGTGCTGTACAGCGCACAAATGTGCGTTGTCCTGTTGCGATCATGGGCCTTGTGCCCTCGCGCAACAGTGCCCAGCCACACGCGTGGGCCCTCAGGACCCACGCGCGAGATCTGGACCCACACGCGCGGTCCAGATTCTCGCGCCCTTAACAACCTTGACCAGCGCTAAAATATCTCCCTGCAAAAACACTCGCTATTCACCATGAACACTCATGAACAGTATACGAAAACTCATGAAAGAAACATGAACGGAACATAAACAGTCATGAACGAACATGAGCGCTCATGAAGCTTGCACGAACAACACGCGAACAGACATGAACGCGCAAAGGCTCATGAAAGCACATGATCACTCGGAACTTCACGCACATTCATGACACGACACGAACAACACGAAACACACACGAACAATCTTGAAAACGCATGAATGCAACCTCATACAAGAATGCACATAACTCATGAACCGTTAAGGCTATTCATAAACAGTAAGAGCCAAAATGAAAAGCACACAAATGCGCATTCCACACCACACAAAATACCTCAAAACAAATACCTTCAAATTTCACATCACTCGACGAATAGGCGACAGGTTGACGTGCAAAATACGTTTTGCACCCAACAAACTCCCCCTCAACCTGACGGCTATTCAACTCCCTCTACCATCTCCTCAATGTCGACCGGCTCTGCTATATTGCCGATCCCGACTCCAGTTTTAGGGAAAGTAATCTTATGCTCCCCCACACCTTCAGCCCCCATGTCATCGGTTGCTTGCAGCTTCACAGAGGTAGTACCGTTATCACCCAAGGTAATTTCCGTTTTTTGCAAGGTCCGCTTCACCTCAGGTTCCCCCATCACCAGAGTCCCATCATCTGCAATACTTGTCACATTCAGCTCCACTATTTTCTCCTTCATAGCTGCATCCTTCAGCTGCACTGAGACCTCACATTTCTGCTGCTCACGAGTATCACTCTTGTGAACTCCCTTCTCCTTGTTCACAGCAGCGCCTTTCACTTCACTCCCCCTGGATTCTGCACCCGTCTTCCTAACAGCACTGGATGCACCTTTCTTTTCAGCTGCTGCCAGTCGAGCTTTGACTTGGTGCAACTCCTGCACTAGCAGCTGCACAGTAGTTTTCAGCTCCTTCATCGTCTCAGCAGCCGCCGCAGCACATTCTCCCTTGCAGCCGCAGCTCCCCTTCTCCTTCTCAGGTGCCACCTCACTCCATGGAACCATCGGCACTTGCCACAGCTCATCACAAAGATCCTTGGCCTCATGCAGGTCCCACAGCACATGGTCACCGAGCTGCCCCTTGAAGGTTTCAGCTCCATTAGTTGCTGTACACACGCCTGCAAGCCCCATTTTCCTAAGGGAAATCAGATTCCCTTTTAGCTCCGGCACCAAGAGCACATCTTCTAAGGTAATCGGCTTCCCGCCAGCTCCCTTGAATGCTGCCTTGCCGACCCCCATCACTCTCATCTTGTGCCCACACCCGGAGTTCATTTCGGTGATGCTCGTTGCACCAATCTTTTCAAGCAGGTCCGCTCTCGGGGTCATATGATGCGCTGCTCCAGAGTCTAGGATCCATGTGTTGAGGGGATGAGGCTCTGCTCCCTCCTTGGCAGATGCCTTCTCATCTCCCCTGCTCCCTTGCACATGGAAGAACTGTCCAGGAGCGCGCTCCCAACCTTGTTCCCCTTCCATTGCGGTCTCTGCTACATAACCAACACCATGATGTTGGTTCTTCTCTCCATCCTCATGCCCGGGAGTCCACCACTTGGGCCGCTTCCAACACATTGCCCACGTGTGGCCCGGCTTCTTGCAGTACCAGCAGGTACCCTTGAACCCGCGGTATCCATCATGCTCGTCCTCTTCTTCCTCATCACTATTGCTGCTCAGCTTCTTGTTGCCACGTCCGCCTCCATGCTGACCAGGTTCACCACGTCCCCGGCCATTCTCCTTACGCCACCTGCTGCCTTGCATGCCGTAGCCGCCATCGCCGTCTTTGTTGTAGTTCAGATGCCTCCTCCTGAAGTCATCCTCCAAGACCTTGGTTCGCACCCACTCAAGGGTCCACAACTTCTCGTTCTGAGGAAGGCTTAGGCCACTTGTGAATTGCAGCCATGACTCGGGCAGCAGTGATAGCATCCGTAGGCACTTTGTTTGCTCCGGGTAGGTGACGCCCGCAATTTGTAATTTCGCGTACAACTCCCTCATCTTGTCAAGAACCACTTGAATCGGCTCCCCTTCGCTCAGGCGCAGTGCCGCCAACTCACGCTCCAGCATGAGTGTTGCAACCACCGAGGTTGGTGCGTGCAACTCCTTCAGCACCTTCCACGCTCGTGGCCCGCAATCAACTTCTTCCAGCAGATGCATTACGAGTGACCGCTGGTTCAGCTCCAAACTTTGTGAGAGAAGGTAGTAGCTGGCAGTAGCACGCTCGTCCCACTCCTCTTGCAGGTTGACATCGTTCGGCCTCTTCTCGACGCCCATCATCAGCTTCGACAAGCCCACTTGCCGAAAATACAGCTGCATTTTCCACGCCCAATCGTCGTAGTTGTTGCCGTTGAACTTGTCGACGACGAAGTTCTTCAACACCTCCTTCAATAGGGAGCCCCGGCCGACCTGCATTTTCCTTGGTGCTGAGTCACCAGTATCCTTGACTCCACTATCAGCTCGTGCAAGAGAACCTTCTTTGTCGCCCGACTCCATAGTGTTCTAACGGCAATACGTCCAATCCTCAGCTCTGATACCACGTGTTGACCACTATTGGGATCTAGAAACTCTTAAGCACACCTTTTATACACTCTAGGTAGTCCCCACGGGGTCACCTCCAAGGGTCCTTGGGTGCCTGGCAACGCCAGCCCCAAACCAAGGGTCCGTGTTTGTAGAGGGATTTTCCTTAGAGTAAAAACGGTCGTGTGCACTAAGAGCATTCCCAAGCTCAATTGCGCAGCGTTGACGAACGATATGTGCGTGTGCAGAAAAGCTCCTCGCGTCAATACGTCAATAGAGCAATTTTCATTCACCAAAGGATTGATTACAACTTCGCACAAGCATGCAAATATAGTTCGCCTAACACACATGCAAAGGAAAATAGCAAACGGTTGATTAACTGCATTTCTAGGACTTCGCCTTGCTGTCTCGAAAAACGGTTGCCAAACTGCTGCTGCATTTGGCTTGATCTGAGTCCTTGAAAAACTGTCTTCAACTTTCATGTCTGCCAAACTCCTCTGCTGACTCCTCTCGCGAACGATCATGAACGCACAAGTAGGATCATGAACGCTCGTGTGGGAATTCCCGTTTTCCCACTGTTTACAGTTGTAAAACGGATATTTCCGTTTTGTACCTGTAATTCGAACTGTCCTGTTAGGCGCGCAGCTTTCACGCGAAAGTTCTATGTGCCACGTCACAAAAAGACACGCTCGAGATTCAGTTATACAACTGAAATCTCGAGTGAATCCCGAGAACCTCTCGGGATCCCGCAGCACCCTCCGAAACACGCGCGCACCCCTCAGGTGCGCAATCATGCACGACCAATATTTCGGTCGTGCTGTACAGCGCACAAATGTGCGTTGTCCTGTTGCGATCATGGGCCTTGTGCCCTCGCGCAACAGTGCCCAACCACACGCGTGGGCCCTCAGGACCCACGCGCGAGATCTGGACCCACACGCGCGGTCCAGATTCTCGCGCCCTTAACAACCTTGACCAGCGCTAAAATATCTCCCTGCAAGAACATTCGCTATTCACCATGAACACTCATGAACAGTATACGAAAACTCATGAAAGAAACATGAACGGAACATAAACAGTCATGAACGATCATGAGCGCTCATGAGGCTTGCACGAACAATACGCGAACAGACATGAACGCGCGAAGGCTCATGAAAGCACATGATCACTCGGAACTTCACGCACATTCATGACACGACACGAACAACACGAAACACACACGAACAATCATAAAAAGCATGAATGCAACCTCATACAAGAATGCACATAACTCATGAACCGTTAAGGCGATTCATAAACCGTAAGAGCCAAAATCAAAAGCACAACTAGGGCCTAGCGTGTGCAAAATTGCAAAAACAATGGCCTAGAGAGTGCAAAATTGCAAGAACAAGGGCCTAACGTGTGCAAAAGTTAAAGAACGAGTGCCTAGCGTGTGCAAAATTGTAAGAACAAGGGCCTAGCGTGTGCAAAATAGCAAGAACAAGGGCCTAGCGTGTGCAAAAGAGCAAGAACAAGGGCCTAGCATGTGCAAAATAGCAAGAACAAGGGCCTAGCGCGTGCAAATTAGCAAGAACAAGGGCATAGCGTGTGCAATATAGCAAGAACAAGGGCCTAGCGTGTGCAAAATTGCAAGAACAAGGGCCTAGCGAGTGGAAAAATTGCAAGAACCAGGGCCTAATGTGTGCAAAAGTTCAAGAACAAGGGCCTAGTGTGTGCAAAATTGCCAGAACAAGGGCCTACCATGTGCAAAAAAGCAAGAACAAGGGCCTAGCATGTGCAAAATTGCAAGAACAAGGGCCTAGCGTGTGCAAAATTGCAAGAATAAGGGCCTAGCGTGTGCAAAATTGCAAGAACAAGGGCCTAACGTGTGCAAAATTTCAACAACAAGGGCCTAGTGCGTGTAAATTAGCAAGAACAAGGGCCTAGCGTGCGCAAAATTGCAAGAACAAGGGCCTATCGAGTGAAAAAAGTGCAAGAACAAGGGCCTAATGTGTGCACAATTTCAAGAACAAGGGCCTAGTGTGTGCAAAATTGCCAGAACAAGGGCCTAGCGTGTGCAAAATTGCAAGAACAAGGGCCTATCGTGTGAAAAATGGCAAGAACAAGGGCCTAGCGTGTGCAAAATAGCAAGAACAAGGGCCTAGCGTGTGCAAAATTGCAAGAATAAGGGCCTAGCGAATGCAAACTTGCAAGAACAAGGGCTTAGCGTGTGCAAAATTGCAAGAACAAGGGCCTAATGTGTGCAAAATTGCAAGAACAAGGGCCTTACGTGTGCAAAATTTCAAGAACAAGGGCCTAGCGTGTGCAAAATAGCAAGAACAAGGGCCTAGCGTGTGCAAAACAGAAAAAAGAAGGGCCTAGCATGTGCAGACTTGCAAGAACAAGGGCCTTACGTGTGTAACATTTCAAGAACAAGGGCCTAGCATGTGCAAAATAGCAAGAACAAGGGCCTAGCGTGTGCAAGACAGATTGAAGAAGGGCCTAGCGTGTGCAACTTGCAAGAACAAGGGCCTAGCGTGTGCAAAATTGCAAGAACAAGGGCCTAGCGTGTGCAAAATAGCAAGAACAAGGACCTAGCGTGTGCAAAATAGCAAAACCAAGGGCCTAGCGTGTGCAAAATTGCAAGAACAAGGGCCTAGAGAGTGCAAAATTGCAAGAACAAGGGCCTAGTGTGCAAACTTTTAAGAACAAGGGCCTAGTGTGTGCAAAATTGCTAGAACAAGGGCCTAGCGTGTGCAAAATTGCAAGAACAAGGGCCTAGCGTGTGCAAAATAGCAAGAACAAGGGCCTAGCATGTGCAAAATTGCAAGAAAAAGGGCCTAGCATGTGCAAAATAGCAAGAACAAGGGCTTAGCGAGTGCAAAGTTGCAAGAATAAGGGCCTAGCGAGTGCAAAATTGCAAGAACAAGGGCCTAGCAAGTGCAAAATTGCTAGAACAAGGGCCTAGCGTGTGTAAAATAGCAAGAACAAGGGCCTAGCGTGTGCAAAATTGCAAGAACAAGGGTCTAGCGTGTGCAAAATAGCAAGAACAAGGGCCTAGCATGTGCATAATAGCAAGAGCAAGGGCCTAGCATGTGAAAAATTGCAAGAACAAGGTCCTAGCGTGTGCAAAATTGCAGGAACAAGGGCCTAGCGTATGCAAAATAGCAATAACAATGGCCTAGCGTATGCCAAATTGCAAAAAGATGAGCCTAGCGAATGCAAAATTGCAACAACAAGGTCCTAGCGTGTGCAAAATTTCAAGAACAAGGGCCTAGCGTGTGCAAAATTGCAAGAACAAGGGCCTAGCGTGTGCAAAATTGCAAGAACGAGGGCCTAGCGTGTGCAAAATAGCAAGAACGAGGGCCTAGCATGTGTAAAACAGGAAGAACAAGGGCCTAGCGAGTGCAAAATTGCAAGAACAAGAGCCTAGCATGTACAAAATTTCAAGAACAAAGGCCTAGCCGTTGAAAAAAAGCAAAAACAAGGACCTAGCGTGTGTAAAATAGCAAGAACAAGGGCCTAGCGTATGCAAAATTGCAAGAACAAGGGCCTAGCGTGTGCAAAATAGCAAAAACAGAGGCCTTGCATGTGCAGAATTGCAAGAAGAAGAGCTGCAAAATATCAAGAACAAGGGCCTAGCGAGTGCAAAATTGCAAGAACTAGTGTGTGCAAAATAGCAAGAACAAGGGCCTAATATGTGCAAAATAGCAAGAATAAGGGCCTAGCGAGTGCAAAATTGCAAGAACAATGGCCTACCAAGTTCAAAATTGCAAGAACAGAGGCCTAGCATGTGCAAAATTGCAAGAACAAGGGCCTAACATGTGCAAAACTTCAAGAACAAGGGCCCAATGTGTGCAAAATTGCAAGAACAAGGGCCTAGCGTGTGCAAAATAGCATGAACAATGGCCTAGCGTGTGTAAGATTGCAAGAACAAGGGCCTAGCGTGTGCAAGATTGCAAGAACAATGGCCTAGCGTGTGCAAAATTGCAAGAACAAGGGCCTAGCATGTGCAAAATTGAAAGAACAAGGGCCTTGCGAGTGCGCAATTGCAAGAACAAGGGCCTAGCATGTGCAAAATTGCAAGCACAAGGGCCTAGCGTGTGCAAATTTTCAAGAACAAGGGCCTAGCGTGTGCAACATTGCAAGAACAAGGGCCTAGCGTCTGCAGAATAGCAAGAACAAGGGCCTAGCGTGTGCAAAATAGCAAGAACAAGGGCCTAGTGTGTGCAGAATTGCAAAAACAAGGGCCTAGAGAGTGCTAAATTGCAAGAACAAGGGCCAAACATGTGCAAAATTTTAAGAACAAGGGCCTAGCTGTCAGATTTATATGACATAGTTGCTGTAGGCTATAGTGGGGTAGCACATATGGGGTACAGGGTTTCTAGGGTTGTATTTGTACCCAATCTTTCCTTAGTCATTCTCATTCCTGCTAACTCATTTCACATGGTATAGAGCGGGTTCCCTGTGGAACTCTGCCTAGGGCCCACCGAAGCGCGCCCCGAGGCGCGCTCAACTTTTTTTTTTTTTTTTTTTTCCGCTATCGAGCGACCCTCCGTGTCGCCTCCCTCCCACACGCGGCCCAGCCGCCCGCTAAGTCGCGGCCCCAGCCGCCCGCTACGATCGCGGCCCCAGCCGCCTCCTCGACGCGGCCCCCAGCCGCCTGCTCGACGCGGCCCCCCCCCCAGCCGCCTGCTCGACGCGGCCCTGCCGCCCGCTACGCCGCGGCCGCAGCCCACTAATCGCGGCCCCGGCCGCCTGCTACGACCGCGGCCCCAGCCGCCTGTTCGACCGCGGCCCCGCCGCCCGCTCCTGCCGCGGCCCCCCAGCCGCCTGCTCGACGCGGCCCCCCAGCCGCCTGCTCGACGCGGCCCTGCCGCCCGCTACGCCGCGGCCGCCGCCCACTACGATCGCGGCCCCGGCCGCTTGCTACGACCGCGGCCCCAGCCGCCCGTTCGACCGCGGCCCCATCGCCCGCTCCTGTCGCGGCCCCGGCTGCCTGCTTGCATGGCCCCGCCGCCTGCTACGACCTCGACGCCAATCGCCTGTTCGACCGCGGCCCCGCCGCCTACTTCCGTAGTGGCCCCGGCCGTCTTCTCGCGCGGCCCCGCCGCCCACCTACTACCGGGAGCCGAGCCGCGCTGCAGCCGAGCCGCCCGGGAGTCGAGCCGCCCTGCACCCGAGCCGCCCTGTCGCCGAGCCGCCCGGGAGCCGAGCCGCCCTGCCCCCGAGCTGCCCTGCTGCCGAGCCGCCCGGGAGCCGAGCCGCCCTGCGCCCGAGCCGCCCAGCACCCGAGCCGCCAGGTCGCTGAGCCGCCTTTCTGCATACTTACTCGACCTGCCCTGCCTGGTGAGCACAGTCCCACTGCAACTGCGAGCTCTTTCCCTACTGCTTGCACTGTATCACTGTCGTCGCCATGGCTACCCCTAGTGTCCTAGTTTTTGACGCTGAGGGTCGCGCCATTGATTTTGAGGTCTGGTTAGACGACCTGCAGCTGTTCTTACAGTGCGACAGGGCTGACGACCTTTCTCTCTTTGACCTCACCTCTTGCGCCTCTCCTGCTCCTGCTGCTGATGCTGATCCCGCTGTCCGCTCTAAGTGGGCCACCCGCGATGCTGCTGCACGTCTTGCTGTGCGTCGCCACCTCCCTACCTCTGAGCGTGCGCACTTTAGTCAGTACAAGAGTGCTCAGACCTTGTACGACGCTGTAGTTGCGCGCTACTCCTCCCCTGCCACTGCTGCACTGAGCCGTCTCATGCTTCCCTACCTCTTTCCTGACCTCTCTGCCTTTCCCACTGTCGCTGACCTCATTACGCACCTCCGCACTTGTGACACTCGCTACCGCGCCGCCCTTCCTGCTGAGTTCTGCGCTAAGAACCCCCCCCCCCCATGTACATCGCTCTCTACTACGTAGTCGCGCGCCTCCCTGACTCCCTTCGCGTCGTCAGGGACCACTTTCTCGCAGTCTGTCCCACCACCCTCACCGTCGACCTCCTCGAGAAGGCCCTCCTTGCAGCGGAGAAGAGCATAGTCGCTGTAGGTGCTTCTCGTGGTGACCCTCGCACCCCCATCTTTGAGGGGTGCTCTCCTTCCCCCTTGCTGCCCTCTGTTGCCTCTGCTGCTGCTGCCGACCTGCTTGGTCTTGAGTCGGTCGGCGCGGCGTCTTCCCCTAGTGGGAGACGTCGCTCCAGCAAGGGCAAGGGGGGCAAGGGCGCGGGTGGAGCTGGAGGGGGCGGTGGCGGTGGCGGCGGTGGCGGCGGAGGAAGTGGGGGTGGCGGCGGGACTAGTGGTGGTGGTGGTGGTGGTGGTGGCAGCAGCGGCGGAGACGGTGGTGGGGTCCAGCGGTGGTGGTGGAGGCAGCGGCGGCGGTGGAGGCGGCGGAGGTGGAGGCGGTGGAGGCGGCAGCGGAGGAGGCAGTGGTGGTGGAGGAGGTGGAGCTGGTCGAGGTGGTACCCAGCAGCGTAGCGGCGGTGGTGGTGGCCAGCGCTCGCACCGGCAGCAGCAGCAGCGCTCGCGAGACATCCCTTCGCCTCAGCAGCTTCGTGAGTGGTACGCTGGGCGTCAGAGGGGTGGGGGTACTGGTCCCTGCACCTACGTTCTTCGTTCCGGCGACCGCGCGGGTGAGCAGTGTGGGGGTGCCCACGCCACCCAGCGCTGCTTTGGCCGCCTGACGGAAGCCTGGCGTCAGCAGTTCCCTGGGGCTAGTGAGATCCCTCGCTGGGATGAGCTTCTCAGGGCTGGTGTAGCGATCTTTGATCTGGATTTTGATGCTATCCTTACTGCTATGTATGTTGTGGATTATAGTGAGGAGAATGAGGGTTACCGTTGTTTCCAGCCCGACCCGGGCATTGGTACTGCTGCGCTAGGTGCTTGTGAGGCTGCTGCTCTAGGTGCCAGTGCGTCTGCGCTCTCAGGTACTGGTGAGACTGCGCTCTCAGGTACTGCGTCGTCCTTGTCCTCCCTCACTTTCACACTTGACTCCGGAGCTTCTCGCTCCTTCTTTCGAGACCGCACTACCCTTACGCCGCTCGGCCGGCCGGTTGCGGTCTCCCTTGCTGACCCCTCTGGAGGTCCTGTCCTGTCTCACTTCTCCACTGTCCTCCCGTGTCCGGCTGCCCCTTCGGGCACCCTGTCGGGTCTGTACCTTCCCTCGTTCTCTACGAACTTGGTGAGTGGAGCGGACCTGCAGGATGGCGGTGTTCACCAGTTCACTCCTGCGAGACAGCGGGTGACCCACTGCACGGAGGCACGCACAGGCCGACACCTGGCCACGTTCTCGCGTCGGCCGGGGTCGAGTCTCTACACCCTGACCGTTGAGTCTCCTCCTGTCCCTGCGTCTGGTCAGGTGGCTGCGTCGGGTCAGGTATTCGCTGCTGCGTCCCGGTCAGGTCCTGAGTCTGCCCCCTGTTCTTGTCGCCTCCTGTCTCACGAGACTCTCCTGTGGCACCACCGTCTTGGCCACCCCTCCTTGCCCCGTCTTAGGAGCATGGCTTCCCGTGTCCTTGTCTCTGGTCTTCCCCAGTCTCTCCCTCCTCTCCCCTCCGGGCCAGGACCTTCCTGTGTCCCCTGTGTTGAGGGTCGCCTCTGGGCTACTCCTCACTCCTCCCACTTCCCCCCGACAGAGGCTCCCCTGCAGACGCTTCACATGGATGTGTGGGGCCCAGCCCCCGTCCGTGGGCAGGGTTACGAGCGCTACTTCCTGTTGGTGGTTGACGACTACTCGCGTTACACCACAGTCCTCCCCTTGCGCAGCAAGGGTGCGGTCACTGAGGTGCTGATCGACTGGATCCGCGAGGCTCGTCTCCAGCTCAGGAAGAGCTTCGGCTCGGACTTTCCTGTTCTGCGTCTGCACTCTGACAGAGGCGGAGAGTTCTCTTCTCGCCTTCTGCGAGACTACTGTCGTGCACGGGGGATCCGCCAGACCTTCACGCTTCCGGACTCACCACAGCAAAATGGGATTGCTGAGCGCCGCATTGGCATGGTCATGGATGTCGCTCGTACGTCCATGATGCATGCGGCTGCCCCCCATTTTCTGTGGCCGTTTGCGGTGAGGTACGCGGCGCATCAGCTCAACCTTCACCCCCGGGTCTCTCGGCCTGCGATGTCCCCTGCCTTGCTGTGGACGGGGAAGGTTGGCGATGCGTTTGTGTTCCGTGTCTGGGGATCTCGGGCGTTTGTCCGCGACTTGTCTGCGGACAAGCTGTCCCCTCGTGCTGCTCCCTGTGTCTTCCTTGGCTTCCCCACTGACGCCCCAGGGTGGCAGTTCTACCACCCCTCCTCTCGTCGTGTTCTGTCCTCCCAGGACGTCACGTTCGACGAGTCAGTCCCCTTCTACCGTCTCTTCCCCTACCGCACTCCTTCCCTCCCCCCTCCCCCGGACTTCCTTGTGCCGGTTCCCCCCCCGGTAGACCCCCTCCCCCCTCAAGTTCCTGCCCCCTCAGGTGTGTCCCAGGTAGACGCCGTTGACCCGGTCGAGGTTACTGGTGACTCTGGTGCTGCTGCGGGTGCTGAGCCTGGGGGTGCTGACTCTGGGGGTGCTACTGCTGGGGGTGCTGGGCCTGAGGGTGCTACTGCGGAGGGTGCGGAGCCTGAGGGTGCTGAGCGGGGGGGTGCTGTGCCTGGAGGTGCTGGGTCTGGGGGTGCTGGGTCGGGAGCTGCTGAGCCTGGGGGTGCTGAGCTGGGAGCTGCTGAGCCTGGGGGTGCTGCGTCTGGAGCTGCTGAGCCTGGGGTTTCTCCTGCTGCTGCGTCTCGCCGGGAGCCCCTCTCTCCACAGGAGCTGCGCGAGTGGTTCGCTCGCCGCTGGAGGCGTGCTGCTGAGTCTGGAGGTGCTGCTGGAGCTGGAGCTGGAACTTCTTCGACCGTCGAGGGTGCGGGTGCTGCCGGTCCCGGAGCTGCTGGACCTGCGGGTCCGCCTGGAGCTGGAGCTGCTGAGGGCGTTCGTGCTGAGCCTGCTGCTGTTGGTCCTGCCGCTGGAGGTGTGGGTGGCGCTGGTGCTGTCGCTGAGGGTGCTGGTGCTGTCCCTGCTGAGTCTGGAGCTGCCGCGCGGCCTCGGCTGTACTTCATTCCGCTCCTGCAGCAGGTTCTTGGTCTTTCTCCTCCAGTAGAGGGTCCACCGCCTGTCCAGTCGCAGTCCCTACTAGAGCCTTCCTCTCCACTGCCTGCTCCCTCTCCTTACACTGGTCCTACTGGAGGTCTTGCTGAGCGTCGTGAGCCTGCGTCTCGTCCCGCGTCGCCTGTTCGTGCTGCTCGCGCTAGTGGTCGCAGTTCGCGTCAGCGTCCTCCTCTTGTCCTTGGCACGCACCGGATGTCTAAACATGTGCAAAATTTTAAGAACAAGGGCCTAGCGTGTCCAAAATTGCTATATCAAGGGCCTAGCGTATTCAAAATTGCAAGAACAAGGGCATAGCGTGTGCAAAGTAGCAAGAACAAGGGCCTAGCGTGTGCAAAATTGTAACAACAAGGGCCTAGCGTGTGCAAAATTGCAAGAACAAGGGCCTAGCGAGTGCAAAATTGAGAGAACAAGGGCCTAGCGTGTACACAATTGCAAGAACAAGGGCCTAACGTGTGCCAAATTGCAAGAACAAGGGCCTAACGTGTGCAAAATTTCAAGAACAAGGGCCTAGCGTGTGCAAAATAGCAAGAACAAGGGCTTAGTGTGTGCAAAATTGCAAGATCAAGGGCCTAGAGAGTGCAAAATTGCAAGAACAAGGGCCTAACGTGTGCAACATTTTAAGAACAAGGGCCTAACGTGTGCAAAATTGCTAGAACAAGGGCCTAGCGTGTTCAAAATTGCAAGAACAAGGGCCTAGCATGTGAAAAATTGCAAGAACAAGGGCCTAGCATATGCAAAATAGCAAGAACGATGGCCTAGCGTATGCAAAAATTCCAAGAACAAGGGCCTAGCAAATGCAAAATTGCAAGAACAAGGGCCTGGCGTGTGCAAAATTGCAAGAACAAGGGCCTAGCGTGTGCAAAATAGCAAGAACAAGGGCCTAGCGTGGGCAAAATTGCAAGAACAAGGGCCTAGAGAGTGCAAAATTGCAAGAACAAGGGCCTTACGTGTGCAAAATTTTAAGAACAAGGGCCTAGTGTGTGCAAAATTGCTAGAACAAGGGCCTAGCATGTGCAAAATTGCAAGAACAAGGGCCTAGCGTGTGCAAAATAGCAAGAACAAGGGCCTAGCGTGTGCAAAATAGCAAGAACAAGGGCCTGGCGTGTGCAAAATTGCAAGAACAAGGGCCTAGCGTGTGCAAAATTGTCAGAACAAGGGCCTAGCATGTGCAAAATTGCAAGAACAAGGGCCTAGCGTGTGCAAAATAGGAAGAACAAGGGCCTAGCGTGTGCAAAATTGCAAGAACAAGGGCCTAGCGTGTGCAAAATAGCAAGAACAAGGGCCTAGCGTGTGCAAAATAGCAAGAAGAAGGGCCTAGCATGTGAAAAATTGCAAAAACAAGGGCCTAGAGAGTGCAAAATTGCAAGAACAAGAGCGTAACGTGGGCAAAATTTTAATAACAAGGGCCTAGCGTGTGCAAAATTGCTAGAACAAGGGCCTAGCGTGTGCAAAATTGCAAGAACAAAGGCCTAGCGTGTGCAAAATAGCAAGAACAAGGGCCTAGCGTGTGCAAAATTGCAAGAACTATTGACCACTATTGGGATCTAGAAACTCTTAAGCACACCTTTTATACACTCTAGGTAGTCCCCACGGGGTCACCTCCAAGGGTCCTCGGGTGCCTGGCAACGCCAGCCCCAAACCAAGGGTCCGTATTTGTAGAGGGATTTTCCCATGCTCAATTGCTCAGCGTTGACGAACGATATTTGCGTGTGCAGAAAAGCTCCTCGCATCAATACGTCAATAGAGCAATTTTCATTCACCAAAGGATTGATTACAACTTCGCACAAGCATGCAAATATAGTTCGCCTAACACACATGCAAAGGAAAATAGCAAACGGTTGATTAACTGCATTTCTAGGACTTCGCCTTGCTGTCTCGAAAAACGGTTGCCAAACTGCTGCTGCATTTGGCTTGATCTGAGTCCTTGAAAAACTGTCTTCAACTTTCATGTCTGCCAAACTCCTCTGCTGACTCCTCTCGCGAACGATCATGAACGCACAAGTAGGATCATGAACGCTCGTGTGGGAATTCCCGTTTTCCCACTGTTTACAGTTGTAAAACGGATATTTCCGTTTTGTACCTGTAATTCGAACTGTCCTGTTAGGCGCGCAGCTTTCACGCGAAAGTTCTATGTGCCACGTCACAAAAAGACACGCTCGAGATTCAGTTATACAACTGAAATCTCGAGTGAATCCCGAGAACCTCTCGGGATCCCGCAGCACCCTCCGAAACACGCGCGCACCCCTCAGGTGCGCAATCATGCACGACCGATATTTCGGTCGTGCTGTACAGCGCACAAATGTGCGTTGTCCTGTTGCGATCATGGGCCTTGTGCCCTCGCGCAACAGTGCCCAACCACACGCGTGGGCCCTCAGGACCCACGCGCGAGATCTGGACCCACACGCGCGGTCCAGATTCTCGCGCCCTTAACAACCTTGACCAGCGCTAAAATATCTCCCTGCAAGAACATTCGCTATTCACCATGAACACTCATGAACAGTATACGAAAACTCATGAAAGAAACATGAACGGAACATAAACAGTCATGAACGATCATGAGCGCTCATGAGGCTTGCACGAACAATACGCGAACAGACATGAACGCGCGAAGGCTCATGAAAGCACATGATCACTCGGAACTTCACGCACATTCATGACACGACACGAACAGCACGAAACACACACGAACAATCATAAAAACGCATGAATGCAACCTCATACAAGAATGCACATAACTCATGAACCGTTAAGGCGATTCATAAACCGTAAGAGCCAAAATGAAAAGCACAACTAGGGCCTAGCGTGTGCAAAATTGCAAAAACAATGGCCTAGAGAGTGCAAAATTGCAAGAACAAGGGCCTAACGTGTGCAAAAGTTAAAGAACGAGTGCCTAGCGTGTGCAAAATTGCAAGAACAAGGGCCTAGCGTGTGCAAAATAGCAAGAACAAGGGCCTAGCGTGTGCAAAAGAGCAAGAACAAGGGTCTAGCATGTGCAAAATAGCAAGAACAAGGGCCTAACGCGTGCAAATTAGCAAGAACAAGGGCATAGCGTGTGCAATATAGCAAGAACAAGGGCCTAGCGTGTGCAAAATTGCAAGAACAAGGGCCTAGCGAGTGGAAAAATTGCAAGAACCAGGGCCTAATGTGTGCAAAAGTTCAAGAACAAGGGCCTAGTGTGTGCAAAATTGCCAGAACAAGGGCCTACCATGTGCAAAAAAGCAAGAACAAGGGCCTAGCATGTGCAAAATTGCAAGAACAAGGGCCTAGCGTGTGCAAAATTGCAAGAATAAGGGCCTAGCGTGTGCAAAATTGCAAGAACAAGGGCCTAACGTGTGCAAAATTTCAACAACAAGGGCCTAGCGCGTGCAAATTAGCAAGAACAAGGGCCTAGCGTGTGCAAAATTGCAAGAACAAGGGCCTATCGAGTGAAAAAAGTGCAAGAACAAGGGCCTAATGTGTGCACAATTTCAAGAACAAGGGCCTAGTGTGTGCAAAATTGCCAGAACAAGGGCCTAGCGTGTGCAAAATTGCAAGAACAAGGGCCTATCGTGTGAAAAATGGCAAGAACAAGGGCCTAGCGTGTGCAAAATAGCAAGAACAAGGGCCTAGCGTGTGCAAAATTGCAAGAATAAGGGCCTAGCGAATGCAAACTTGCAAGAACAAGGGCTTAGCGTGTGCAAAATTGCAAGAACAAGGGCCTAATGTGTGCAAAATTGCAAGAACAAGGGCCTTACGTGTGCAAAATTTCAAGAACACGGGCCTAGCGTGTGCAAAATAGCAAGAACAAGGGCCTAGCGTGTGCAAAACAGAAAAAAGAAGGGCCTAGCATGTGCAAACTTGCAAGAACAAGGGCCTTACGTGTGTAACATTTCAAGAACAAGGGCCTAGCATGTGCAAAATAGCAAGAACAAGGGCCTAGCGTGTGCAAGACAGATTGAAGAAGGGCCTAGCGTGTGCAACTTGCAAGAACAAGGGCCTAGCGTGTGCAAAATTGCAAGAACAAGGGCCTAGCGTGTGCAAAATAGCAAGAACAAGGACCTAGCGTGTGCAAAATAGCAAAACCAAGGGCCTAGCGTGTGCAAAATTGCAAGAACAAGGGCCTAGAGAGTGCAAAATTGCAAGAACAAAGGCCTAGTGTGCAAACTTTTGAGAACAAGGGCCTAGTGTGTGCAAAATTGCTAGAACAAGGGCCTAGCGTGTGCAAAATTGCAAGAACAAGGGCCTAGCGTGTGCAAAATAGCAAGAACAAGGGCCTAGCATGTGCAAAATTGCAAGAAAAAGGGCCTAGCATGTGCAAAATAGCAAGAACAAGGGCTTAGCGAGTGCAAAGTTGCAAGAATAAGGGCCTAGCGAGTGCAAAATTGCAAGAACAAGGGCCTAGCAAGTGCAAAATTGCTAGAACAAGGGCCTAGCGTGTGTAAAATAGCAAGAACAAGGGCCTAGCGTGTGCAAAATTGCAAGAACAAGGGTCTAGCGTGTGCAAAATAGCAAGAACAAGGGCCTAGCATGTGCATAATAGCAAGAGCAAGGGCCTAGCATGTGAAAAATTGCAAGAACAAGGTCCTAGCGTGTGCAAAATTGCAGGAACAAGGTCCTAGCGTATGCAAAATAGCAATAACAATGGCCTAGCGTATGCCAAATTGCAAAAAGATGAGCCTAGCGAATGCAAAATTGCAACAACAAGGTCCTAGCGTGTGCAAAATTTCAAGAACAAGGGCCTAGCGTGTGCAGAATTGCAAGAACAAGGGCCTAGCGTGTGCAAAATTGCAAGAACGAGGGCCTAGCGTGTGCAAAATAGCAAGAACAAGGGCCTAGCATGTGTAAAACAGGAAGAACAAGGGCCTAGCGAGTGCAAAATTGCAAGAACAAGAGCCTAGCATGTACAAAATTTCAAGAACAAAGGCCTAGCCGTTGAAAAAAAGCAAAAACAAGGACCTAGCGTGTGTAAAATAGCAAGAACAAGGGCCTAGCGTATGCAAAATTGCAAGAACAAGGGCCTAGCGTGTGCAAAATAGCAAAAACAGAGGCCTTGCATGTGCAGAATTGCAAGAAGAAGAGCTGCAAAATATCAAGAACAAGGGCCTAGCGAGTGCAAAATTGCAAGAACTAGTGTGTGCAAAATAGCAAGAACAAGGGCCTAATATGTGCAAAATAGCAAGAACAAGGGCCTAGCGAGTGCAAAATTGCAAGAACAATGGCCTACCAAGTTCAAAATTGCAAGAACAGAGGCCTAGCATGTGCAAAATTGCAAGAACAAGGGCCTAACATGTGCAAAACTTCAAGAACAAGGGCCCAATGTGTGCAAAACTGCAAGAACAAGGGCCTAGCGTGTGCAAAATAGCATGAACAATGGCCTAGCGTGTGTAAGATTGCAAGAACAAGGGCCTAGCGTGTGCAAGATTGCAAGAACAATGGCCTAGCGTGTGCAAAATTGCAAGAACAAGGGCCTAGCATGTGCAAAATTGAAAGAACAAGGGCCTTGCGAGTGCGCAATTGCAAGAACAAGGGCCTAGCATGTGCAAAATTGCAAGCACAAGGGCCTAGCGTGTGCAAATTTTCAAGAACAAGGGCCTAGCGTGTGCAACATTGCAAGAACAAGGGCCTAGCGTCTGCAGAATAGCAAGAACAAGGGCCTAGCGTGTGCAAAATTGCAAGAACAAGGGCCTAGCGTCTGCAAAAGAGCAAGATCAAGGGCCTAGCGTGTGCAAAATAGCAGAAACAAGGGCCTAGCGTGTGCAAAATAGCAAGAACAAGGGCCTAGCGTGTGCAAAATTGCAAAAACAAGGGCCTAGAGAGGGCAAAATTGCAAGAACAAGGGCCTAACGTGTGCACAATTTTCAGAACAAGGGCTTAGCATGTGCAAAAGTGCTAGAACAAGGGCCTAGCGTGTGCAAAATTGCAAGAACAAGGGCCTAGCGTGTGCAAAATAGCAAGAACAAGGGCCTAGCGTGTGCAAAATTGCAAGAACAAGGGCCTAGAGAGTGCAAAATTGATAGAACAAGGGCCTAGCGTGTGCAAAATTGCAAGAACAATGGCCTAACGTGTGCAAAATTGCAAGAACCAGAGCCTAACGTGTGCAAAATTTCAAGAACAAGGGCCTAGCGTGTGCAAAATAGCAAGAACAAGGGCCTAGCGTGTACAAAATAGCAAGAACAAGGGCCTAGTGTCTGCAAAATTGCAAGAACAAGGGCCTAGCGAGTGCAAAATTGTAAGGACAAGGGCCTAACGTTTGCAAAATTTCAAGAACAAGGGCCTATAGTGTGCAAAACTGCCAGAACAAGGACCTAGCATGTGCAAAATAGCAAGAACAAGGGCCTAGCGTGTGCAAAATTGCAAGAACAAGGGCCTAGAGAGTGCAAAATTGCAAGAACAAGGGCCTAACGTGTGCAAAATTTTGAGAACAAGGGCCTAGCGTGTGCAAAATTGCTAGAACAAGGGCCTATCGTGTGCAATATTGCAAGAACAAGGGCCTAGCATGTGCAAAATAGCAAGAACAAGGGCCTAGCGTGTGCAAAATAGCAAGAACAAGGGCCTAGGGTGTGCAAAATTGCAAGAACAAGGGCCTAGCGTGTGCAAAATAGCAAGTATAAGGGCCTAGCGTGTGCAAAACAGCAAGAACAAGGGCCTAGCGTATGCAAAATTGCAAGAACAAGGGCCTAGCGTGTGCAAAACTGCAAGAACAAGGGCCTAGCGTGTTCAAAATTGCAAGAACAAGAGCCTAGGGTGTGCAAAATTGTCAAAACAAGGGCCTAGCGTGTGCAAAATTGCAAGAACAAGGGCCAGCGTGTGCAAAATAGCAAGAACAAGGGCCTAGCGTGTGCAAAATAGCAAGAACAAGGGCCTAACGTGTGCAAAATAGCAAGAAGAAGGGCCTAGCGTGTGGAAAATAGCAAGAACAAGGGCCTAGAGTGTGCAAAATTGCAAAAACAAGGGCCTAGAGAGTTCCAAATTGCAAGAACAAGGGCCTAACGTGTGCAAAATTTTAAGAACAAGGGCCTAGCATGTGCAAAATTGCTAGAACAAGGGCCTAGCGTGTACAAAATTGCAAGAACAATGGCCTAGCGTGTGCAAAATTGCAAGAACAAGGGCCTAGCGTGTGCAAAATAGCAAGAACAAGGGTCTAGCGTGTGCAAAATTGCAAGAACAAGGGTCTAGCGAGTGCAAAATTGCAAGAACAAGGGCCTAGCCTGTGCAAAATTGCAAGAACAAGGGCCTAATATGTGCAAAATTGCAAGAACAAGGGCCTAATGTGTGCAAAATTTCAAGAACAAGGGCCTAGCGCGTGCAAATTAGCAAGAACAGGGGCCTAGCGTGTGCAAAGTAGCAAGAACAAGGGCCTAATGTGTGCAAAATATCAATAACAAGGGCCTAGTGTAGCAAAATTGCCAGAACAAGGGCCTAGGATGTGCAAAATAGCAAGAACAAAGGCCTAGCATGTGCAAAATTGCAAGAACAAGGGCCTAGCGTGTGCAAAATAGCAATAACAAGGACCTAGCGTGTGCAAAACAGCAAGAACAAGGGCGTAGCGTGTGCAAAATTGCAAGAACAAGGGCCTAGCGTCTGCAAAATTGCAAGAACAAGGGCCTAGCGTGTGCAAAATAGCAAGAACAAGGACCTGGCGTGTGCAAAATAGTAAGAACAAGGGCCTAGCGTGTGCAAAATTGCAAGAACAAGGGCCTAGGGATTGCAAAATTACAAAAACAAGGGCCTAACGTGTGCAAAATTGCAAGAACAAGGGACTAGTGTGTGCAAAATTGCTAGAACAAGGGCCTAGCGTGTGCAAAATTGCAAGAACAAGGGCCTAGCGTGTGCAAAATAGCAAGAACAAGAGCCTAGCGTGTGCAAAATTGCAAGAAAAGGGGCCTAGCATGTGCAAAATAGCAAGAACAAGGGCTTAGCGAGTGCAAAGTTGCAAGAATAAGGGCCTAGCGAGTGCAAAATTGCAAGAACAAGGGCCTAGCGAGTGCAAAATTGCAAGAACAAGGGCCTAGCGAGTGCAAAATTGCTAGAACAAGGGCCTAGCGTGTGTAAAATAGCAAGAACAAGGGCCTAGCGTGTGCAAAATTGCAAGAAAAAGGGCCTAGCGTGTGCAAAATAGCAAGAACAAGGGCCTAGCGTGTGCAAAATAGCAAGAACAAGGGCCTATCGTGTGCAAAATTGCAAGAACAAGGGCCTAGCGAGTGCAAAATTGCAAGAACAAGGGCCTAGCGTGTGCAAAATTGCAAGAACAAGGGCCTAATGTGTGCAAAATTGCAAGAACAAGGGCCTAACGTGTGCAAAATTTCAAGAACAAGGGCCTAGCGTGTGCAAAATAGCAAGAACAAGGGCCTAGCGTGTGCAAAATAGCAAGAACAAGGGCCTAGTGTGTTCAAAATTGCAAGAACAAGGGCCTAGCGAGTGCAAAATTGCAACAACAAGGGCCTAACGTGTGCAAAATTTCAAGAACAAGGGCCTATAGTGTGCAAAATTGCCAGAACAAGGGCCTAGCATGTGCAAAATAGCAAGAACAAGGGCCTAGCGTGTGCAAAATTGCAAGAACAAGGGCCTAGAGAGTGCAAAATTGCAAGAACAAGGGCCTAACGTGTGCAACATTTTAAGAACAAGGGCCTAGCGTGTGCAAAATTGCTAGAACAAGGGCCTAGCGTGTGCAATATTGCAAGAACAAGGGCCTAGCATGTGCGAAATAGCAAGAACAAGGGCCTAGCGTGTGCAAAATTGCAAGAACAAGGGCCTAGTGTGTGCAAAATAGCAAGTACAAGGGCCTAGCGTGTGCAAAACAACAAGAACAAGGGCCTAGCGTGTGCAAAATTGCAAGAACAAGGGCCTAGCGTGTGCAAAATTGAAAGAACAAGGGCCTAGCGTGTGCAAAATTGCAAGAACAAGGGCCTAGCGTGTGCAAAATTGTCAAAACAAGGGCCTAGCGTGTGCAAAAGTGCAAGAACAAGGGCCTAGCGTGTGCAAAATTGCAAGAACTAGGGCCTAGCGTGTGCAAAATTGCAAGAACAAGGGCCTAACGTGTGCAAAATTTTAAGAACAAGGGCCTAGCATGTGCAAAACTGCTAGAACAAGGGCCTAGCGTGTGCAAAATTGCAAGAACAATGGCCTAGCGTGTGCAAAATAGCAAGAACAAGGGCCTAGCGTGTGCAAAATAGCAAGAACAAGGGTCTAGCGTGTGCAAAATTGCAAGAACAAGGGTCTAGTGAGTGCAAAATTGCAAGAACAAGGGCCTAGCCTGTGCAAAATTGCAAGAACAAGGGCCTAATGTGTGCAAAATTGCAAGAACAAGGGCCTAACGTGTGCAAAATCTCAAAATCAAGGGCCTAGCGCGTGCAAATTAGCAAGAACAGGGGCCTAGCGTGTGCAAAGTAGCAAGAACAAGGGCCTAATGTATGCAAAATATCAATAACAAGGGCCTAGTGTGTGCAAAATTGCCAGAACAAGGGCCTAGCATGTGCAAAATAGCAAGAACAAGGGCCTAGCGTGTGCAAAATTGCAAGTACAAGGGCCTAGCATGTGAAAAATTGCAAGAACAAGGGCCTAGCGTGTGCAAAATAGCAAGTACAAGGGCCTAGCATGTGAAAAATTGCAAGAACAAGGGCCTAGCGTGTGCAAAATTGCAAGAACAAGGGCCTAGCGTATGCAAAATAGCAAGAACGATGGCCTAGCGTATGCCAAAATGCAAGAAGAAGGGCCTAGCGAATGCAAAATTGCAAGAAAAAGGTCCTAGCGTGTGCAAAATTTCAAGAACAAGGGCCTAGCGTGTGCAAAATAGCAAGAACAAGGGCCTAGCGTGTGCAAAATTGCAAGAACGAGGGCCTAGCGTGTGCAAAATAGCAAGAACAAGGGCCTAGCGTGTGTAAAACAGGAAGAACAAGGGCCTAGCGAGTGCAAAGTTGCAATAACAAGGGCCTAGCGAGTGCAAAATTGCAATAACAAGGGCCTAGCGAGTGCAAAGTTGCAATAACAAGGGCCTAGCATGTACAAAATTTCAAGAACAAGAGCCTAGCCGTTGAAAAAATGAAAAAACAAGGACCTAGCGTGTGTAAAATAGCAAGAACAAGGGCCTAGCGTGTGCAAAATTGCAAGAACAAGGGCCTAGCGTGTGCAAAATAGCAAAAACAGAGGCCTTGTATGTGCAGAATTGCAAGAAGAAGAGCCTAGCATGTGCAAAATATCAAGAACAAGGGCCTAGCGACTGCAAAATTGCAAGAACTAGTGTGTGCAAAATAGCAAGAACAAGGGTCTAATATGTGCAAAATAGCAAGAACAAGGGCCTAGCGAGTGCCAAATTGCAAGAACAATGGCCTACCAAGTTCAAAATTGCAAGAAAAAGGGCCTAGCATGTGAAAACTTTCAAGAACAAGGGCCTAACGTGTGCAAAACTTCAAGAATAAGGGCCCAATGTGTGCAAAATTGCAAGAACAAGGGCCTAGCGTGTGCAAAATAAAAAGAACAATGGCCTAGCGTGTGTAAGATTGCAAAAACAAGGGCCTAGCGTGTGCAAGATTGCAAGAACAATGGCCGAGCGTGTGCAACATTGCAAGAACACGGGCCTAGCAAGTGCAAAATTGAAATATTAAGGGCCTTGCGAGTGCGCAATTGCAAGAACAAGGGCCTAGCATGTGCAAAATTGCAAGAACAAGGGCCTAGCGTGTGCAAATTTTCAAGAACAAGGGCCTAGCGTGTGCAAAATTGCAAGAACAAGGGCCTAGCGTCTGCAAAATGGCAAGAACAAGGGCCTAGCGTCTGCAAAATTGCAAGAACAAGGGCCTAGGGTGTGCAAAATAGCAAGAACAAGGCCTAGCCTGTGCAAAATAGCAAGAACAAGGGCCTAGCATGTGCAAAATTGCAAAAACAAGGGCCTAGAGAGTGGAAAATTGCAAGAACAAGGGCCTAATGTGTGCAAAAGTGCAAGAACAAGGGCCTAGCAAGTGCAAAATTGCTAGGACAAGAGCCTAGCGTTTGCAAAATTGCAAGAACAAGGGCCTAGCGTGTGCAAAATAGCAAGAACAAGGGCCTAGCGTGTGCAAAATAGCAAGAACAAGAGCCTAGCGTGTGCAAAATTGCAAGAACAAGGGCCTAGCGAGTGCAAAATTGCAAGAACAAGCGCTCAACGTGTGCAATATTTCAAGAACAAGGGCCTAGTGTGTGCAAAGTTGCAAGAACAAGGGCCTAGCATGTGCAAAATAGCAAGAACAAGGGCCTAGCGTGTGCAAAATTGCAAGAACTAGGGCCTAGCGTGTGCAAAATAGCAAGAACAAGGGCCTAGTGTGTGCAAAAAAGCAAGAACAAGGGCCTAGCATGTGCAAAATTGCAAAAACAAGGGCCTAGAGAGTGGAAAATTGCAAGAACAAGGGCCTAATGTGTGCAAAAGTGCAAGAATAAGGGCCTAGCGTGTGCAAAATTGCTAGGACAAGGGCCTAGCGTTTGCAAAATTGCAAGAACAAGGGCCTAGCGTGTGCAAAATAGCAAGAACAAGGGCCTAGCGTGTGCAAAATAGCAAGAACAACGGCCTAGCGTGTGCAAAATTGCAAGAACAAGGGCCTAGCGAGTGCAAAAGTGCAAGAACAAGCGCCTAACATGTGCAATATTTCAAGAAAAAGGGCATAGTGTGTGCAAAGTTGCAAGAACAAGGGGCTAGCGTGTGCAAAATAGCAAGAACAAGAGCCTAGCGTGTGCAAAATTGCAAGAAAAGGGGCCTAGCATGTGCAAAATAGCAAGAACAAGGGCTTAGCGAGTGCAAAGTTGCAAGAATAAGGGCCTAGCGAGTGCAAAATTGCAAGAACAAGGGCCTAGCGAGTGCAAAATTGCAAGAACAAGGGCCTAGCGAGTGCAAAATTGCTAGAACAAGGGCCTAGCGTGTGTAAAATAGCAAGAACAAGGGCCTAGCGTGTGCAAAATTGCAAGAAAAAGGGCCTAGCGTGTGCAAAATAGCAAGAACAAGGGCCTAGCGTGTGCAAAATAGCAAGAACAAGGGCCTATCGTGTGCAAAATTGCAAGAACAAGGGCCTAGCGAGTGCAAAATTGCAAGAACAAGGGCCTAGCGTGTGCAAAATTGCAAGAACAAGGGCCTAATGTGTGCAAAATTGCAAGAACAAGGGCCTAACGTGTGCAAAATTTCAAGAACAAGGGCCTAGCGTGTGCAAAATAGCAAGAACAAGGGCCTAGCGTGTGCAAAATAGCAAGAACAAGGGCCTAGTGTGTTCAAAATTGCGAGAACAAGGGCCTAGCGAGTGCAAAATTGCAAGAACAAGCGCCTAACGTGTGCAATATTTCAAGAACAAGGGCCTAGTGTGTGCAAAGTTGCAAGAACAAGGGCCTAGCATGTGCAAAATAGCAAGAACAAGGGCCTAGCGTGTGCAAATTTGCAAGAACTATGGCCTAGCGTGTGCAAAATAGCAAGAACAAGGGCCTAGTGTGTGCAAAATAGCAAGAACAAGGGCCTATCGTGTGCAATATTGCAAGAACAAGGGCCTAGCATGTGCAAAATAGCAAGAATAAGGGCCTAGCGTGTGCAAAATAGCAAGAACAAGGGCCTAGCGTGTGCAAAATTGCAAGAACAAGGGCCTAGTGTGTGCAAAATAGCAAGTACAAGGGCCTAGCGTGTGCAAAACAGCAAGAACAAGGGCCTAGCGTGTGTAAAATAGCAAGTACAAGGGCCTAGCGTGTGCAAAATTGCAAGAACAAGGGCCTAGTGTGTGCAAAATAGCAAGTACAAGGGCCTAGCGTGTGCAAAACAGCAAGAACAAGGGCCTAGCGTGTGTAAAATTGCAAGAACAAGGGCCTAGCGTGTGCAAAACAGCAAGAACAAGGGCCTAGCGTGTGCAAAATTGCAAGAACAAGGGCATAGCCTATGCAAAATAGCAAGAACGATGGCCTAGCATATGCAAAATTGCAAGAATAAGGGCCTAGAAAATGCAAAATTGCAACAACAAGGGCCTAGCATATGCAAAATTTCAAGAACCAGGGCCTAGCGTGTGCAAAATTTCAAGAACAAGGGCATAGCATGTGCAAAATTGCAAGAACAAGGGCCTAGCGTGTGCAACTTTTCAAGAACAAGGGCCTAGCGTTTGCAAAATTGCAAGAACAAGGGCCTAGCGTGTGCAAAATTGCAAGAACAAGGGCCTAGCGTGTGCAAAATAGCAAGAACAAGGGCCTAGCGTGTGCAAAATTGCAAGAACAAGGGCCTAGCGAATGCAAAATTGCAAGAACAAGGGCCTAGCGTGTGCAAAATTGCAAGAACAAGGGCCTAACGTGTGCAAAATTGCAAGAACAATGGCCTAACGTATGCAAAATTTAGCGAACAAGGGCCTAGCGAGTGCAAAATAGCAAGAACAAGGGCCTAGCGTGTGCAAAATTGCAAGAACAAGGGCCTAGCGAGTGCAAAATTGCAAGAACAACGGCCTAGCGTGTGCAAAACTGCAAGAACAAGGGCCTAGTGTGTGCAAAATTGCAAGAACAAGGGCCTAGTGTATTCAAAATTGCAAGAACAAGGGCCTAGCGTGTGCAAAATTGCAAGAACAAGGGCCTAGCGAGTGCAAAATTGCAAGAACAAGGGCCTAGCGTGTGCAAAATTGCAAGAACAAGGGCCTAACGTGTGCAAAATTGCAAGAACAATGGCCTAACGTATGCAAAATTTTAAGAACAAGGGCCTAGCGTGTGCAAAATTGCTAGAACAAGGACCTAGCGTGTGCAAAATTGCAAGAACAAGGGCCTAGCGTGTGCAAAATAGCAAGAACAAGGGCCTAGCGAGTGCAAAATTGCAAGAACAAGGGCCTAGCGTGTGCAAAATTGCAAGAACAAGGGCCTAACGTGTGCAAAATTGCAAGAACAATGGCCTAGCGCGTGCAAATTAGCAAGAACAAGGGCCTAGCGTGTGCAAAATAGCAAGAACAAGGGCAAAGTGTGTGCAAAATTGCAAGAACAAGGGCCTAGCGAGTGCAAAGTTGCAAGAACAAGGGCCTAATGCGTGCAAAATTTCAAGAACAAGGGCCTAGTGTGTGCGAAATTGCCAGAACAAGGGCCTAGCATGTGCAAAATAGCAAGAACAAGGGCCTAGCATGTGCAAAATTGCAAGAACAAAGGCCTAGCGTGTGCAAAATTGCAAGAACAAGGGCCTAGCGTGTGCAAAATAGCAAGAACAAGGGCCTAGCGTGTGAAAAACAGCAAGAACAAGGGCCTAGCGTGTGCAAAATTGCAAGAAAAAGGACCTAGCGTGTGCAAAATTGCAAGAACAAGGGCCTAGCGTGTGCAAAATAGCAAGAACAAGGACCTAGCGTGTGCAAAATAGCAAGAACAAGGGCCTAGCGTGTGCAAAATTGCAAAAACAAGGGCCTAGAGAGTGCAAAATTGCAAGAACAAGGGCCTAACATGTGCAAATTTTTAAGAACAAGGGCCTAGTGTGTGCAAAATTTCTAGAACAAGGTCCTAGCGTGTGCAAAATTGCAAGAACAAGGGCCTAGCGTGTGCAAAATAGCAAGAACAAGGGCCTAGCGTGTGCAAAATTGCAAGAACAAGGGCCTAGCGTGTGCAAAATTGCAAGAACAAGGGCCTAGCGAGTGCAAAATTGCAAGAACAAGGGCCTAGCGTGTGCAAAATTGCAAGAACAAGGGCCTAGAGAGTGCAAAATTGCAAGAACAAGGGCCTAGCGTGTGCAAAATAGCAAGAACAAGGGCCTAGCAAGTGCAAAAGTGCAAGAACAAGGGCCTAGCGAGTGCAAAATTGCAAGAACAAGGGCCTAGAGAGTGCAAAATTGCAAGAACAAGGGCATTACGTGTGCAAATGTTTAAGAACAAGGGCCTAGTGTGTGCAAAATTGCTAGAACAAGGTCCTAGCTTGTGCAAAATTGCAAGAACAAGAGCCTAGCGTGTGCAAAATAGCAAGAAAAAGGGCGTAGCGTGTGCAAAATAGCAAGAACAAGGGCCTAGCTTGTGCAAAATTGCAAGAACAAGGGCCTAGCGTGTGCAAAATTGCAAGAACAAGGGCCTAGAGAGTGCAAAATTGCAAGAACAAGGGCCTAACGTGTGCAAATTTTTAAGAACAAGGGCCTAGTGTGTGCAAAATTTCTAGAACAAGGTCCTAGCGTGTGCAAAATTGCAAGAACAAGGGCCTAGCGTGTGCAAAATAGCAAGAACAAGGGCCTAGCGTGTGCAAAATAGCAAGAACAACGGCCTAGCGTGTGCAAAATTGCAAGAACAAGGGCCTAGCGAGTGCAAAATTGCAAGAACAAGGGCCTAGCGTGTGCAAAATTGCAAGAACAAGGGCCTAGAGAGTGCAAAATTGCAAGAACAAGGGCCTAGCGTGTGCAAAATAGCAAGAACAAGGGCCTAGCAAGTGCAAAAGTGCAAGAACAAGGGCCTAGCGAGTGCAAAATTGCAAGAACAACGGCCTAGAGAGTGCAAAATTGCAAGAACAAGGGCCTAACGTGTCCAAATCTTTAAGAACAAGGGCCTAGTGTGTGCAAAATTGCTAGAACAAGGTCCTAGCGTGTGCAAAATTGCAAGAACAAGGGCCTAGCGTGTGCAAAATAGCAAGAACAAGGGCGTAGCGTGTGCAAAATAGCAAGAACAAAGGCCTAGCGTGTGCAAAATTGCAAGAACAAGGGCCTAGCGTGTGCAAAATTGCAAGAACAAGGGCCTAGAGAGTGCAAAATTGCAAGAACAAGGGCCTAGCCTGTGCAAAAATGCTAGAACAAGGGTCTAGCGTGTGCAAAATTGCAAGAACAAGGGCCTAGCGTGTGCAAAATTGCTAGAACAAGGACCTAGCGTGTGCAAAATTGCAAGAACAAGGGCCTAGCGTGTGCAAAATAGCAAGAACAAGGGCCTAGCGAGTGCAAAATTGCAAGAACAAGGGCCTAGCGTGTGCAAAATTGCAAGAACAAGGGCCTAACGTGTGCAAAATTGCAAGAACAATGGCCTAGCGCGTGCAAATTAGCAAGAACAAGGGCCTAGCGTGTGCAAAATAGCAAGAACAAGGGCATAGTGTGTGCAAAATTGCAAGAACAAGGGCCTAGCGAGTGCAAAGTTGCAAGAACAAGGGCCTAATGCGTGCAAAATTTCAAGAACAAGGGCCTAGTGTGTGCAAAATTGCCAGAACAAGGGCCTAGCATGTGCAAAATAGCAAGAACAAGGGCCTAACATGTGCAAATTTTTAAGAACAAGGGCCTAACGTGTGCAAAATTTCAAGAACAAGGGCCTAGCGCGTGCAAATTAGCAAGAACAAGGGCCTAGCGTGTGCAAAATAGCAAGAACAAGGGCCTAGCGTGTGCAAAATAGCAAGAACAAGGGCCTAGCGTGTGCAAAATTGCAAGAACAAGGGCCTAGCGAGTGCAAAATTGCAAGAACAAGGGCCTAGCGTGTGCAAAATTGCAAGAACAAGGGCCTAGAGAGTGCAAAATTGCAAGAACAAGGGCCTAACGTGTCCAAATCTTTAAGAACAAGGGCCTAGTGTGTGCAAAATTGCTAGAACAAGGTCCTAGCGTGTGCAAAATTGCAAGAACAAGGGCCTAGCGTGTGCAAAATAGCAAGAACAAGGGCGTAGCGTGTGCAAAATAGCAAGAACAAAGGCCTAGCGTGTGCAAAATTGCAAGAACAAGGGCCTAGCGTGTGCAAAATTGCAAGAACAAGGGCCTAGAGAGTGCAAAATTGCAAGAACAAGGGCCTAGCCTGTGCAAAAATGCTAGAACAAGGGTCTAGCGTGTGCAAAATTGCAAGAACAAGGGCCTAGCGTGTGCAAAATTGCTAGAACAAGGACCTAGCGTGTGCAAAATTGCAAGAACAAGGGCCTAGCGTGTGCAAAATAGCAAGAACAAGGGCCTAGCGAGTGCAAAATTGCAAGAACAAGGGCCTAGCGTGTGCAAAATTGCAAGAACAAGGGCCTAACGTGTGCAAAATTGCAAGAACAATGGCCTAGCGCGTGCAAATTAGCAAGAACAAGGGCCTAGCGTGTGCAAAATAGCAAGAACAAGGGCATAGTGTGTGCAAAATTGCAAGAACAAGGGCCTAGCGAGTGCAAAGTTGCAAGAACAAGGGCCTAATGCGTGCAAAATTTCAAGAACAAGGGCCTAGTGTGTGCAAAATTGCCAGAACAAGGGCCTAGCATGTGCAAAATAGCAAGAACAAGGGCCTAACATGTGCAAATTTTTAAGAACAAGGGCCTAACGTGTGCAAAATTTCAAGAACAAGGGCCTAGCGCGTGCAAATTAGCAAGAACAAGGGCCTAGCGTGTGCAAAATAGCAAGAACAAGGGCCTAGCGTGTGCAAAATAGCAAGAACAAGGGCCTAGCGTGTGCAAAATTGCAAGAACAAGGGCCTAGCGAGTGCAAAATTGCAAGAACAAGGGCCTAGCGTGTGCAAAATTGCAAGAACAAGGGCCTAGAGAGTGCAAAATTGCAAGAACAAGGGCCTAGCGTGTGCAAAATAGCAAGAACAAGGGCCTAGCAAGTGCAAAAGTGCAAGAACAAGGGCCAAGCGAGTGCAAAATTGCAAGAACAAGGGCCTAGAGAGTGCAAAATTGCAAGAACAAGGGCCTAACGTGTGCAAATGTTTAAGAACAAGGGCCTCGTGTGTGCAAAATTGCTAGAACAAGGTCCTAGCGTGTGCAAAATTGCAAGAACAAGGGCCTAGCGTGTGCAAAATAGCAAGAACAAGGGCGTAGCGTGTGCAAAATAGCAAGAACAAGGGCCTAGCGTGTGCAAAATTGCAAGAACAAGGGCCTAGCGTGTGCAAAATTGCAAGAACAAGGGCCTAGAGAGTGCAAAATTGCAAGAACAAGGGCCTAACGTGTGCAAATTTTTAAGAACAAGGGCCTAGCGTGTGCAAAATTGCAAGAAAAAGGACCTAGCGTGTGCAAAATTGCAAGAATAAGGGCCTAGCGTGTGCAAAATAGCAAGAACAAGGGCCTAGCGTGTGCAAAATTGCAAGAACAAGGGCCTAGAGAGTGCAAAATTGCAAGAACAAGGGCCTAGCGTGTGCAAAATAGCAAGAACAAGGGCCTAGCAAGTGCAAAAGTGCAAGAACAAGGGCCTAGCGAGTGCAAAATTGCAAGAACAAGGGCCTAGAGAGTGCAAAATTGCAAGAACAAGGGCCTAACGTGTGCAAATGTTTAAGAACAAGGGCCTAGTGTGTGCAAAATTGCTAGAACAAGGTCCTAGCGTGTGCAAAATTGCAAGAACAAGGGCCTAGCGTGTGCAAAATAGCAAGAACAAGGGCGTAGCGTGTGCAAAATAGCAAGAACAAGGGCCTAGCGTGTGCAAAATTGCAAGAACAAGGGCCTAGCGTGTGCAAAATTGCAAGAACAAGGGCCTAGAGAGTGCAAAATTGCAAGAACAAGGGCCTAACGTGTGCAAATGTTTAAGAACAAGGGCCTAGCCTGTGCAAAATTGCTAGAACAAGGGTCTAGCGTGTGCAAAATTGCAAGAACAAGGGCCTAGCATGTGCAAAATAGCAAGAACAAGGGCCTAGCGTGTGCAAAATAGCAAGAACAAGGGTCTAGCGTGTGCAAAATTGCAAGAACAAGGGCCTAGCATGTGCAAAATAGCAAGAACAAGGGCCTAGCGTGTGCAAAATAGCAAGAACAAGGGCCTAGCGTGTGCAAAATTGCAAGAACAAGGGCCTAGCGTGTGCAAAATTGTTAGAACAAGGGCCTAGCGTGTGCAAAATTGCAAGATTAAGGGCCTAGCATGTGCAAAATTGCAAGAACAAGGGCTTAGCGAGTGCAAAATTGCAAGAACAAGGGCCTAGCGTGTGCAAAATTGCAAGAACAAGGGCCTAATGTATGCAAAATTGCAAGAACAAGGGCCTAACGTGTGCAAAATTTCAAGAACAAGGGCCTAGCGCGTGCAAATTAGCAAGAACAAGGGCCTAGCGTGTGCAAAATAGCAAGAACAAGGGCCTAGCATGTGCAAAATTGCAAGAACAAGGGCCTAGCGAGTGCAAAATTGCAAGAACAAGGGCCAAATGTGTGCACAATTGCAAGAACAAGGGCCTAGAGAGTGCAAAATTGCAAGAACAAGGGCCTAACGTGTGCAAAAGTTTAAGAACAAGGGCCTAGCGTGTGCAAAATTGCTAGAACAAGGGCCTAGCGTGTGCAAAATTGCAAAAACAAGAGCCTAGCGTGTGCAAAATAGCAAGAACAAGGGCCTAGCGTGTGCAAAATAGCAAGAACAAGGGCCTAGCGTGTGCAAAATTGTCAGAACAAGGGCCTAGCGTGTGCAAAATTGCAAGAACAAGGGCCTAGCGTGTGCAAAATAGCAAGAACAAGGGCCTAGCGTGTGCAAAATAGCAAGAAGAAGGGCCTAACGTGTGCAAAATTGCAAGAACAAGGGCCTAGCGTGTGCAAAATTGTCAGAACAAGGGCCTAGCGTGTGCAAAATTGCAAGAACAAGGGCCTAGCGTGTGCAAAATAGCAAGAACAAGGGCCTAGCGTGTGCAAAATAGCAAGAAGAAGGGCCTAACGTGTGCAAAATTGCAAGAACAAGGGCCTAGCGTGTGCAAAATTGTCAGAACACGGGCCTAGCGTGTGCAAAATTGCAAGATTAAGGGCCTAGCGTGTGCAAAATTGCAAGAACAAGGGCTTAGCGAGTGCAAAATTGCAAGAATAAGGGCCTAGCGTGTGCAAAATTGCAAGAACAAGGGCCTAACGTGTGCAAAATTGCAAGAACAAGGGCCTAACGTGTGCAAAATTTCAAGAACAAGGGCCTAGCACGTGCAAATTAGCAAGAACAAGGGCCTAGCGTGTGCAAAATTGCAAGAACAAGGGCCTAGGGATTGCAAAATTACAAAAACAAGGGCCTAACGTGTGCAAAATTGCAAGAACAAGGGACTAGTGTGTGCAAAATTGCTAGAACAAGGGCCTAGCGTGTGCAAAATTGCAAGAACAAGAGCCTAGCGTGTGCAAAATAGCAAGAACAAGGACCTAGCGTGTGCAAAATAGCAAGAACAAGGGCCTAGCGTGTGCAAAATTGCAAGAACAAGGGCCTAGAGAGTGCAAAATTGCAAGAACAAGGGCCTAACGTGTGCAAATTTTTAAGAACAAGGGCCTAGTGTGTGCAAAATTTCTGGAACAAGGTCCTAGCGTGTGCAAAATTGCAAGAACAAGGGCCTAGCGTGTGCAAAATAGCAAGAAGAAGGGCCTAACGTGTGCAAAATTGCAAGAACAAGGGCCTAACTTGTGCAAAATTTCAAGAACAAGGGCCTAGCGCGTGCAAATTAGCAAGAACAAGGGCCTAGCGTGTGCAAAATAGCAAGAAAAAGGGCCTAGCATGTGCAAAATTGCAAGAACAAGGGCCTAGCGAGTGCAAAATTGCAAGAACAAGGGCCAAATGTGTGCACAATTGCAAGAACAAGGGCTTAGAGAGTGCAAAATTGCAAGAACAAGGGCCTAACGTGTGCAAAAGTTTAAGAACAAGGGCCTAGCGTGTGCAAAATTGCTAGAACAAGGGCCTAGCGTGTGCAAAATTGCAAAAACAAGAGCCTAGCGTGTGCAAAATAGCAAGAACAAGGGCCTAGCGTGTGCAAAATAGCAAGAACAAGGGCCTAGCGTGTGCAAAATTGTCAGAACAAGGGCCTAGCGTGTGCAAAATTGCAAGAACAAGGGCCTAGCGTGTGCAAAATAGCAAAAACAAGGGCCTAGCGTGTGCAAAATAGCAAGAAGAAGGGCCTAGCGTGTGCAAAATTGCAAGAACAAGGGCCTAGCGTGTGCAAAATTGTCAGAACACGGGCCTAGCGTGTGCAAAATTGCAAGATTAAGGGCCTAGCGTGTGCAAAATTGCAAGAACAAGGGCTTAGCGAGTGCAAAATTGCAAGAACATAGGCCTAGCGTGTGCAAAATTGCAAGAACAAGGGCTTAACGTGTGCAAAATTGCAAGAACAAGGGCCTAACGTGTGCAAAATTTCAAGAACAAGGGCCTAGCGCGTGCAAATTAGCAAGAACAAGGGCCTAGCGTGTGCAAAATAGCAAGAACAAGGGCCTAGCATGTGCAAAATTGCAAGAACAAGGGCCTAGCGTGTGCAAAATTGCAAGAACAAGGGCCTAGCGAGTGCAAAATTGCAAGAACAAGGGCCTAGCGTGTGCAAAATTGCAAGAACAAGGGCCTAGAGAGTGCAAAATTGCAAGAACAAGGGCCTAGCGTGTGCAAAATAGCAAGAACAAGGGCCTAGCAAGTGCAAAAGTGCAAGAACAAGGGCCTAGCGAGTGCAAAATTGCAAGAACAAGGGCCTAGAGAGTGCAAAATTGCAAGAACAAGGGCCTAACGTGTGCAAATGTTTAAGAACAAGGGCCTAGTGTGTGCAAAATTGCTAGAACAAGGTCCTAGCGTGTGCAAAATTGCAAGAACAAGGGCCTATCGTGTGCAAAATAGCAAGAACAAGGGCGTAGCGTGTGCAAAATAGCAAGAACAAGGGCCTAGCGTGTGCAAAATTGCAAGAACAAGGGCCTAGCGTGTGCAAAATTGCAAGAACAAGGGCCAAGAGAGTGCAAAATTGCAAGAACAAGGGCCTAACGTGTGCAAATGTTTAAGAACAAGGGCCTAGCCTGTGCAAAATTGCTAGAACAAGGGTCTAGCGTGTGCAAAATTGAAAGAACAAGGGCCTAGCATGTGCAAAATAGCAAGAACAAGGGCCTAGCGTGTGCAAAATAGCAAGAACAAGGGCCTAACGTGTGCAAAATTGCAAGAACAAGGGCCTAGCGTGTGCAAAGTAGCAAGAACAAGGGCCTAGCGTGTGCAAAATTGCAAGAACAAGGGCCTAGCGTGTGCAAAATTGTTAGAACAAGGGCCTAGCGTGTGCAAAATTGCAAGATTAAGGGCCTAGCATGTGCAAAATTGCAAGAACAAGGGCTTAGCGAGTGCAAAATTGCAAGAACAAGGGCCTAGCGTGTGCAAAATTGCAAGAACAAGGGCCTAATGTATGCAAAATTGCAAGAACAAGGGCCTAACGTGTGCAAAATTTCAAGAACAAGGGCCTAGCGCGTGCAAATTAGCAAGAACAAGGGCCTAGCGTGTGCAAAATAGCAAGAACAAGGGCCTAGCATGTGCAAAATTGCAAGAACAAGGGCCTAGCGAGTGCAAAATTGCAAGAACAAGGGCCAAATGTGTGCACAATTGCAAGAACAAGGGCCTAGAGAGTGCAAAATTGCAAGAACAAGGGACTAACGTGTGCAAAAGTTTAAGAACAAGGGCCTAGCGTGTGCAAAATTGCTAGAACAAGGGCCTAGCGTGTGCAAAATTGCAAAAACAAGAGCCTAGCGTGTGCAAAATAGCAAGAACAAGGGCCTAGCGAGTGCAAAATAGCAAGAACAAGGGCCTAGCGTGTGCAAAATTGTCAGAACAAGGGCCTAGCGTGTGCAAAATTGCAAGAACAAGGGCCTAGCGTGTGCAAAATAGCAAGAACAAGGGCCTAGCGTGTGCAAAATAGCAAGAAGAAGGGCCTAACGTGTGCAAAATTGCAAGAACAAGGGCCTAACGTGTGCAAAATTGTCAGAACACGGGCCTAGCGTGTGCAAAATTGCAAGATTAAGGGCCTAGCGTGTGCAAAATTGCAAGAACAAGGGCTTAGCGAGTGCAAAATTGCAAGAATAAGGGCCTAGCGTGTGCAAAATTGCAAGAACAAGGGCCTAACGTGTGCAAAATTGCAAGAACAAGGGCCTAACGTGTGCAAAATTTCAAGAACAAGGGCCTAGCGCGTGCAAATTAGCAAGAACAAGGGCCTAGCGTGTGCAAAATTGCAAGAACAAGGGCCTAGGGATTGCAAAATTACAAAAACAAGGGCCTAACGTGTGCAAAATTGCAAGAACAAGGGACTAGTGTGTGCAAAATTGCTAGAACAAGGGCCTAGCGTGTGCAAAATTGCAAGAACAAGAGCCTAGCGTGTGCAAAATAGCAAGAACAAGGACCTAGCGTGTGCAAAATAGCAAGAACAAGGGCCTAGCGTGTGCAAAATTGCAAGAACAAGGGCCTAGAGAGTGCAAAATTGCAAGAACAAGGGCCTAACATGTGCAAATTTTTAAGAACAAGGGCCTAGTGTGTGCAAAATTTCTGGAACAAGGTCCTAGCGTGTGCAAAATTGCAAGAACAAGGGCCTAGCGTGTGCAAAATAGCAAGAACAAGGGCCTAGCGTGTGCAAAATAGCAAGAAGAAGGGCCTAACGTGTGCAAAATTGCAAGAACAAGGGCCTAACTTGTGCAAAATTTCAAGAACAAGGGCCTAGCGCGTGCAAATTAGCAAGAACAAGGGCCTAGCGTGTGCAAAATAGCAAGAACAAGGGCCTAGCATGTGCAAAATTGCAAGAACAAGGGCCTAGCGAGTGCAAAATTGCAAGAACAAGGGCCAAATGTGTGCACAATTGCAAGAACAAGGGCCTAGAGAGTGCAAAATTGCAAGAACAAGGGCCTAACGTGTGCAAAAGTTTAAGAACAAGGGCCTAGCGTGTGCAAAATTGCTAGAACAAGGGCCTAGCGTGTGCAAAATTGCAAAAACAAGAGCCTAGCGTGTGCAAAAAAGCAAGAACAAGGGCCTAGCGTGTGCAAAATAGCAAGAACAAGGGCCTAGCGTGTGCAAAATTGTCAGAACAAGGGCCTAGCGTGTGCAAAATTGCAAGAACAAGGGCCTAGCGTGTGCAAAATAGCAAGAACAAGGGCCTAGCGTGTGCAAAATAGCAAGAAGAAGGGCCTAGCGTGTGCAAAATTGCAAGAACAAGGGCCTAGCGTGTGCAAAATTGTCAGAACGCGGGCCTAGCGTGTGCAAAATTGCAAGATTAAAGGGCCTAGCGTGTGCAAAATTGCAAGAACAAGGGCTTAGCGAGTGCAAAATTGCAAGAACATAGGCCTAGCGTGTGCAAAATTGCAAGAACAAGGGCTTAACGTGTGCAAAATTGCAAGAACAAGGGCCTAACGTGTGCAAAATTTCAAGAACAAGGGCCTAGCGCGTGCAAATTAGCAAGAACAAGGGCCTAGCGTGTGTAAAATAGCAAGAACAAGGGCCTAGCATGTGCAAAATTGCAAGAACAAGGGCCTAGCGAGTGCAAAATTGCAAGAACAAGGGCCAAATGTGTGCACAATTTCAAGAACAAGGGCCTAGAGAGTGCAAAATTGCAAGAACAAGGGCCTAACGTGTGCAAAAGTTTAAGAACAAGGGCCTAGCGTGTGCAAAATTGCTAGAACAAGGGCCTAGCGTGTGCAAAATTGCAAAAACAAGGGCCTAGCATGTGTAAAATAGCAAGAACAAGGGCCTAGCGTATGCAAAATAGCAAGAACAAGGGCCTAGCGTGTGCAAAATTGCAAGAACAAAGGCCTAGCGTGTGCAAACTTATCAGAACAAGGGCCTAGCGTGTGCAAAATTGCAAGAACAAGGGCCTAGCGTGTGCAAAATAGCAAGAACAAGGGCCTAGCGTATGCAAAATTGCAAGAACAAGGGCCTAGCGTGTGCAAAATTGCAGGAACAAGGGCCTAGCATGTGCAAAATAGCAAGAACAAGGGCCTAGCGTGTGCAAAACGGCAAGAACAAGGGCCTAGCGTGTGCAAAATTGCAAGAAAAAGGGCCTAGCATGTGCAAAATAGCAAGAAAAAGGACCTAGCGTGTGCAAAATAGCGAGAACAAGGGCCTAGCGTGTGCAAAAAAGCAAGAACAAGGGCCTAGCATGTGCAAAATTGCAAGAACAAGGGCCTAGAGAGTGCAAATTGCAAGAACAAGGGCCTAGCGTGTGCAAATGTTTAAGAACAAGGGCCTAGTGTGTGCAAAATTGCTAGAACAAGGGCCTAGCGTGTGCAAAATTGCAAGAACAAGGGCCTAGCGTGTGCAAAATAGCAAGAATAAGGGCCTAGCGTGTGCAAAAAAGCAAGAACAAGGGCCTAGCATGTGCAAAATTGCAAGAACAAGGGCCTAGCGAGTGCAAAATTGCAAAAACAAGGGCCTAGCGTGTGCAAAATTGCAAGAACAAGGGCCTAATGTGTGCAAAATTGCAAGATTAAGGGCCTAACGTGTGCAAAATTTCAAGAACAAGGGCCTAGCGTGTGCAAAATAGCAAGAACAAGGGTCTAGCGTGTGCACAATTGCAAGAACAAGGGCCTAGAGAGTGCAAAATTGCAAGAACAAGGGCCTAACGTGTGCAAAAGTTTAAGAAGAAGGGCCTAGCGTGTGCAAAATTGCTAGAACAAGGGCCTAGCGTGTGCAAAATTGCAAAAACAAGGGCCTAGCGTGTGCAAAATAGCAAGAACAAGGGCCTAGCGTGTGCAAAATAGCAAGAAAAAGGGCCTAGCGTGTGCAAAATTGCAAGAACAAAGGCCTAGCGTGTGCAAAATTGTCAGAACAAGGGCCTAGCGTATGCAAAATAGCAAGAACATGGGCCTAGCGTGTGCAAAATTGCAAGAACAAAGGCCTAGCGTGTGCAAACTTATCAGAACAAGGGCCTAGCGTGTGCAAAATTGCAAGAACAAGGGCCTAGCGTGTGCAAAATAGCAAGAACAAGGGCCTAGCGTATGCAAAATTGCAAGAACAAGGGCCTAGCGTATGCAAAATAGCAAGAACAAGGGCCTAGCGTGTGCAAAATTGCAAGAACAAAGGCCTAGCGTGTGCAAACTTATCAGAACAAGGGCCTAGCGTGTGCAAAATTGCAAGAACAAGGGCCTAGCGTGTGCAAAATAGCAAGAACAAGGGCCTAGCGTATGCAAAATTGCAAGAACAAGGGCCTAGCGTGTGCAAAATTGCAGGAACAAGGGCCTAGCATGTGCAAAATAGCAAGAACAAGGGCCTAGCGTGTGCAAAACGGCAAGAACAAGGGCCTAGCGTGTGCAAAATTGCCAGAAAAAGGGCCTAGCATGTGCAAAATAGCAAGAACAAGGACCTAGCGTGTGCAAAATAGCGAGAACAAGGGCCTAGCGTGTGCAAAAAAGCAAGAACAAGGGCCTAGCATGTGCAAAATTGCAAGAACAAGAGCCTAGAGAGTGCAAATTGCAAGAACAAGGGCCTAGCGTGTGCAAATGTTTAAGAACAAGGGCCTAGTGTGTGCAAAATTGCTAGAACAAGGGCCTAGCGTGTGCAAAATTGCAAGAACAAGGGCCTAGCGTGTGCAAAATAGCAAGAACAAGGGCCTAGCGTGTGTAAAAAGGCAAGAACAAGGGCCTAGCATGTGCAAAATTGCAAGAACAAGGGCCTAGCGAGTGCAAAATTGCAAAAACAAGGGCCTAGCGTGTGCAAAATTGCAAGAACAAGGGCCTAATGTGTGCAAAATTGCAAGATTAAGGGCCTAACGTGTGCAAAATTTCAAGAACAAGGGCCTAGCGTGTGCAAAATAGCAAGAACAAGGGTCTAGCATGTGCACAATTGCAAGAACAAGGGCCTAGAGAGTGCAAAATTGCAAGAACAAGGGCCTAACGTGTGCAAAAGTTTAAGAAGAAGGGCCTAGCGTGTGCAAAATTGCTAGAACAAGGGCCTAGCGTGTGCAAAATTGCAAAAACAAGGGCCTAGCGTGTGCAAAATAGCAAGAACAAGGGCCTAGCGTGTGCAAAATAGCAAGAAAAAGGGCCTAGCGTGTGCAAAATTGCAAGAACAAAGGCCTAGCGTGTGCAAAATTGTCAGAACAAGGGCCTAGCGTGTGCAAAATTGCAAGAACAAGGCCCTAGCATGTGCAAAATAGCAAAAACAAGGGCCTAGCGTATGCAAAATTGCAAGAACAAGGGCCTAACGTGTGCAAAAAAGCAAGAAGAAGGGCCTAGTGTGTGCAAAATAGCAAGAACAAGGGCCTAGCGTGTGCAAAATTGCAAAAACAAGGGCCTAGAGAATGGAAAATTGCAAGAACAAGGGCCTAACGTGTGCAAAATTGCTAGAACAAGGGCCTAGCGTGTGCAAAATTGCAAGAACAAGGCCTAGCATGAGCAAAATAGCAAGAACAAGGGCCTAGCGTGTGCAAAACAGCAAGAACAAGGGCCTAGCGTGTGCAAAATTGCAAGAACAAGGGCCTAGCGTGTTCAAAATTGTTAGAACAAGGGCCTAGCGTGTCCAAAATTGCAAGAACAAGGGCCTAGCGTGTGCAAAACAACAAGAACAAGGGCCTAGCGTGTGCAAAATTGCTAGAACAAGGGCCTAGAGTGTGCAAAATAGCAGAAACAAGGGCCTAGCGTGTGCAAAATAGCAAGAACAAGGGCCTAGCGTGTGCAAAGTTGCAAGAACAAGGGCCTAGCGTTTGCAAAATTGCAGGAACAAGGGCTTAGCGAGTGCAAAATTGCAAGAACAAGGGCCTAGCGTGTGCAAAATTGCAAGAACAAGGGCCTAACATGTGCAAAATTGCAAGAACAAGGGCCTAATGTGTGCAAAATTTCAAGAACAAGGGCCTAGCGCGTGCAAATTAGCAAGAACAAGGGCCTAGCGTGTGCAAAATAGCAAGAACAAGGGCCTAGCATGTGCAAAATTGCAAGAACAAGGGCCTAGCGAGTGCAAAATTGCAAGAACAAGGGCCAAATGTGTGCAAAATTTCAAGAACAAGGCCTAGTGTGTGCAAAATTGCCAGAACAAGGGCCTAGTATGTGTAAAATAGCAAGAACAAGGGCCTAGCATGTGCAAAATTGCAAGAACAAGGGCCTAGCGTGTGAAAAATTGCAAGAACAAGGGCCTAGCGTGTGCAAAACAGCAAGAATAAGAGCCTAGCGTGTGCAAAATAGCAAGATCAAGGACCTAGCGTGTGCAAAATAGAAAGAACAAGAGCCTAGCGTGTGCAAAATTGCAAAAACAAGGGCCTAGCATGTGCAAAATTGCAAGAACAAGGGCCAAATGTGTGCAAAATTTCAAGAACAAGGGCCTAGTGTGTGCAAAATTGCCAGAACAAGGGCCTAGCATGTGCAAAATAGCAAGAACAAGGGCCTAGCGTGTGCAAAATTGCAAGAAGAAGGGCCTAGCGTGTGCAAAACAGCAAGAATAAGGGCCTAGCGTGTGCAAAATAGCAAGAACAAGGACCTAGTGTGTGCAAAATAGAAAGAACAAGGGGCCAGCGTGTGCAAAATTGCAAGAACAAGGGCCTAGAGAGTGCAAAATTGCAAGAACAAGGGCCTAACATGTGCAAAATTTCAAGAACAAGGTCCTAGTGTGTGCAAAATTGCTAGAACAAGGGCCTAGCGTGTGCAAAATTGCAAGAACAACGGCCTAGCGTTTGCAAAATAGGAAGAACAAGGGCCTAGCGTGTCCAGAATAGCAAGAACAAGGGCCTAGCGAGTGCAAAATTGCCTGAACTAGTGTGTGCAAAATAGCAAGAACAAGGGCCTAATATGTGTAAAATAGCAAGAACAAGGGCCTAGCGAGTGCAAAATTGCAAGAACAATGGCCTACCAAGTTCAAAATTGCAAGAACAAGGGCCTAACGTGTGCAAAACTTCAAGAACAAGGGCCCAACGTGTGTAAAATTGCAAGAACAAGGGCCTGGCGTGTGCAAAATAGCAAGAACAATGGCCTAGCGTGTGTAAGATTGCAAGAACAAGGGCCTAGCGTGTGCAAGATTGCAAGAACAATGGCCTAGCGTGTGCAAAATTGCAAGAACAAGGGCCTAGCATGTGCAAAATTGAAAGAACAAGGGCCTTGCGAGTGCGCAATTGCAAGAACAAGGGCCTAGCATGTGCAAAATTGCAAGAACAAGGGCCTAGCGTGTGCAAATTTTCAGGAACAAGGGCCTAGCGTGTGCAAAATTGCAAGAACAAGGGCCTAGCGTCTGCAAAATAGCAAGAACAAGGGCCTAGCGCGTGCAAAGTTGCAAGAACATGGGCCTAGCGTGTGCAAAATTGCAAGAACAAGGGCCTAGAGAGTGCAAAATTGCAAGAACAAGGGCCTAACGTGTGCAAAATTTTAAGAACAACTGCCTAGCGTGTGCAAAATTGCTAGAACAAGGGCCTAGCGTTTGCAAAATTGCAAGAACAAGGGCCTAGCGTATGCAAAATAGCAAGAACAAGGGCCTAGCGTGTGCAAAACAGCAAGAACAAGGGCCTAGCGTGTGCAAAATTGCAAGAACAAGGGCCTAGCGTGTTCAAAATTGTCAGAACAAGGGCCTAGCGTGTCCAAAATTGCAAGAACAAGGGCCTAGCGTGTGCAAAACAACAAGAACAAGGGCCTAGCGTGGGCAAAATTGCAAAAACAAGGGCCTGCATGTGCAAAATTGCAGAAACAAGGACTTAGCGTGTGCAAATTAGCAAGAACAAGGGCCTAGCGTGTGCAAAATAGCTAGAACAAGGGCCTAGCGTGCGCAAAATTGCAAGAACAAGGGCTTAGCGAGTGCAAAATTGCAAGAACAAGGGCCTAGCGTGTGCAAAATTGCAAAAACAAGGGCCTAGCATGTGCAAATCTGCAAGAACAAGGGCCTAGCGAGTGCAAAATTGCAAGAACAAGGGCCAAATGTGTGCAAAATTTCAAGAACAAGGCCTAGTGTGTGCAAAATTGCCAGAACAAGGGCCTAGTATGTGCAAAATAGCAAGAACAAGGGCCTAGCATGTGCAAAATTGCAAGAACAAGGGCCTAGCGTGTGCAAAATTGCAAGAACAAGGGCCTAGCGTGTGCAAAACAGCAAGAATAAGGGCCTAGCGTGTGCAAAATAGCAAGAACAAGGACCTAGCGTGTGCAAAATAGAAAGAACAAGACCCTAGCGTGTGCAAAATTGCAAGAACAAGGGCCTAGCGTGTGCAAAATTGCAAGAACAAGGGCCTAGCGTGTGCAAAATTGCAAGAACAAGGGCCTAACGTGTGCAAAATTGCAAGAACAATGGCCTAACGTATGCAAAATTTAGCGAACAAGGGCCTAGCGTGTGCAAAATAGCAAGAACAAGGGCCTAGCGTGTGCAAAATTGCAAGAACAAGGGCCTAGCGAGTGCAAAATAGCAAGAACAAGGGCCTAGCGTGTGCGAAATTGCAAGAACAAGGGCCTAGCGAGTGCAAAATTGCAAGAACAAGGGCCTAGCGTGTGCAAAATTGCAAGAACAAGGGCCTAGAGAGTGCAAAATTGCAAAAACAAGGGCCTAACGTGTGCAAATGTTTAAGAACAAGGGCCTAGTGTGTGCAAAATTGCTAGAACAAGGTCCTAGCGTGTGCAAAATTGCAAGAACAAGGGCCTAGCGTGTGCCAAATTGCAAGAACAAGGGCCAAATGTGTGCAAAATTTCAAGAACAAGGCCTAGCATGTGCAAAATAGCAAGAACAAGGGCCTAGCGTGTGCAAAACAGCAAGAACAAGGGCCTAGCGTGTGCAAAATTGCAAGAACAAGGGCCTAGCGTGTTCAAAATTGTTAGAACAAGGGCCTAGCGTGACCAAAATTGCAAGAACAAGGGCCTAGCGTGTGCAAAACAACAAGAACAAGGGCCTAGCGTGTGCAAAATTGCTAGAACAAGGGCCTAGCGTGTGCAAAATAGCAGAAACAAGGGCCTAGCGTGTGCAAAATAGCAAGAACAAGGGCCTAGCGTGTGCAAAGTTGCAAGAACAAGGGCCTAGCATGTGCAAAATTGCAAGAACAAGGGCTTAGCGAGTGCAAAATTGCAAGAACAAGGGCCTAGCGTGTGCAAAATTGCAAGAACAAGGGCCTAACGTGTGCAAAATTGCAAGAACAAGGGCCTAATGTGTGCAAAATTTCAAGAACAAGGGCCTAGCGCGTGCAAATTAGCAAGAACAAGGGCCTAGCGTGTGCAAAATAGAAAGAACAAGGGCCTAGCATGTGCAAAATTGCAAGAACAAGGGCCTAGCGAGTGCAAAAATGCAAGAACAAGGGCCAAATGTGTGCAAAATTTCAAGAACAAGGCCTAGTGTGTGCAAAATTGCCAGAACAAGGGCCTAGTATGTGCAAAATAGCAAGAACAAGGGCCTACATGTGCAAAATTGCAAGAACAAGGGCCTAGCGTGTGCAAAATTGCAAGAACAAGGGCCTAGCGTGTGCAAAACAGCAAGAATAAGGGCCTAGCGTGTGCAAAATAGCAAGAACAAGGACCTAGCGTGTGCAAAATAGAAAGAACAAGAGCCTAGCGTGTGCAAAATTGCGAAAACCAGGGCCTAGCATGTGCAAAATTGCAAGAACAAGGGCCTAGCGAGTCCAAAATTGCAAGAACAAGGGCCAAATGTGTGCAAAATTTAAAGAACAAGGGCCTAGTGTGTGCTACATTGCCAGAACAAGGGCCTAGTATGTGCAAAATAGCAAGAACAAGGGCCTAGCATGTGCAAAATAGCAAGAACAAGGGCCTAGCATGTGCAAAATTGCAAGAACAAGGGCCTAGCGAGTGCAAAATTGCAAGAACAAGGGCCAAATGTGTGCAAAAAAGAAGGAACAAGGGCCTAGCGTGTGCAAAATTGCAAGAACAAGGGCCTAGAGAGTGCAAAATTGCAAGAACAAGGGCCTAACATGTGCAAAATTTCAAGAACAAGGTCCTAGTGTGTGCAAAATTGCTAGAACAAGGGCCTAGCGTGTGCAAAATTGCAAGAACAAGGGCCTAGCGTGTGCAAAATAGGAAGAACAAGGGCCTAGCGTGTCCAGAATAGCAAGAACAAGGGCCTAGCGTGTGCAAAATTGCAAGAATAAGGGCCTAGCGAGTGCAAAATTGCAAGAACTAGTGTGTGCAAAATAGCAAGAACAATGGCCTAATATGTGTAAAATAGCAAGAACAAGGGCCTAGCGAGTGCAAAATTGCAAGAACAATGGCCTACCAAGTTCAAAATTGCAAGAACAAGGGCCTAACGTGTGCAAATTTTCAAGAACAAGGGCCCAACGTGTGTAAAATTGCAAGAACAAGGGCCTGGCGTGTGAAAAATAGCAAGAACAATGGCCTAGCGTGTGTAAGATTGCAAGAACAAGGGCCTAGCGTGTGCAAGATTGCAAGAACAATGGCCTAGCGTGTGCAAAATTGCAAGAACAAGGGCCTAGCATGTCCAAAATTGAAAGAACAAGGGCCTTGCGAGTGCGCAATTGCAAGAACAAGGGCCTAGCATGTGCAAAATTGCAAGAACAAGGGCCTAGCGTGTGCAAATTTTCAGGAACAAGGGCCTAGCGTGTGCAAAATTGCAAGAACAAGGGCCTAGCGTCTGCAAAATAGCAAGAACAAGGACCTAGCGCGTGCAAAGTTGCAAGAACATGGGCCTAGCGTGTGCAAAATAGCAAGAACAAGGGCCTAGACAGTGCAAAATTGCAAGAACAAGGGCCTAACGTGTGCAAAATTTTAAGAACAAGGGCCTAGCGTATGCAAAATTGCTAGAACAAGGGCCTAGCGTTTGCAAAATTGCAAGAACAAGGGCCTAGCGTGTGCAAAATAGGAAGAACAAGGGCCTAGCGTGTCCAGAATAGCAAGAACAAGGGCTTAGCGTGTGCAAAATTGCAAGAATAAGGGCCTAGCGAGTGCAAAATTGCAAGAACTAGTGTGTGCAAAATAGCAAGAACAAGGGCCTAATACGTGTAAAATAGCAAGAACAAGGGCCTAGCGAGTGCAAAATTGCAAGAACAATGGCCTACCAAGTTCAAAATTGCAAGAACAAGGGCCTAACGTGTGCAAAACTTCAAGAACAAGGGCCCAACGTGTGTAAAATTGCAAGAACAAGGGCCTGGCGTGTGCAAAATAGCAAGAACAATGGCCTAGCGTGTGTAAGATTGCAAGAACAAGGGCCTAGCGTGTGCAAGATTGCAAGAACAATGGCCTAGCGTGTGCAAAATTGCAAGAACAAGGGCCTAGCATGTGCAAAATTGAAAGAACAAGGGCCTTGCGAGTGCGCAATTGCAAGAACAAGGGCCTAGCATGTGCAAAATTGCAAGAACAAGGGCCTAGCGTGTGCAAATTTTCAGGAACAAGGGCCTAGCGTGTGCAAAATTGCAAGAACAAGGGCCTAGCATCTGCAAAATAGCAAGAACAAGGACCTAGCGCGTGCAAAGTTGCAAGAACATGGGCCTAGCGTGTGCAAAATTGCAAGAACAAGGGCCTAGAGAGTGCAAAATTGCAAGAACAAGGGCCTAACTGTCAAAACATATAGCTTACTTGTTTCTGTAGGCTATAGTGGTGTATCCCATAGGGGGTACAACACAATTAGGGTTTCCTATTTGTATTCACTTCACTTCATAGTCATTCATTCTCGTTCTTTGATTTCACATGGAATCAGAGCAGGTTCCCTCCTAGGGACTGCTTCTAGGGCCCACCGAACCGCGCCCCGAGGCGCGTTTTTTTTTTTTTTAGCGACCCGTCGTGTCGCCCCTAGCGGCCCGTTGCGCCGCCCTTCCCCTAGCGGCTCCGCCGCCCTTCCCTAGCGGCCCCGCCGCCCTTCGATCGCGGCCCCGCCACCCTCTGCTACGCGGCCCCGCCGCCGCCCTTCGATCGCGGCCCCGCCGCCCTCTGCTACGCGGCCCCGCCGCCCTCGGCCACGCGGCCCCGCCGCCCTCTGATACGCGGCCCCGCCGCCCTTCGATTGCGGCCCTGCCGCCCTTTGATCGCGGCCCCGCCGCCCTCTGCTACGCGGCCCCGCCGCCCTCTGCTACGCGGCCCCGCCGCCCTCTGCTACGCGGCCCCGCCGCCCTCTTCGGTCGAGGCCCCGCCGCCCTCTGCTACGCGGCCCCGCCGCACTTCGATCGCGACCCCGCCGCCCTCTGCTACGCGGCCCCGCCGCCCTCTGCTACACGGCCCCGCCGCCCTCTGCTACGCGGCCCCGCCGCCCTCTTCGGTCGCGGCCCCGCCGCCCTCTGCTACGCGGCCCCGCCGCCCTTTGCTACGCGGCCCCGCCGAGCCGCCCAGCATCAGCCGAGCCGCCCAGCAGCAGCCGAGCCGCCGCCGAGCCGCCGCCGCCTGAGCCGCCGCCGAACCGCCGCTGAGCTGCGGCCGAGCCGCCGCCCGAGCAGCCCGAGCCGCCCGTGCCGCCCGAGCCGCCCGAGCCGCCCGAGCCGCCCGAGCCGCCCGAGCCGCCCGAGCCGCCCGAGCCGCCCGAGCTGCCTGAGGAGCCGTGCTGCTGTTCCTGAGCTGTGTTCCTCTGCTGCTGACCTACCCGACTCTCCCAGCCCGGTGAGACTTTCAGCTGCTGCCATGGCCACCCCCAATGTTCTTACTTTTGACGCTGAGGGGAGGGCCATTGACTTTGCCGTCTGGATTGAAGACCTGCAGCTGTACTTACTGTGTGATGCGATAGATGAGGTCTCTCTCTTTGACTTTGTCTCTGGCGCTGTCCCTGCCCCACCTGCTGATGCTGACTCTGCCGTTTGCTCCAAGTGGGCGACCCGCGATGCTGCTGCACGTCTTGCTGTGCGTCGCCACCTCCCTTCCTCTGAGCGTGCCCACTTTAGTCAGTGCAAGACCGCTCAGGCCTTGTACGACGCTGTAGTTGCACGCTACTCCTCCCCTTCCTCCGCTACCCTTAGCCGCCTCATTCTACCGTTTCTCTTCCCTAACCTCGCTTCCTTTCCCACTGTCGCTGACCTCGTTACCCACCTCCGTGCTAGTGACACCCGCTACCGCGCTGCCCTTCCTGCTGAGTTCCGCGATGCGAACCCTCCTCCCATGTACATCACTCTCTACTTTCTCGTCACCCGTCTCCCTGAGTCCCTTCGTGTCGTTAGGGACTAGTTTCTCTCTGTCTGTCCCACCACTCTCACTGTCGACCTCCTTGAGGAGTCCCTGCTAGCGGCTGAGAAGAGTATTGTTGCTGTAGGGGCCTCTCGGGGTGACCCTCGCACCCCCATCTTTGAGGGGTGTGGTCCTTCCCCCCTGCTGCCCTCTGTCGCCTCTGCCGCTGCGGCCGACCTCACCGGTTTTGAGTCGGTCGGCGCGGCGTCTGCCCCCAGCGGCAGACGCCGCTCTGGCAAGGGCAAGGGGGGCAAGGGAGCGGGTGGAGCTAGAGGGGGCGGTGGAGGAGGCGGTGGGGGTGGCGGGGGGAGTGGGGGTGGCGGGGGGATTGGGGGTGGCGGTGGGGGTGGTGGCGGGAGTGGAGGTACTGGTGGCGGCGGTGGAGGCGGAGGTGGCGGCGGAGGTGGTAGCGGAGGAGGCGGTGGGAGCGGTGGGAGCGACGGTCCTGGTGGGGGAGGTGGAGGTGGAGACGGGGGTGGCGGTGGAGGCGGGGGTCGGAGTGGCTCGTCCCAGCGGAGCAGCTCTGGGGGTGGTCAGCGCCAGCAGCAGCAGCAGCAGCAGCCGCAGCAGCAGCCACAGCAGCAGCAGCGCTCTCGCACCGTCCTCGCCCCTCAGCAGCTCCGTGAGTGGTACTCGCAGTGTCAGCGTGGTGGTGCGCTTGGTCCTTGCCCCTACGTTCTTCGCACCGGTGACCGTGCAGGGGAGAGGTGTGGAGGCGCCCACACAGCCCGCCGCTGCTTTGGCCGCCTGACTGACGCCTGGCGTCAGCAGTTTTCGGAGGCAGCTGAGATCCCCCACTGGGGAGAGCAGTCTAGGGCTGGTGTAGCTATTTATGATCTTGATTTTGATGCTATTCTCTCTGCTATGTATGCTGCGATTGGTAGTGATGAGGATGACTGTTACCGGTGTTTCCCGCCCGACCCGGGCATTGGTACTGCCGCGTCAGGTACTAGTGAGGCTGCTGCTCTAGGTGCCAGTGCGTCTGTGCTCTCAGGTGCTGGTGAGTCTGCCCTCTCAGGTACTGTGTCGGCTTCGGCCTCTCACACCTTCACCCTTGACTCTGGAGCGTCTCGCTCCTTCTTTAGGGACCGCACCACTCTCACGCCGCTGAGTCGGCCGGTTGCGGTGTCCCTGGCTGACCCCTCTGGGGGGCCTGTCCTGTCTCGCTTCTCCACTGTCCTCCCGTGTCCGGCGGCCCCCTCTGGCACCCTGACTGGTCTCTACCTCCCCTCGTTCTCGACAAACTTGGTGAGTGGTGCTGACCTCCAGGATGCGGGTGTCCACCAGTTCACCCCTGCTCGTCAGCGGGTGACCCACTGCACGGAGGCGGATACAGGTCGCCACCTGGCTACGTTTACACGTCGGCCAGGGTCGAGCCTGTACACACTGACCACTGCTTCTCCTCCAGGTGCTGAGTCTGGTAGGGTCCCTTCGTCTGGTCAGGTGTTTGCTGCAGCGTCCAGGTCTGGTCCTGAGTCTGCCCCCTGCTCGTGTCGTCGTCTGTCTCACGAGACCCTCCTCTGGCACCACCGCCTTGGCCACCCCTCTCTGCTTCGGCTCAGAAGCATGGCCTCGCGAGTCCTTGTCTCTGGTCTTCCCCGGTCTCTCCCTCCCCTTCCTCCGGGCCCTGGCCCTACCTGTGTCCCCTGTGTCGAGGGGCGCCAGCGTGCTGCCCCTCACTCCTCCCAGTTTCCTCCGACTGAGGCCCCGTTGCAGACGCTTCACATGGACGTGTGGGGCCCAGCCCGCGTCTGTGGACAGGGTCAGGAGCGCTACTTCCTGCTGGTGGTTGACGACTACTCGCGTTACACCACGGTCTTCCCCTTGCGCAGCAAGGGTGAGGTCACTGAGGTGTTGATCGACTGGATCCGCGCAGCTCGTCTCCAGCTTCGGAGGAGCTTTGGCTCTGACTTCCCTGTTTTGCGTCTGCACTCGGACAGAGGCGGAGAGTTCTCCTCTGGCCTCCTGAGTGCCTACAGTCGTGCACGAGGTATCCGTCAGACCTTCACGCTTCCGGACTCACCACAGCAGAATGGGATTGCTGAGCGCCGCATTGGCATGGTCATGGACGTCGCTCGTACGTCCATGATGCATGCGGCTGCTCCCCATTTTCTGTGGCCGTTTGCGGTCAGGTACGCTGCGCACCAGATCAACCTCCACCCCAGGGTCTCTCGACCGGAGACCTCCCCAGCCCTGCTGTGGAGGGGGAAGGTTGGCGATGCGTCGGCGTTCCGGGTCTGGGGATCTCGGGCGTTTGTTCGCGACCTTTCTGCGGACAAGCTGTCCCCTCGTGCTTCTCCCTGCGTCTTCCTGGGGTTCCCCCCCGACGCCCCTGGGTGGCAATTTTACCACCCCACCTCTCGACGTGTTCTGTCCTCCCAGGACGTCACGTTCAACGAGTCGGTACCCTACTACCGCCTCTTCCCCTACCGCACTCCGTCCCTCCCCCCACCCCCGCTCTTCTTGGTACCAGGTCCCCCCCCGGTAGTCCCCCTCCCCCCTCAGGGTCCTGCCCCTTCAGGTGTGTTCCAGGTAGACGCGGTCGAGCCTGTCGAGGTCACTGGTGACTCTGGTGCTGCTGCGGGAGCTGAGCCTGGGGGTGCGGAGTCTGGGGGTGCTGAGCCTGGGGGTGCTGAGCCTGGGGGTGCTGAGCATGGAGGTGCCGAGCCTAGGGGTGCTGAGCCTGGGGGTGCTGCGCCTGGGGGTGCTGTACCTGGGGGTGCTGAGCCTGGAGGTGCCGAGCCTGGGGGTGCTGTGCCTGGGGGTGCTGAGCCTGGGGGTGCTGAGCCTGGGGGTGCTCTGCCAGGGGGTGCTTCGTCTCGCCGGGAGCCACTCTCCCCACAGGAGCTGCGTGTGTGGTTTGCCGGGCGCTGGAGGCGTGCTGCTGGTGCTGGTGGTTCTTCGGCTGCAGAGGGTACTGCTGCCGTGCGTCCCGCCGGTGCTCGTACTGTGGGTGCTGGAGCTGCTGGGTCTGAGAGTTCTCTTAGAGCTGGTATTGCTGAGGGTGTTGGCGCTGAGCCTGCCGTTGGCGGTCCGACTGACAGTGCTCCTGGTGCTGCTGCTGGAGGTTCTGGAGCTTCTGGTGGTGCTGCTGGAGGTGCTGCTGGAGTGGGTGCTCCTGCCGGGGCTGCTGGTGCTGTTCCTGCTGTTTCTAGTGTCGCCGCGCGGCCCCGACAGTACTTCGTTCCGCTCCTGCAGCAGGTTCTTGGTCTTCCACCTCCTCCTCCTCCTCCCTTAGAGGGTCCACAGCCTGTCCGGTCACAGCCACAGCTACAGCCTGCCTCCCCTTTGCCTGCTCCTTCTCCCTACACTGGTCCGACTGGAGGTCTTACTGAGCGTCGTGAGCCTGCGTCTCGTCCTGTGTCGCCTGTTCGTACTGAGCGCGCTAGTGGTCGCGGGTCGCGTCAGCGTCCTCCTCCTGTCCCTGGCACGCACCGGATGTCACTGCGTCCGTCCACTGCTCCTCTGCGTGCCCCTTTGCCTTCTCCTCCTGCTTCCTCTCTTCCTGCTCTTGCCGACCCGGAGTCGGACTCTCTTCGTGCTGCCAGTCCTACTGTCACGCGTCTCCTTGCTACTGCTGTCACTGACCCTTCCTTCGAGTCGTCTGCTGCGTCTGCCCTTGTCACTGAGCTTGTCGACTTTGCTGCGCGCTCTCGTCTAGACTACGCTGCTCGTCTTGTCACTGAGTCTGAGTCCGCCTGTCCTCCGTCCGTCGGGGGTGAGTGTGCCCTTGGCACGGACGTCCTTGAGGACAGGCAGGAGGAGTTCCAGTGTCTGGCCGCCGCTTCACCTCGTCTCGCGTCTGTACTGCTAGCCCCTGAGGGAGACCCGGATGCACCAGACATCCCGACTCCGCGCTCTTACGCGGAGGCGATAGAGGGTCCCTACTCCTCTCAGTGGCAGGCAGCTATGGATGCAGAGATGGCTTCCTGGAAGTCCACAGGCACCTACGTTGACGCTGTTCCCCCTCCTGGGGCGAACATCGTCAGTGGCATGTGGATTTTCAGGGTGAAGCAGCCGCCGGGTTCTCCGCCTGTCTTCAAGGCGCGTTACGTGGCTCGTGGCTTCAGTCAGCGGCAGGGGTTTGACTACTTTCAGACCTTCTCCCCCACCCCGAAGATGACCACTCTTCGGGTTCTGCTGCACGTTGCTGCTCACCGTGACTACGAGCTGCACTCTCTCGACTTCAGCACAGCTTTCTTGCAGGGCAGCCTGCACGAGGAGATCTGGCTGCGTCGCCCACCTGGCTTCACTGGGTCTTTCCCTCCTGGTACCCAGTGGAGTCTCCGGCGTCCAATCTACGGTCTCCGCCAGGCGCCACGTGAGTGGCACGACACACTGAGGACTACGCTCGCGGCACTTGGGTTTGCTCCTTCTACTGCCGACCCGTCGCTGTTTCTGCGCACCGACACCTCTCTGCCGCCGTTCTACATCCTCGTATACATCGACGACTTGGTCTTTGCCACAGCTGACACTGCTGGACTCGCCTACGTGAAGTCCGAGCTGCAGAAGAGACACACGTGCACTGACCTGGGTGAACTGCGCAGCTACCTTGGCTTGCAGATCACCCGGGACAGAGCACGCCGCACCATTACCCTGACTCAGTCACACATGGTGCAGCAGGTCCTTCAGCGCTTCGGCTTCACGTACTCCTCGCCTCAGGCCACTCCTCTGCCTACTCGCCACTCGCTCTCAGCTCTGCCTTCGGATGAGTCCGTAGAGTCGAGTGGCCCGTTTGCAGAGCTTGTTGGCTGCCTCATGTACCTGATGACCTGCACACGACCTGACCTCGCATACCCTCTTAGCATTCTCGCACGCTATGTTGCTCCTGGGAGACACCGACCAGAGCACATGGCTGCAGCGAAGAGGGTGTTGCGCTACTTGTGCAGTACGTCGGGCATGGGGCTAGTGCTTGGAGGGCGCAGTCCAGTGGTCCTCACTGGGCACGCAGACGCTTCTTGGGCTGACGACCAGGCTACGCAGCGGTCGTCACAGGGTTACACCTTCAGCCTTGGTTCCGGCTCTGTCTCGTGGCGGGCTACCCGCTCGTCTTTTGTTCTCGGCTCCAGCTGTGAGGCTGAGATCTACGCTGGGGCTATGGCTGCACAGGAGTTACGCTGGCTCACCTACCTGCTGACCGACCTTGGAGAGCAGCCTCGTTCTCCTCCAGTCCTGTACGTAGACAACAAGGCCATGCTGGCCTTGTGTCAAGAGCAGCGACTGGAGCACAGAACGAAGCACATTGCTCTCCGCTACTTTCTTGCTCGTGAGCTACAGCAGCGTGGACAGTTGCGACTTGCGTACGTGGCCTCTGAGGCCAACACTGCTGATGTCTTCACCAAGGCACTTGCGCCTTGTGATCATCAGCGTTGTTGCACGCAGTTGGGTCTTGTGCCTGTCTTGCCTCACTTGCTCTCCTCTTGACCTTGCTTGTACCTTCGCCTATATATACTCTTGCTCTTGCATGCTTGACTCTTGTATATCTCTATATATGATCTTGCATGTGAACTGGCCTTCTGGCCTTTGAACTTGTGCTCGGAGTGCGTGGTGACTTTGTGATCCACCCTGAGCTTTGCTTTGCTTTGCTTGACTGGTCTTGTGACCCCTTGTTCTCCCCCACTTTGCCTATGGGGGTGTGTCAGAACATATAGCTTACTTGTTTCTGTAGGCTATAGTGGGGTATCCCATAGGGGGTACAACACAATTAGGGTTTCCTATTTGTATTCACTTCACTTCATAGTCATTCATTCTCGTTCTTTGATTTCACACTAACGTGTGCAAAATTTTAAGAACAAGGGCCTAGCGTGTGCAAAATTGCTAGAACAAGGGCCTAGCGTTTGCAAAATTGCAAGAACAAGGGCCTAGCGTGTGCAAAATAGGAAGAACAAGGGCCTAGCGTGTCCAGAATAGCAAGAACAAGGGCCTAGCATGTGCAAAATAGCAAGAACAAGGGCCTAGCGTGTGCAAAATAGCAAAAAACAAGGGCCTAGCGTGTGCAAAACAGCAAGAACAAGGGCCTAGCGTGTGCAAAATTGCAAGAACAAGGGCCTAGCGTGTTCAAAATTGTCAGAACAAGGGCCTAGCGTGTCCAAAATTGCAAGAACAAGGGCCTAGCGTGTGCAAAACAACAAGAACAAGGGCCTAGCGTGTGCAAAATTGCAAGAACAAGGGCCTGGCATGTGCAAAATTTCAGAAACAAGGGCTTAGCGTGTGCAAAATAGCAAGAACAAGGGCCTAGCGTGTGCAAAATAGCTAGAACAAGGGCCTAGCGTGCGCAAAATTGCAAGAACAAGGGCTTAGCGAGTGCAAAATTGCAAGAACAAGGGCCTAGCGTGTGCAAAATTGCAAGAACAAGGGCCAAACGTGTGCAAAATTGCAAGAACAAGGGCCTAACGTGTGCAAAATTTCAAGAACCAGGGCCTAGGGCGTGCAAATTAGCAAGAACAAGGGCCTAGCGTGTGCAAAATAGAAAGAACAAGGGCCTAGCATGTGCAAAATTGCAAGAACAAGGGCCTAGCGAGTGCAAAATTGCAAGAACAAGTGCCAAATGTGTGCAAAATTTCTAGAACAAGGGCCTAGTGTGTGCAAATATGCCAGAACAAGGGCCTAGTATGTGCAAAATAGCAAGAACAACGGCCTAGCATGTGCAAAATTGCAAGAATAAGGGCCTAGCGTGTGCAAAATTGCAAGAACAAGGGCCTAGCGTGTGCAAAACAGCAAGAATCAGGGCCTAGCGTGTGCAAAATAGCAAGAACAAGGACCTAGCGTGTGCAAAATAGAAAGAACAAGAGCCTAGCGTGTGCAAAATTGCAAAAACAAGGGCCTAGCGTGTGCAAAATTGCAAGAACAAGGGCCTAGCGTGTGCAAAATTGCAAGAACAAGGGCCTAACGTGTGCAAAATTGCAAGAACAATGGCCTAATGTATGCAAAATTTAGCGAACAAGGGCCTACCGAGTGCAAAATAGCAAGAACAAGGGCCTAGCGTGTGCAAAATTGCAAGAACAAGGGCCTAACGAGTGCAAAATAGCAAGAACAAGGGCCTAGCGTGTGCAAAATTGCAAGAACAAGGGCCTAGCGAGTGCAAAATTGCAAGAACAAGGGCCTAGCGTGTGCAAAATTGCAAGAACAAGGGCCTAGCGTGTGCCAAATTGCAAGAACAAGGGCCAAATGTGTGCAAAATTTCAAGAACAAGGCCTAGCATGTGCAAAATAGCAAGAACAAGGGCCTAGCGTGTGCAAAACAGCAAGAACAAGGGCCTAGCGTGTGCAAAATTGCAAGAACAAGGGCCTAGCGTGTTCAAAATTGTTAGAACAAGGGCCTAGCGTGTCCAAAATTGCAAGAACAAGGGCCTAGCGTGTGCAAAACAACAAGAACAAGGGCCTAGCGTGTGCAAAATTGCTAGAACAAGGGCCTAGCGTGTGCAAAATAGCAGAAACAAGGGCCTAGTCTGTGCAAAATAGCAAGAACAAGGGCCTAGCGTGTGCAAAGTTGCAAGAACAAGGGCCTAGCGTGTGCAAAATTGCAAGAACAAGGGCTTAGCGAGTGCAAAATTGCAAGAACAAGGGCCTAGCGTGTGCAAAATTGCAAGAACAAGGGCCTAACGTGTGCAAAATTGCAAGAACAAGGGCCTAGCGAGTGCAAAATTGCAAGAACAAGGGCTTAGCGTGTGCAAAATATCAAGAACAAGGGCCTAGCATGTGCAAAATTGCAAGAACAAGGGCCTAGCGAGTGCAAAATTGCAAGAACAAGGGCCAAATGTGTGCAAAATTTCAAGAACAAGGCCTAGTGTGTGCAAAATTGCCAGAACAAGGGCCTAGTATGTGCAAAATAGCAAGAACAAGGGCCTAGCATGTGCAAAATTGCAAGAACAAGGGCCTAGCGTGTGCAAAATTGCAAGAACAAGGGCCTAGCGTGTGCAAAACAGAAGGAAAAAGGGCCTAGCGTGTGCAAAATAGCAAGAACAAGGACCTAGCGTGTGCAAAATAGAAAGAACAAGAGCCTAGCGTGTGCAAAATTGCAAAAACAAGGGCCTAGCATGTGCACAATTGCAAGAACAAGGGCCTAGCGAGTCCAAAATTGCAAGAACAAGGGCCAAATGTGTGCAAAATTTCAAGAACAAGGGCCTAGTGTGTGCAAAATTGCCAGAACAAGGGCCTAGTATGTGCAAAATAGCAAGAAAAAGGGCCTAGCATGTGCAAAATAGCAAGAACAAGGGCCTAGCATGTGCAAAATTGCAAGAACAAGGGCCTAGCGAGTGCAAAATTTCAAGAACAAGGGCCAAATGTGTGCAAAATAGAAAGAACAAGGGCCTAGCGTGTGCAAAATTGCAAGAACAAGGGCCTAGAGAGTGCAAAATTGCAAGAACAAGGGCCTAACATGTGCAAAATTTCAAGAACAAGGTCCTAGTGTGTGCAAAATTGCTAGAACAAGGGCCTAGCGTGTGCAAAATTGCAAGAACAAGGGCCTAGCGTGTGCAAAATAGGAAGAACAAGGGCCTAGCGTGTCCAGAATAGCAAGAACAAGGGCCTAGCGTGTGCAAAATTGCAAGAATAAGGGCCTAGCGAGTGCAAAATTGCAAGAACTAGCGTGTGCAAAATAGCAAGAACAAGGGCCTAATATGTGTAAAATAGCAAGAACAAGGGCCTAGCGAGTGCAAAATTGCAAGAACAATGGCCTACCAAGTTCAAAATTGCAAGAACAAGGGCCTAACGTGTGCAAAACTTCAAGAACAAGGGCCCAACGTGTGTAAAATTGCAAGAACAAGGGATTGGCGTGTGCAAAATAGCAAGAACAATGGCCTAACGTGTGTAAGATTGCAAGAACAAGGGCCTAGCGTGTGCAAGATTGCAAGAACAATGGCCTAGCGTGTGCAAAATTGCAAGAACAAGGGCCTAGCATGTGCAAAATTGAAAGAACAAGGGCCTTGCGAGTGCGCAATTGCAAGAACAAGGGCCTAGCATGTGCAAAATTGCAAGAACAAGGGCCTAGCGTGTGCAAATTTTCAGGAACAAGGGCCTAGCGTGTGCAAAATTGCAAGAACAAGGGCCTAGCGTCTGCAAAATAGCAAGAACAAGGACCTAGCGCGTGCAAAGTTGCAAGAACATGGGCCTAGCGTGTGCAAAATTGCAAGAACAAGGGCCTAGAGAGTGCAAAATTGCAAGAACAAGGGCCTAACGTGTGCAAAATTTTAAGAACAAGGGCCTAGCGTGTGCAAAATTGCTAGAACAAGGGCCTAGCGTTTGCAAAATTGCAAGAACAAGGGCCTAGCGTGTGCAAAATAGGAAGAACAAGGGCCTAGCGTGTCCAGAATAGCAAGAACAAGGGCCTAGCGTGTGCAAAATTGCAAGAATAAGGGCCTAGCGAGTGCAAAATTGCAAGAACTAGTGTGTGCAAAATAGCAAGAACAAAAGCCTAATATGTGTAAAATAGCAAGAACAAGGGCCTAGCGAGTGCAAAATTGGAAGAACAATGGCCTACCAAGTTCAAAATTGCAAGGAAACAAGGGCCTAACGTGTGCAAAACTTCAAAAACAAGGGCCCAACGTGTGTAAAATTGCAAGAACAAGGGCCTGGCGTGTGCAAAATAGCAAGAACAATGGCCTAGCGTGTGTAAGATTGCAAGAACAAGGGCCTAGCGTGTGCAAGATTGCAAGAACAATGGCCTAGCGTGTGCAAAATTGCAAGAACAAGGGCCTAGCATGTGCAAAATTGAAAGAACAAGGGCCTTGCGAGTGCGCAATTGCAAGAACAAGGGCCTAGCATGTGCAAAATTGCAAGAACAAGGGCCTAGCGTGTGCAAATTTTCAGGAACAAGGGCCTAGCGTGTGCAAAATTGCAAGAAGAAGGGCCTAGCGTCTGCAAAATAGCAAGAACAAGGACCTAGCGCGTGCAAAGTTGCAAGAACATGGTCCTAGCGTGTGCAAAATTGCAAGAACAAGGGCCTAGAGAGTGCAAAATTGCAATAACAAGGGCCTAACGTGTGCAAAATTTTAAGAACAAGGGCCTAGCGTGTGCAAAATTGCTAGAACAAGGGCCTAGCGTTTGCAAAATTGCAAGAACAAGGGCCTAGCGTGTGCAAAATAGGAAGAACAAGGGCCTAGCGTGTCCAGAATAGCAAGAACAAGGGCCTAGCATGTGCAAAATAGCAAGAACAAGGGCCTAGCGTGTGCAAAATAGCAAGAACAAGGGCCTAGCGTGTGCAAAACAGCAAGAACAAGGGCCTAGCGTGTGCGAAATTGCAAGAACAAGGGCCTAGCGTGTTCAAAATTGTCAGAACAAGGGCCTAGCGTGTCCAAAATTGCAAGAACAATGGCCTAGCGTGTGCAAAACAACAAGAACAAGGGCCTAGCGTGTGCAAAATTGCAAGAACAAGGGCCAGGCGTGTGCAAAATTGCAGAAACAAGGGCTTAGCGTGTGCAAAATAGCAAGAACAAGGGCCTAGCGTGTGCAAAATAGCTAGAACAAGGGCCTAGCGTGCGCATAATTGCAAGAACAAGGGCTTAGGGTGTGCAAAATTTCTACAACAAGGGCCTAGTGTGTGCAAATATGCCAGAACAAGGGCCTAGCATGTGCAAAATAGCAAGAACAAGGGCCTACCATGTGCAAAATTGCAAGAACAAGGGCCTAGCGTGTGCAAAATTGCAAGAAGAAGGGCCTAGCGTGTGCAAAACAGCAAGAAAAAGGGCCTAGCGTGTGCAAAATAGCAAAAACAAGGACCTAGCGTGTGCAAAATAGAAAGAACAAGGGCCTAGCGTGTGCAAAATTGCAAGAACTAGGGCCTAGCGTGTGAAAAATAGCAAGAACAAGGGCCTAGCGTGTGCAAAATTGCAAGAACTAGGGCCTAGCGTGTGAAAAATAGCAAGAACAAGGGCCTAGCGTGTGCAAAATAGCAAGAACAAGGGCCTAGTGTGTGCAAAACAGCAAGAACAAGGGCCTAGCGTGTGCAAAATTGCAAGAACAAGGGCCTAGCATGTGCAAAATTGCAAGAACGATGGCCTAGCGTATGCAAAATTGCAAGAACAATGGCCTAGCAAATGCAAAATTGCAAGAACAAGGGCCTAGCGTGTGCAAAATTTCAAGAAAAAGGGCCTAGCGTGTGCAAAAGTGCAAAAACATGGGCCTAGTGTGTGTTAACTTTCAAGAACAAGGGCCTAGCGTGTGCAAAATTGCAAGAACAAGGGCCTAGCGTGTGCAAAATTGCAAGAACAAGGGCCTAGCGTGTGCAAAATAGCAAGAACAAGGGCCTAGCGTGTGCAAAATAGCAAGAATTAGGGCCTAGCGTGTGCAAAATTGCAAAAACAAAGGCCTAGAGAGTGCAAAGTTGCAAGAACAAGGGCCTAACGTGTGCAACATTTTAAGAACAAGGGCCTAGCGTGTGCAAAATTGCTAGAAAAAGGGCCTAGCGTGTGCAAAATTGCAAGAACAAGGGCCTATCGTGTGCAAAATAGCAAGAACAAGGGCCTAGCTTGTGCAAAATAGCAATAACAAGGGCCTAGCGTGTGCAAAATAGCAAGAACAAGGGCCTATCAAGTGCAACATTGCAAGAACAAGGGCCAAACGTGTGCAAAATAGCAAGAAGAAAGGCCTAGCGTGTGGAAAATAGCAAGAACATAGGCCTAGCGTGTGCAAAAGTGCTAGAACAAGGGCCTAGCATGTGCAAAATTGCAAGAACAAGGGCCTAGCATGCGCAAAATAGGAAGAACAAGGGCCTACCGTGTGCAAAATAGAAAGAACAAGGGCCTAGCGTGTGCAAAATTGCAAGAACAAGGGCCTAGCGAGTGCAAAATTGCAAGAACAAGGGCCTAGCGTGTGCAAAATTGCAAAAACAAGGGCCTAGAGAGTGCAAAGTTGCAAGAACAAGGGCCTAACGTGTGCAAAAGTTTAAGAACAAGGGCCTAGTGTGTGCAAAATTGCAAGAACAAGGGCCTAGCGTGTGCAAACTTTCAAGAACAAGGGCCTAGCGTGTGCAAAATAGCAAGAACATTGGCCTAGCGTGTGCAAAATTGCAAGAACAAGGGCCTAGCGTGTGCAAAATTGCAAGAACAAGGGCCTAGAGAGTGCAAAATTGCAAGAACAAGGGCCTAACGTGTGCGAAATTTTAAGAACAAGGGCCTAGCGTGTGCAAAATTGCTAGACAAAGGGCCTAGCGTGTGCAAAATTGCAAGAACAAGAGCCTAGCGTATGCAAAATAGCAAGAACAAGGGCCTAGCGTGTGCAAAATAGCAAGAACAAGGGCCTAGCGTGTGCAAAATTGCAAGAACTAGGGCCTAGCGTGTGAAAAATAGCAAGAACAAGGGCCTAGCATGTGCAAAATAGCAAGAACAAGGGCCTAGGTTGTGCAAAACAGCAAGAACAAGGGCCTAGCGTGTGCAAAATTGCAAGAACAAGGGCCTAGCATGTGCAAAATTGCAAGAACAAGGGCCTAGCCTATGCAAAATAGCAAGAACGATGGCCTAGCGTATGCAAAATTGCAAGAACAAGGGCCTAGCAAATGCAAAATTGCAAGAACAAGGGCCTAGCGTGTGCAAAATTTCAAGAAAAAGGGCCTAGCGTGTGCAAAAGTGCAAAAACATGGGCGTAGTGTGTGTTAACTTTCAAGAACAAGGGCCTAGCGTGTGCAAAATTGCAAGAACAAGGGCCTATCGTGTGCAAAATTGCAAGAACAAGGGTCTAGCGTGTGCAAAATAGCAAGAACAAGGGCCTAGCGTGTGCAAAATAGCAAGAATTAGGGTCTAGCGTGTGCAAAATTGCAAAAACAAGGGCCTAGAGAGTGCAAAATTGCAAGAACAAGGGCCTAACGTGTGCAACATTTTAAGAACAAGGGCCTAGCGTGTGCAAAATTGCTAGAAAAAGGGCCTAGCGTGTGCAAAATTGCAAGAACAAGGGCCTATCGTGTGCAAAATAGCAAGAACAAGGGCCTAGCTTGTGCAAAATAGCAAGAACAAGGGCCTAGCGTGTGCAAAATTGCAAGAACAAAGGCCTAGCGAGTGCAAAATTGCGAGAACAAGGGCCTAGCGTGTGCAAAATTGCTAGAACAAGGGCCTAGCGTTTGGAAAATTGCAAGAACAAGGGCCTAGCGTGTGCAAAATAGGAAGAACAAGGGCCTAGCGTGTCCAGAATAGCAAGAACAAGGGCCTAGCGTGTGCAAAATTGCAAGAATAAGGGCCTAGCGAGTGCAAAATTGCAAGAACTAGTGTGTGCAAAATAGCAAGAACAAAAGCCTAATATGTGTAAAATAGCAAGAACAAGGGCCTAGCGAGTGCAAAATTGGAAGAACAATGGCCTACCAAGTTCAAAATTGCAAGAACAAGGGCCTAACGTGTGCAAAATAGCAAGAACAAGGGCCTGGCGTGTGTAAGATTGCAAGAACAAGGGCCTAGCGTGTGTAAGATTGCAAGAACAATGGCCTAGCGTGTGCAAAATTGCAAGAACAAGGGCCTAGCATGTGCAAAATTGAAAGAACAAGGGCCTTGCGAGTGCGCAATTGCAAGAACAAGGGCCTAGCATGTGCAAAATTGCAAGAACAAGGGCCTAGCGTGTGCAAATTTTCAGGAACAAGGGCCTAGCGTGTGCAAAATTGCAAGAAGAAGGGCCTAGCGTCTGCAAAATAGCAAGAACAAGGACCTAGCGCGTGCAAAGTTGCAAGAACATGGGCCTAGCGTGTGCAAAATTGCAAGAACAAGGGCCTAGAGAGTGCAAAATTGCAAGAACAAGGGCCTAACGTGTGCAAAGTTTTAAGAACAAGGGCCTAGCGTGTGCAAAATTGCTAGAACAAGGGCCTAGCGTTTGCAAAATTGCAAGAACAAGGGCCTAGCGTGTGCAAAATAGGAAGAACAAGGGCCTAGCGTGTGCAAAACAGCAAGAACAAGGGCCTAGCGTGTGCGAAATTGCAAGAACAAGGGCCTAGCGTGTTCAAAATTGTCAGAACAAGGGCCTAGCGTGTCCAAAATTGCAAAAACAATGGCCTAGCGTGTGCAAAACAACAAGAACAAGGGCCTAGCGTGTGCAAAATTGCAAGAACAAGGGCCTGGCGTGTGCAAAATTGCAGAAACAAGGGCTTAGCGTGTGCAAAATAGCAAGAACAAGGGCCTAGCGTGTGCAAAATAGCTAGAACAAGGGCCTAGCGTGCGCATAATTGCAAGAACAAGGGCTTAGGGTGTGCAAAATTTCTACAACAAGGGCCTAGTGTGTGCAAATATGCCAGAACAAGGGCCTAGCATGTGCAAAATAGCAAGAACAAGGGCCTACCATGTGCAAAATTGCAAGAACAAGGGCCTAGCGTGTGCAAAATTGCAAGAAGAAGGGCCTAGCGTGTGCAAAACAGCAAGAAAAAGGGCCTAGCGTGTGCAAAATAGCAAAAACAAGGACCTAGCGTGTGCAAAATAGAAAGAACAAGGGCCTAGCGTGTGCAAAATTGCAAGAACAAGGGCCTAGAGAGTGCAAAATTGCAAGAACAAGGGCCTAACGTGTGCAAAATTTTAAGAACAAGGGCCTAGCGTGTGCAAACTTGCAAGAACAAGGGCCTAGCGTGTGCAAAATAGGAAGAACAAGGGCCTAGCGTGTCCTGAATAGCAAGAACAAGGGCCTAGCGTGTGCAAAATTGCAAGAACAAGGGCCTAGCGAGTGCAAAAGTGCAAGAACTAGTGTGTGCAAAATAGCAAGAACAAGGGCCTAATATGTGCAAAATAGCAAGAACAAGGGCCTAGCGAGTGCAAAATTGCAAGAACAATGGCCTACCAAGTTCAAAATTGCAAGAACAAGGGCCTAGCATGTGCAAAATTGCAAGAACAAGGGCCTAACGTGTGCAAGACTTCAAGAACAAGGGCCCAACGTGTGTAAATTGCAAGAACAAGGGCCTAGCGTGTGCAAATTAGCAAGAACAATGGCCTAGCGTGTGTAAGATTGCAAGAACAATGGCCTAGCGTGTGCAAAATTGCAAGAACAAGGGCCTAGCATGTGCAAAATTGAAAGAACAAGGGCCTTGCGAGTGCGCAATTGCAAGAACAAGGGCCTAGCATGTGCAAAATTGCAAGAACAAGGGCCTAGCGTGTGCAAATTTTCAGGAACAAGGGCCTAGCGTGTGCAAAATTGCAAGAACAAGGGCCTAGCGTCTGCAAAATAGCAAGAACAAGGGCCTAGCGTGTGCAAAATTGCAAAAACAAGGGCGTAGAGAGTGCAAAATTGCAAGAACAAGGGCCTAACGTGTGCAAAATTTTAAGAACAAGGGCCTAGCGTGTGCAAAATTGCTAGAACAAGCTCCTAGCGTTTGCAAAATTGCAAGAACACGGGCCTAGTGTGTGCAAAATAGCAAGAACAAGGGCCTAGCGTGTGCAAAATAGCAAGAACAAGGGCCTAGCGTGTTCTTAATTGCAAGAACAAGGGCCTAGCGGGTGCAAAATTGCAAGAACAAGGGCCTAACGTGTGCAAAATTTCAAGAACAAGGGCCTAGTGTGTGCAAAATTGCCAGCACAAGGGCCTAGCATGTGCAAAATAGCAAGAACAAGGGCCTAGCGTGTGCAAAATAGCAAGAACAAGGGCCCAGCGTGTGCAAAATAGCAAGAATAAGGGCCTAGCGTGTGCAAAACAGCAAGAACAAGGGCCTAGCGTGTGCAAAATTGCAAGAACAAGGGCCTAGCCTATGAAAAATAGCAAGAACGATGGCCTAGCGTATGCAAAATTGCAAGAACAAGGGCCAAGCAAATGCAAAATTGCAAGAACAAGGGCCTAGCGTATGCAAACTTTCAAGAACAAGGGCGTAGCGTGTGCTAAACTGCAAGAACAAGGGCCTAGCGTGTGCAAAATAGCAAGAACAAGGGCCTAGCGTGTGCAAAATAGCAAGAATAAGGGCCTAGCGTGTGCAAAATTGCAAAAACAAGGGCCTAGAGAGTGCAAAATTGCAAGAACAAGGGCTTAACGTGTGCAAAAGTTTTAAGAACAAGGGCCTAGCGTGTGCAAAATTGCTAGAACAAGGGCCTGGCGTGTGCAAAATTGCAATAACAAGGGCCTAGCATGTGCAAAATCGCAAGAACAAGGGCCTAGCTTGTGCAAAATAGAAAGAACAAGGGCCTAGCGTTTGCAAAATTGCAAGAACAAGGGCCTAGCGAGTGCAAAATTGCAAGAACAAGGGCCTAGCGTGTGCAAAATTGCAAGAACAAGGGCCTAGCGTGTGCAAAATTGCTAGAACAAGGGCCTAGCGTGTGCAAAATTGCAAGAACAAGGGCCTAGCGTGTGCAAAATAGCAAGAACAAGGGCCTAGCGTGTGCAAAATAGCAAGAACAAGGGCCTAGCATGTGCAAAATTGTCAAAACAAGGGCCTATCTTGTGCAAAATTGCAAGAACAAGGGCCTAGCGTGTGCAAAATAGCAAGAACAAGGGCCTAGCATGTGCAACATTGCAAGAACAAGGGCCTAACGTGTGCAAAATAGCAAGAAGAAGCGCCTAGCGTGTGAAAAATAGCAAGAACAAGGGCCTAGAGTGTGCAAAATTGCAAAAACAACGGCCTAGAGAGTGCAAAATTGCAAGAACAAGGGCCTAACGTGTGCAAAATTTCAAGAACAAGGGCCTAGCGTGTGCAAAATTGCTAGAACAAGGGCCTGGCGTGTGCAAAATTGCAATAACAAGGGCCTAGCATGTGCAAAATCGCAAGAACAAGGGCCTAGCTTGTGCAAAATAGAAAGAACAAGGGCCTAGCGTTTGCAAAATTGCAAGAACAAGGGCCTAGCGAGTGCAAAATTGCAAGAACAAGGGCCTAGCGTGTGCAAAATTGCAAGAACAAGGGCCTAGCGTGTGCAAAATTGCTAGAAAAAGGGCCTAGCATGTGCAAAATTGCAAGAACAAGGGCCTAGCGTGTGCAAAATAGCAAGAACAAGGGCCTAGCGTGTGCAAAATAGCAAGAACAAGGGCCTAGCATGTGCAAAATTGTCAAAACAAGGGCCTATCTTGTGCAAAATTGCAAGAACAAGGGCCTAGCGTGTGCAAAATAGCAAGAACAAGGGCCTAGCATGTGCAACATTGCAAGAACAAGGGCCTAACGTGTGCAAAATAGCAAGAACAAGCGCCTAGCGTGTGAAAAATAGCAAGAACAAGGGCCTAGAGTGTGCAAAATTGCAAAAACAACGGCCTAGAGAGTGCAAAATTGCAAGAACAAGGGCCTAACGTGTGCAAAATTTCAAGAACGAGGGCCTAGCGTGTGCAAAATTGCTAGAACAAGGGCCTAGCGTGTGCAAAATTGTAAGAACAAGGGCCTAGCGTGTGCAAAATAGCAAGAACAAGGGCCTAGCGTGTGCACAATAGCAAGAACAAGGGCCTAGTGTGTGCAAAATTGCAAGAACAAGGGCCTAGCGTGTGCAAAATTGCAAGAACAAGGGCCTAGCGTTTGCAAAATTGTTAGAACAAGGGCCTAACATGTGCAAAATTGCAAGAACAAGGGCCTAACGTGTGCAAAATTTCAAGAACAAGGGCGTAGCGCGTGAAAATTAGCAAGAACAAGGGCCTAGCGTGTGTAGAATTGCAAGAACAAGGGACTAGCGTGTGGAAAATTGCAAGAACAACGGCCTAGCGAGTGCAAAATTGCAAGAACAAGGGCCTAATGTGTGCAAAGTTTCAAGAACAAGGGCCTAGTGTGTGCAAAATTGCCAGGACAAGGGCCTTGCGTGTGCAAAATTGCAAGAACAAGGGCCTAGCATGTGCAAAATTGCAAGAACAAGGGCCTAGCGTGTGCAAAATAGCAAAAACAAGGGCCGAGCGTGTGCAAAATAGCAAGAACAAGGGCCTAGCGTGTGCAAAACAGCAAGAACAAGGGCCTAGCGTGTGCAAAATTGCAAGAACAAGGGCCTAGCGTGTGCAAAATTGCAAGAACAAGGGCCTAACGTGTGCAAAATAGCAAGAACAAGGACCTAGCGTATGAAAAATAGAAAGAACAAGGGCCTAGCGTGTGCAAAATTGCAAAAACAAGGGCCTAGAGAGTGCAAAATTGCATGAACAAGGGCCTAACGTGTGCAAAGTTTTAAGAACAAGGGCCTAGTGTGTGCAAAATTGCTAGAACAAGGGCCTAGCGTGTGCAAAATTGCAAGAACAAGGGCCTAGCGTGTGCAAAATAGCAAGAACAAGGGCCTAGCGCGTGTAAAATAGCAAGAACAAGGGCCGAGCGTGTGCAAAATAGAAAGAACAAGGACCTAGCAAGTGCAAAATTGCAAGAACAATGGCCTACCAAGTTCAAAATTGCGAGAACAAGTGCCTAGCTTGTGCAAAATTGCAAGAACTAGGGCCTAACGTGTGCAAAACTTCAAGAACAAGGGCCCAACGTGTGCAGAATTGCAAGAACAAGGGCCTAGCGTGTGTAAGATTGCAAGAACAAGGGCCTAGCGTGTGCAAGATTGTAAGAACAATGGCCTAGCGTGTGCAAAATTGCAAGAACAAGGGCCTAGCATGTGCAAAATTGAAATAACAAGAGCCTAGCGTGTGCAAATTTTCAGGAACAAGGGCCTAGCGTGTGCAAAATTGCAAGAACAAGGGCCTAGCATCTGCAAAATAGCAAAAACAAGGGCCTAGCGTGTGCAAAATTGCAAAAACAAGGGCCTAACGTGTGCAAAATTTTAAGAACAAGGGCCTAGCGTGTGCAAAATTTCTAGAACAAGGGCCTAGCATTTGCAAAATTGCAAGAACAAGGGCCTAGCGTGTGCAAAATTGCAAGAACAAGGGCCTAGAGAGTGCAAAATTGCAAGAACAAGGGCCTAACGTGTGCGAAATTTTAAGAACAAGGGCCTAGCGTGTGCAAAATTGCTAGACAAAGGGCCTAGCGTGTGCAAAATTGCAAGAACAAGAGCCTAGCGTATGCAAAATAGCAAGAACAAGGGCCTAGCGTGTGCAAAATAGCAAGAACAAGGGCCTAGCGTGTGCAAAATTGCAAGAACTAGGGCCTAGCGTGTGAAAAAAAGCAAGAACAAGGGCCTAGCGTGTGCAAAATAGCAGGAACAAGGGCCTAGGTTGTGCAAAACAGCAAGAACAAGGGCCTAGCGTGTGCAAAATTGCAAGAACAAGGGCCTAGCATGTGCAAAATTGCAAGAACAAGGGCCTAGCCTATGCAAAATAGCAAGAACGATGGCCTAGCGTATGCAAAATTGCAAGAACAAGGGCCTAGCAAATGCAAAATTGCAAGAACAAGGGCCTAGCGTGTGCAAAATTTCAAGAAAAAGGGCCTAGCGTGTGCAAAAGTGCAAAAACATGGGCCTAGTGTGTGTTAACTTTCAAGAACAAGGGCCTAGCGTGTGCAAAATTGCAAGAACAAGGGCCTAGCGTGTGCAAAATTGCAAGAACAAGGGCCTAGCGTGTGCAAAATAGCAAGAACAAGGGCCTAGCGTGTGCAAAATAGCAAGAATTAGGGCCTAGCGTGTGCAAAATTGCAAAAACAAAGGCCTAGAGAGTGCAAAGTTGCAAGAACAAGGGCCTAACGTGTGCAACATTTTAAGAACAAGGGCCTAGCGTGTGCAAAATTGCTAGAAAAAGGGCCTAGCGTGTGCAAAATTGCAAGAACAAGGGCCTATCGTGTGCAAAATAGCAAGAACAAGGGCCTAGCTTGTGCAAAATAGCAATAACAAGGGCCTAGCGTGTGCAAAATAGCAAGAACAAGGGCCTATCAAGTGCAACATTGCAAGAACAAGGGCCAACCGTGTGCAAAATAGCAAGAAGAAAGGCCTAGCGTGTGGAAAATAGCAAGAACATGGGCCTAGCGTGTGCAAAAGTGCTAGAACAAGGGCCTAGCGTGTGCAAAATTGCAAGAACAAGGGCCTAGCATGCGCAAAATAGGAAGAACAAGGGCCTACCGTGTGCAAAATAGAAAGAACAAGGGCCTAGCGTGTGCAAAATTGCAAGAACAAGGGCCTAGCGAGTGCAAAATTGCAAGAACAAGGGCCTAGCGTGTGCAAAATTGCAAAAACAAGGGCCTAGAGAGTGCAAAGTTGCAAGAACAAGGGCCTAACGTGTGCAAAAGTTTAAGAACAAGGGCCTAGTGTGTGCAAAATTGCTAAAACAAGGGCCTAGCGTGTGCAAAATTGCAAGAACAAGGGCCTAGCTTGTGCCAAATAGCAACAACAAGGGCCTAGCGTGTGCAAAATAGCAAGAAAAAGGGCCTAGCGTGTGCAAACTTTCAAGAACAAGGGCCTAGCGTGTGCAAAATAGCAAGAACATTGGCCTAGCGTGTGCAAAATTGCAAGAACAAGGGCCTAGCGTGTGCAAAATTGCAAGAACAAGGGCCTAGAGAGTGCAAAATTGCAAGAACAAGGGCCTAACGTGTGCGAAATTTTAAGAACAAGGGCCTAGCGTGTGCAAAATTGCTAGACAAAGGGCCTAGCGTGTGCAAAATTGCAAGAACAAGAGCCTAGCGTGTGCAAAATAGCAAGAACAAGGGCCTAGCGTGTGCAAAATAGCAAGAACAAGGGCCTAGCGTGTGCAAAATTGCAAGAACTAGGGCCTAGCGTGTGAAAAATAGCAAGAACAAGGGCCTAGCATGTGCAAAATAGCAAGAACAAGGGCCTAGCGTGTGCAAAACAGCAAGAACAAGGGCCTAGCGTGTGCAAAATTGCAAGAACAAGGGCCTAGCATGTGCAAAATTGCAAGAACAAGGGCCTAGCCTATGCAAAATAGCAAGAACGATGGCCTAGCGTATGCAAAATTGCAAGAACAAGGGCCTAGCAAATGCAAAATTGCAAGAACAAGGGCCTAGCGTGTGCAAAATTTCAAGAAAAAGGGCCTAGCGTGTGCAAAAGTGCAAAAACATGGGCGTAGTGTGTGTTAACTTTCAAGAACAAGGGCCTAGCGTGTGCAAAATTGCAAGAACAAGGGCCTAGCGTGTGCAAAATTGCAAGAACAAGGGCCTAGCGTGTGCAAAATAGCAAGAACAAGGGCCTAGCGTGTGCAAAATAGCAAGAATTAGGGTCTAGCGTGTGCAAAATTGCAAAAACAAGGGCCTAGAGAGTGCAAAATTGCAAGAACAAGGGCCTAACGTGTGCAACATTTTAAGAACAAGGGCCTAGCGTGTGCAAAATTGCTAGAAAAAAGGCCTAGCGTGTGCAAAATTGCAAGAACAAGGGCCTATCGTGTGCAAAATAGCAAGAACAAGGGCCTAGCTTGTGCAAAATAGCAAGAACAAGGGCCTAGCGTGTGCAAAATTGCAAGAATAAAGGCCTAGCGAGTGCAAAATTGCGAGAACAAGGGCCTAGCGTGTGCAAAATTGCAAGAACAAGGGCCTAGCATGTGCAAAATTGCTAGAACGAGGGCCTAGTGTGTGCAAAATTGCAAGAACAAGGGCCTAGCGTGTGCAAAATAGCAAGAACAAGGGCCTAGCGTGTGCAAAATTGCAAGAACTAGGGCCTAGCGTGTGAAAAAAAGCAAGAACAAGGGCCTAGCGTGTGCAAAATAGCAGGAACAAGGGCCTAGGTTGTGCAAAACAGCAAGAACAAGGGCCTAGCGTGTGCAAAATTGCAAGAACAAGGGCCTAGCATGTGCAAAATTGCAAGAACAAGGGCCTAGCCTATGCAAAATAGCAAGAACGATGGCCTAGCGTATGCAAAATTGCAAGAACAATGGCCTAGCAAATGCAAAATTGCAAGAACAAGGGCCTAGCGTGTGCAAAATTTCAAGAAAAAGGGCCTAGCGTGTGCAAAAGTGCAAAAACATGGGCCTAGTGTGTGTTAACTTTCAAGAACAAGGGCCTAGCGTGTGCAAAATTGCAAGAACAAGGGCCTAGCGTGTGCAAAATTGCAAGAACAAGGGCCTAGCGTGTGCAAAATAGCAAGAACAAGGGCCTAGCGTGTGCAAAATAGCAAGAATTAGGGCCTAGCGTGTGCAAAATTGCAAAAACAAAGGCCTAGAGAGTGCAAAGTTGCAAGAACAAGGGCCTAACGTGTGCAACATTTTAAGAACAAGGGCCTAGCGTGTGCAAAATTGCTAGAAAAAGGGCCTAGCGTGTGCAAAATTGCAAGAACAAGGGCCTATCGTGTGCAAAATAGCAAGAACAAGGGCCTAGCTTGTGCAAAATAGCAATAACAAGGGCCTAGCGTGTGCAAAATAGCAAGAACAAGGGCCTATCAAGTGCAACATTGCAAGAACAAGGGCCAAACGTGTGCAAAATAGCAAGAAGAAAGGCCTAGCGTGTGGAAAATAGCAAGAACATAGGCCTAGCGTGTGCAAAAGTGCTAGAACAAGGGCCTAGCATGTGCAAAATTGCAAGAACAAGGGCCTAGCATGCGCAAAATAGGAAGAACAAGGGCCTACCGTGTGCAAAATAGAAAGAACAAGGGCCTAGCGTGTGCAAAATTGCAAGAACAAGGGCCTAGCGAGTGCAAAATTGCAAGAACAAGGGCCTAGCGTGTGCAAAATTGCAAAAACAAGGGCCTAGAGAGTGCAAAGTTGCAAGAACAAGGGCCTAACGTGTGCAAAAGTTTAAGAACAAGGGCCTAGTGTGTGCAAAATTGCAAGAACAAGGGCCTAGCGTGTGCAAACTTTCAAGAACAAGGGCCTAGCGTGTGCAAAATAGCAAGAACATTGGCCTAGCGTGTGCAAAATTGCAAGAACAAGGGCCTAGCGTGTGCAAAATTGCAAGAACAAGGGCCTAGAGAGTGCAAAATTGCAAGAACAAGGGCCTAACGTGTGCGAAATTTTAAGAACAAGGGCCTAGCGTGTGCAAAATTGCTAGACAAAGGGCCTAGCGTGTGCAAAATTGCAAGAACAAGAGCCTAGCGTATGCAAAATAGCAAGAACAAGGGCCTAGCGTGTGCAAAATAGCAAGAACAAGGGCCTAGCGTGTGCAAAATTGCAAGAACTAGGGCCTAGCGTGTGAAAAATAGCAAGAACAAGGGCCTAGCATGTGCAAAATAGCAAGAACAAGGGCCTAGGTTGTGCAAAACAGCAAGAACAAGGGCCTAGCGTGTGCAAAATTGCAAGAACAAGGGCCTAGCATGTGCAAAATTGCAAGAACAAGGGCCTAGCCTATGCAAAATAGCAAGAACGATGGCCTAGCGTATGCAAAATTGCAAGAACAAGGGCCTAGCAAATGCAAAATTGCAAGAACAAGGGCCTAGCGTGTGCAAAATTTCAAGAAAAAGGGCCTAGCGTGTGCAAAAGTGCAAAAACATGGGCGTAGTGTGTGTTAACTTTCAAGAACAAGGGCCTAGCGTGTGCAAAATTGCAAGAACAAGGGCCTATCGTGTGCAAAATTGCAAGAACAAGGGTCTAGCGTGTGCAAAATAGCAAGAACAAGGGCCTAGCGTGTGCAAAATAGCAAGAATTAGGGTCTAGCGTGTGCAAAATTGCAAAAACAAGGGCCTAGAGAGTGCAAAATTGCAAGAACAAGGGCCTAACGTGTGCAACATTTTAAGAACAAGGGCCTAGCGTGTGCAAAATTGCTAGAAAAAGGGCCTAGCGTGTGCAAAATTGCAAGAACAAGGGCCTATCGTGTGCAAAATAGCAAGAACAAGGGCCTAGCTTGTGCAAAATAGCAAGAACAAGGGCCTAGCGTGTGCAAAATTGCAAGAACAAAGGCCTAGCGAGTGCAAAATTGCGAGAACAAGGGCCTAGCGTGTGCAAAATTGCTAGAACAAGGGCCTAGCGTTTGGAAAATTGCAAGAACAAGGGCCTAGCGTGTGCAAAATAGGAAGAACAAGGGCCTAGCGTGTCCAGAATAGCAAGAACAAGGGCCTAGCGTGTGCAAAATTGCAAGAATAAGGGCCTAGCGAGTGCAAAATTGCAAGAACTAGTGTGTGCAAAATAGCAAGAACAAAAGCCTAATATGTGTAAAATAGCAAGAACAAGGGCCTAGCGAGTGCAAAATTGGAAGAACAATGGCCTACCAAGTTCAAAATTGCAAGAACAAGGGCCTAACGTGTGCAAAATAGCAAGAACAAGGGCCTGGCGTGTGTAAGATTGCAAGAACAAGGGCCTAGCGTGTGTAAGATTGCAAGAACAATGGCCTAGCGTGTGCAAAATTGCAAGAACAAGGGCCTAGCATGTGCAAAATTGAAAGAACAAGGGCCTTGCGAGTGCGCAATTGCAAGAACAAGGGCCTAGCATGTGCAAAATTGCAAGAACAAGGGCCTAGCGTGTGCAAATTTTCAGGAACAAGAGCCTAGCGTGTGCAAAATTGCAAGAAGAAGGGCCTAGCGTCTGCAAAATAGCAAGAACAAGGACCTAGCGCGTGCAAAGTTGCAAGAACATGGGCCTAGCGTGTGCAAAATTGCAAGAACAAGGGCCTAGAGAGTGCAAAATTGCAAGAACAAGGGCCTAACGTGTGCAAAGTTTTAAGAACAAGGGCCTAGCGTGTGCAAAATTGCTAGAACAAGGGCCTAGCGTTTGCAAAATTGCAAGAACAAGGGCCTAGCGTGTGCAAAATAGGAAGAACAAGGGCCTAGCGTGTGCAAAACAGCAAGAACAAGGGCCTAGCGTGTGCGAAATTGCAAGAACAAGGGCCTAGCGTGTTCAAAATTGTCAGAACAAGGGCCTAGCGTGTCCAAAATTGCAAAAACAATGGCCTAGCGTGTGCAAAACAACAAGAACAAGGGCCTAGCGTGTGCAAAATTGCAAGAACAAGGGCCTGGCGTGTGCAAAATTGCAGAAACAAGGGCTTAGCGTGTGCAAAATAGCAAGAACAAGGGCCTAGCGTGTGCAAAATAGCTAGAACAAGGGCCTAGCGTGCGCATAATTGCAAGAACAAGGGCTTAGGGTGTGCAAAATTTCTACAACAAGGGCCTAGTGTGTGCAAATATGCCAGAACAAGGGCCTAGCATGTGCAAAATAGCAAGAACAAGGGCCTACCATGTGCAAAATTGCAAGAACAAGGGCCTAGCGTTTGCAAAATTGCAAGAAGAAGGGCCTAGCGTGTGCAAAACAGCAAGAAAAAGGGCCTAGCGTGTGCAAAATAGCAAAAACAAGGACCTAGCGTGTGCAAAATAGAAAGAACAAGGGCCTAGCGTGTGCAAAATTGCAAGAACAAGGGCCTAGAGAGTGCAAAATTGCAAGAACAAGGGCCTAACGTGTGCAAAATTTTAAGAACAAGGGCCTAGCGTGTGCAAACTTGCAAGAACAAGGGCCTAGCGTGTGCAAAATAGGAAGAACAAGGGCCTAGCGTGTCCAGAATAGCAAGAACAAGGGCCTAGCGTGTGCAAAATTGCAAGAATAAGGGCCTAGCGAGTGCAAAATTGCAAGAACTAGTGTGTGCAAAATAGCAAGAACAAAAGCCTAATATGTGTAAAATAGCAAGAACAAGGGCCTAGCGAGTGCAAAATTGGAAGAACAATGGCCTACCAAGTTCAAAATTGCAAGAACAAGGGCCTAACGTGTGCAAAATAGCAAGAACAAGGGCCTGGCGTGTGTAAGATTGCAAGAACAAGGGCCTAGCGTGTGTAAGATTGCAAGAACAATGGCCTAGCGTGTGCAAAATTGCAAGAACAAGGGCCTAGCATGTGCAAAATTGAAAGAACAAGGGCCTTGCGAGTGCGCAATTGCAAGAACAAGGGCCTAGCATGTGCAAAATTGCAAGAACAAGGGCCTAGCGTGTGCAAATTTTCAGGAACAAGAGCCTAGCGTGTGCAAAATTGCAAGAAGAAGGGCCTAGCGTCTGCAAAATAGCAAGAACAAGGACCTAGCGCGTGCAAAGTTGCAAGAACATGGGCCTAGCGTGTGCAAAATTGCAAGAACAAGGGCCTAGAGAGTGCAAAATTGCAAGAACAAGGGCCTAACGTGTGCAAAGTTTTAAGAACAAGGGCCTAGCGTGTGCAAAATTGCTAGAACAAGGGCCTAGCGTTTGCAAAATTGCAAGAACAAGGGCCTAGCGTGTGCAAAATAGGAAGAACAAGGGCCTAGCGTGTGCAAAACAGCAAGAACAAGGGCCTAGCGTGTGCGAAATTGCAAGAACAAGGGCCTAGCGTGTTCAAAATTGTCAGAACAAGGGCCTAGCGTGTCCAAAATTGCAAAAACAATGGCCTAGCGTGTGCAAAACAACAAGAACAAGGGCCTAGCGTGTGCAAAATTGCAAGAACAAGGGCCTGGCGTGTGCAAAATTGCAGAAACAAGGGCTTAGCGTGTGCAAAATAGCAAGAACAAGGGCCTAGCGTGTGCAAAATAGCTAGAACAAGGGCCTAGCGTGCGCATAATTGCAAGAACAAGGGCTTAGGGTGTGCAAAATTTCTACAACAAGGGCCTAGTGTGTGCAAATATGCCAGAACAAGGGCCTAGCATGTGCAAAATAGCAAGAACAAGGGCCTACCATGTGCAAAATTGCAAGAACAAGGGCCTAGCGTTTGCAAAATTGCAAGAAGAAGGGCCTAGCGTGTGCAAAACAGCAAGAAAAAGGGCCTAGCGTGTGCAAAATAGCAAAAACAAGGACCTAGCGTGTGCAAAATAGAAAGAACAAGGGCCTAGCGTGTGCAAAATTGCAAGAACTAGGGCCTAGAGAGTGCAAAATTGCAAGAACAAGGGCCTAACGTGTGCAAAATTTTAAGAACAAGGGCCTAGCGTGTGCAAACTTGCAAGAACAAGGGCCTAGCGTGTGCAAAATAGGAAGAACAAGGGCCTAGCGTGTCCTGAATAGCAAGAACAAGGGCCTAGCGTGTGCAAAATTGCAAGAACAAGGGCCTAGCGAGTGCAAAAGTGCAAGAACTAGTGTGTGCAAAATAGCAAGAACAAGGGCCTAATATGTGCAAAATAGCAAGAACAAGGGCCTAGCGAGTGCAAAATTGCAAGAACAATGGCCTACCAAGTTCAAAATTGCAAGAACAAGGGCCTAGCATGTGCAAAATTGCAAGAACAAGGGCCTAACGTGTGCAAAACTTCAAGAACAAGGGCCCAACGTGTGTAAATTGCAAGAACAAGGGCCTAGCGTGTGCAAATTAGCAAGAACAATGGCCTAGCGTGTGTAAGATTGCAAGAACAAGGGCCTAGCGTGTGCAAGATTGCAAGAACAATGGCCTAGCGTGTGCAAAATTGCAAGAACAAGGGCCTAGCATGTGCAAAATTGAAAGAACAAGGGCCTTGCGAGTGCGCAATTGCAAGAACAAGGGCCTAGCATGTGCAAAATTGCAAGAACAAGGGCCTAGCGTGTGCAAATTTTCAGGAACAAGGGCCTAGCGTGTGCAAAATTGCAAGAACAAGGGCCTAGCGTCTGCAAAATAGCAAGAACAAGGGCCTAGCGTGTGCAAAATTGCAAAAACAAGGGCGTAGAGAGTGCAAAATTGCAAGAACAAGGGCCTAACGTGTGCAAAATTTTAAGAACAAGGGCCTAGCGTGTGCAAAATTGCTAGAACAAGCTCCTAGCGTTTGCAAAATTGCAAGAACACGGGCCTAGTGTGTGCAAAATAGCAAGAACAAGGGCCTAGCGTGTGCAAAATAGCAAGAACAAGGGCCTAGCGTGTTCATAATTGCAAGAACAAGGGCCTAGCGGGTGCAAAATTGCAAGAACAAGGGCCTAACGTGTGCAAAATTTCAAGAACAAGGGCCTAGTGTGTGCAAAATTGCCAGCACAAGGGCCTAGCATGTGCAAAATAGCAAGAACAAGGGCCTAGCGTGTGCAAAATAGCAAGAACAAGGGCCCAGCGTGTGCAAAATAGCAAGAATAAGGGCCTAGCGTGTGCAAAACAGCAAGAACAAGGGCCTAGCGTGTGCAAAATTGCAAGAACAAGGGCCTAGCCTATGAAAAATAGCAAGAACGATGGCCTAGCGTATGCAAAATTGCAAGAACAAGGGCCAAGCAAATGCAAAATTGCAAGAACAAGGGCCTAGCGTATGCAAACTTTCAAGAACAAGGGCGTAGCGTGTGCTAAACTGCAAGAACAAGGGCCTAGCGTGTGCAAAATAGCAAGAACAAGGGCCTAGCGTGTGCAAAATAGCAAGAATAAGGGCCTAGCGTGTGCAAAATTGCAAAAACAAGGGCCTAGAGAGTGCAAAATTGCAAGAACAAGGGCTTAACGTGTGCAAAAGTTTTAAGAACAAGGGCCTAGCGTGTGCAAAATTGCTAGAACAAGGGCCTGGCGTGTGCAAAATTGCAATAACAAGGGCCTAGCATGTGCAAAATCGCAAGAACAAGGGCCTAGCTTGTGCAAAATAGAAAGAACAAGGGCCTAGCGTTTGCAAAATTGCAAGAACAAGGGCCTAGCGAGTGCAAAATTGCAAGAACAAGGGCCTAGCGTGTGCAAAATTGCAAGAACAAGGGCCTAGCGTGTGCAAAATTGCTAGAACAAGGGCCTAGCGTGTGCAAAATTGCAAGAACAAGGGCCTAGCGTGTGCAAAATAGCAAGAACAAGGGCCTAGCGTGTGCAAAATAGCAAGAACAAGGGCCTAGCATGTGCAAAATTGTCAAAACAAGGGCCTATCTTGTGCAAAATTGCAAGAACAAGGGCCTAGCGTGTGCAAAATAGCAAGAACAAGGGCCTAGCATGTGCAACATTGCAAGAACAAGGGCCTAACGTGTGCAAAATAGCAAGAAGAAGCGCCTAGCGTGTGAAAAATAGCAAGAACAAGGGCCTAGAGTGTGCAAAATTGCAAAAACAACGGCCTAGAGAGTGCAAAATTGCAAGAACAAGGGCCTAACGTGTGCAAAATTTCAAGAACAAGGGCCTAGCGTGTGCAAAATTGCTAGAACAAGGGCCTGGCGTGTGCAAAATTGCAATAACAAGGGCCTAGCATGTGCAAAATCGCAAGAACAAGGGCCTAGCTTGTGCAAAATAGAAAGAACAAGGGCCTAGCGTTTGCAAAATTGCAAGAACAAGGGCCTAGCGAGTGCAAAATTGCAAGAACAAGGGCCTAGCGTGTGCAAAATTGCAAGAACAAGGGCCTAGCGTGTGCAAAATTGCTAGAAAAAGGGCCTAGCATGTGCAAAATTGCAAGAACAAGGGCCTAGCGTGTGCAAAATAGCAAGAACAAGGGCCTAGCGTGTGCAAAATAGCAAGAACAAGGGCCTAGCATGTGCAAAATTGTCAAAACAAGGGCCTATCTTGTGCAAAATTGCAAGAACAAGGGCCTAGCGTGTGCAAAATAGCAAGAACAAGGGCCTAGCATGTGCAACATTGCAAGAACAAGGGCCTAACGTGTGCAAAATAGCAAGAACAAGCGCCTAGCGTGTGAAAAATAGCAAGAACAAGGGCCTAGAGTGTGCAAAATTGCAAAAACAACGGCCTAGAGAGTGCAAAATTGCAAGAACAAGGGCCTAACGTGTGCAAAATTTCAAGAACAAGGGCCTAGCGTGTGCAAAATTGCTAGAACAAGGGCCTAGCGTGTGCAAAATTGTAAGAACAAGGGCCTAGCGTGTGCAAAATAGCAAGAACAAGGGCCTAGCGTGTGCACAATAGCAAGAACAAGGGCCTAGTGTGTGCAAAATTGCAAGAACAAGGGCCTAGCGAGTGCAAAATTGCAAGAACAAGGGCCTAGCGTTTGCAAAATTGTTAGAACAAGGGCCTAACATGTGCAAAATTGCAAGAACAAGGGCCTAACGTGTGCAAAATTTCAAGAACAAGGGCGTAGCGCGTGAAAATTAGCAAGAACAAGGGCCTAGCGTGTGTAGAATTGCAAGAACAAGGGACTAGCGTGTGGAAAATTGCAAGAACAACGGCCTAGCGAGTGCAAAATTGCAAGAACAAGGGCCTAATGTGTGCAAAGTTTCAAGAACAAGGGCCTAGTGTGTGCAAAATTGCCAGGACAAGGGCCTTGCGTGTGCAAAATTGCAAGAACAAGGGCCTAGCATGTGCAAAATTGCAAGAACAAGGGCCTAGCGTGTGCAAAATAGCAAAAACAAGGGCCGAGCGTGTGCAAAATAGCAAGAACAAGGGCCTAGCGTGTGCAAAACAGCAAGAACAAGGGCCTAGCGTGTGCAAAGTTGCAAGAACAAGGGCCTAACGTGTGCAAAATAGCAAGAACAAGGACCTAGCGTATGAAAAATAGAAAGAACAAGGGCCTAGCGTGTGCAAAATTGCAAAAACAAGGGCCTAGAGAGTGCAAAATTGCATGAACAAGGGCCTAACGTGTGCAAAGTTTTAAGAACAAGGGCCTAGTGTGTGCAAAATTGCTAGAACAAGGGCCTAGCGTGTGCAAAATTGCAAGAACAAGGGCCTAGCGTGTGCAAAATAGCAAGAACAAGGGCCTAGCGCGTGTAAAATAGCAAGAACAAGGGCCGAGCGTGTGCAAAATAGAAAGAACAAGGACCTAGCAAGTGCAAAATTGCAAGAACAATGGCCTACCAAGTTCAAAATTGCGAGAACAAGTGCCTAGCTTGTGCAAAATTGCAAGAACTAGGGCCTAACGTGTGCAAAACTTCAAGAACAAGGGCCCAACGTGTGCAGAATTGCAAGAACAAGGGCCTAGCGTGTGTAAGATTGCAAGAACAAGGGCCTAGCGTGTGCAAGATTGTAAGAACAATGGCCTAGCGTGTGCAAAATTGCAAGAACAAGGGCCTAGCATGTGCAAAATTGAAATAACAAGAGCCTAGCGTGTGCAAATTTTCAGGAACAAGGGCCTAGCGTGTGCAAAATTGCAAGAACAAGGGCCTAGCATCTGCAAAATAGCAAAAACAAGGGCCTAGCGTGTGCAAAATTGCAAAAACAAGGGCCTAACGTGTGCAAAATTTTAAGAACAAGGGCCTAGCGTGTGCAAAATTTCTAGAACAAGGGCCTAGCATTTGCAAAATTGCAAGAACAAGGGCCTAGCGTGTGCAAAATTGCAAGAACAAGGGCCTAGAGAGTGCAAAATTGCAAGAACAAGGGCCTAACGTGTGCGAAATTTTAAGAACAAGGGCCTAGCGTGTGCAAAATTGCTAGACAAAGGGCCTAGCGTGTGCAAAATTGCAAGAACAAGAGCCTAGCGTATGCAAAATAGCAAGAACAAGGGCCTAGCGTGTGCAAAATAGCAAGAACAAGGGCCTAGCGTGTGCAAAATTGCAAGAACTAGGGCCTAGCGTGTGAAAAAAAGCAAGAACAAGGGCCTAGCGTGTGCAAAATAGCAGGAACAAGGGCCTAGGTTGTGCAAAACAGCAAGAACAAGGGCCTAGCGTGTGCAAAATTGCAAGAACAAGGGCCTAGCATGTGCAAAATTGCAAGAACAAGGGCCTAGCCTATGCAAAATAGCAAGAACGATGGCCTAGCGTATGCAAAATTGCAAGAACAAGGGCCTAGCAAATGCAAAATTGCAAGAACAAGGGCCTAGCGTGTGCAAAATTTCAAGAAAAAGGGCCTAGCGTGTGCAAAAGTGCAAAAACATGGGCCTAGTGTGTGTTAACTTTCAAGAACAAGGGCCTAGCGTGTGCAAAATTGCAAGAACAAGGGCCTAGCGTGTGCAAAATTGCAAGAACAAGGGCCTAGCGTGTGCAAAATAGCAAGAACAAGGGCCTAGCGTGTGCAAAATAGCAAGAATTAGGGCCTAGCGTGTGCAAAATTGCAAAAACAAAGGCCTAGAGAGTGCAAAGTTGCAAGAACAAGGGCCTAACGTGTGCAACATTTTAAGAACAAGGGCCTAGCGTGTGCAAAATTGCTAGAAAAAGGGCCTAGCGTGTGCAAAATTGCAAGAACAAGGGCCTATCGTGTGCAAAATAGCAAGAACAAGGGCCTAGCTTGTGCAAAATAGCAATAACAAGGGCCTAGCGTGTGCAAAATAGCAAGAACAAGGGCCTATCAAGTGCAACATTGCAAGAACAAGGGCCAACCGTGTGCAAAATAGCAAGAAGAAAGGCCTAGCGTGTGGAAAATAGCAAGAACATGGGCCTAGCGTGTGCAAAAGTGCTAGAACAAGGGCCTAGCGTGTGCAAAATTGCAAGAACAAGGGCCTAGCATGCGCAAAATAGGAAGAACAAGGGCCTACCGTGTGCAAAATAGAAAGAACAAGGGCCTAGCGTGTGCAAAATTGCAAGAACAAGGGCCTAGCGAGTGCAAAATTGCAAGAACAAGGGCCTAGCGTGTGCAAAATTGCAAAAACAAGGGCCTAGAGAGTGCAAAGTTGCAAGAACAAGGGCCTAACGTGTGCAAAAGTTTAAGAACAAGGGCCTAGTGTGTGCAAAATTGCTAAAACAAGGGCCTAGCGTGTGCAAAATTGCAAGAACAAGGGCCTAGCTTGTGCCAAATAGCAACAACAAGGGCCTAGCGTGTGCAAAATAGCAAGAAAAAGGGCCTAGCGTGTGCAAACTTTCAAGAACAAGGGCCTAGCGTGTGCAAAATAGCAAGAACATTGGCCTAGCGTGTGCAAAATTGCAAGAACAAGGGCCTAGCGTGTGCAAAATTGCAAGAACAAGGGCCTAGAGAGTGCAAAATTGCAAGAACAAGGGCCTAACGTGTGCGAAATTTTAAGAACAAGGGCCTAGCGTGTGCAAAATTGCTAGACAAAGGGCCTAGCGTGTGCAAAATTGCAAGAACAAGAGCCTAGCGTGTGCAAAATAGCAAGAACAAGGGCCTAGCGTGTGCAAAATAGCAAGAACAAGGGCCTAGCGTGTGCAAAATTGCAAGAACTAGGGCCTAGCGTGTGAAAAATAGCAAGAACAAGGGCCTAGCATGTGCAAAATAGCAAGAACAAGGGCCTAGCGTGTGCAAAACAGCAAGAACAAGGGCCTAGCGTGTGCAAAATTTCAAGAACAAGGGCCTAGCATGTGCAAAATTGCAAGAACAAGGGCCTAGCCTATGCAAAATAGCAAGAACGATGGCCTAGCGTATGCAAAATTGCAAGAACAAGGGCCTAGCAAATGCAAAATTGCAAGAACAAGGGCCTAGCGTGTGCAAAATTTCAAGAAAAAGGGCCTAGCGTGTGCAAAAGTGCAAAAACATGGGCGTAGTGTGTGTTAACTTTCAAGAACAAGGGCCTAGCGTGTGCAAAATTGCAAGAACAAGGGCCTAGCGTGTGCAAAATTGCAAGAACAAGGGCCTAGCGTGTGCAAAATAGCAAGAACAAGGGCCTAGCGTGTGCAAAATAGCAAGAATTAGGGTCTAGCGTGTGCAAAATTGCAAAAACAAGGGCCTAGAGAGTGCAAAATTGCAAGAACAAGGGCCTAACGTGTGCAACATTTTAAGAACAAGGGCCTAGCGTGTGCAAAATTGCTAGAAAAAAGGCCTAGCGTGTGCAAAATTGCAAGAACAAGGGCCTATCGTGTGCAAAATAGCAAGAACAAGGGCCTAGCTTGTGCAAAATAGCAAGAACAAGGGCCTAGCGTGTGCAAAATTGCAAGAATAAAGGCCTAGCGAGTGCAAAATTGCGAGAACAAGGGCCTAGCGTGTGCAAAATTGCAAGAACAAGGGCCTAGCATGTGCAAAATTGCTAGAACGAGGGCCTAGTGTGTGCAAAATTGCAAGAACAAGGGCCTAGCGTGTGCAAAATAGCAAGAACAAGGGCCTAGCGTGTGCAAAATTGCAAAAACAAGGGCCTAGAGAGTGCAAAATTGCAAGAACAAGGGCCTAACGTGTGCAAAAGTTTAAGAACAAAGGCCTAGCGTGTGCAAAATTGCTAGAACAAGGGCTTAGCGTGTGCGAAATTGCAAGGACAAGGGACTAGCGTGTGAAAAATAGCAAGAACAAGGGCCTAGCGTGTGCAAAATAGCAAGAATAAGGGCCTAGCGTGTGCAAAATTGCAAGAACAAGGGCCTAGCAATCGCTGGGTGCTCATAAGATTTTCCTTCCTTCCTATTCCGCAGGAGATGCATCTTTGGGGACGGAGCAGCAGATGAGGAGGAGCAGAGGAGATGCATCAGAGGAGGAGGACCAGAGGAGAGCAGAGCTGCACTGGCCCCCACCGCTGCTGGCCTTATGGAACCAGTATTGGCAGGAGCAAAGTGATGGGACGGCTACTGCTACCTCCCGCGCTCCTACCTCTCCCTTGTGCTGCTGCTGCTCGGGCGAGGAAACTGCTGCGTTGGAGGTGGAAAGGTGGTGCTGTGTTGGCAGCAGCAGCGGCTGCAGTGGGCCTGTCAGCAAACAGAAATCTGCAGCAGCGATAGGTGCTACCTCCCTCGCTCCTACCTCTCTCCCTTGTGCTGCTGCTGGGGCTACGAAATTGCTGCGTTGGAGGTGGAGAGGTGCTGCTGTCTTGGCAGCAGCAGCGGCAGCAGTGGGACCACCAGCAATACCAGAAAACTGCAGCAGAGACAGGTGCTACCTCCCGCGCTCCTACCTCCCTCCAGTGTGCTGCTGCTGCTGGTGTGATGTGATAGGATGCGAGGTTAAGTGGAGTGGAGCAGCAAAGGAGATGGCCAGCAACAAAAGGAGAGGCAGCAGCAGAAGAGAAGGCCATTGGTGACACCAGCGGTGGAAGCAGACGATGCTGCCTTAGGGCGTGTTCCTACGGCCCCTTATCAGGGGACCTCTTGTCAGACTTGTGCGGTTCAATGCGTTTCAGTGCGATCGAATGTTATTAAGAGTGTTTCAGTGCGGTGCGACGCGAATCTGACATGAGGTTCGCCTGATAAGAGGCTGTAGGAACACGCCCTTACTCCCGCGTGCTACTGCAGAAGAGCAGAGGAGACGACTGGCAGCTGTTGGGAGCAGAAGAGAAGGCCAGGTGCTAACTCCCTCGCTCCTACCTCCCGCCCATGAGCTGCATCAGAGGAGGGGGGGCAGAGGAGATGCATAAGGGGAGGAGGAGCAGAGGAGATGCATCAGAGGAGAAGGAGCAGAGGAGATGCATCAGAGGAGGAGGAGCAGAGGAGATGCATCAGAGGAGGAGAAGATGGAGCATAGGTGGAGCAGAGGAGGTGGAGAAGCAAAGGAGTTGGCTCAGCTGAGGAGCAGCAGAAGAGGAGACGAGGAGCAAAGTAGCGATGGAGCGAAGAAGCACAGTGCTTGAGTAAATATGTGATCCTCTTTCTTGCTTCTTATCTGTTCTGTTCGTTCAGGTGCATGGTTGCTGCCTTATTCGTTTCGCAAGTCCTTACTTTCTTGCCTTGTGCATGCTCAAAGTCTTTTCTTTCTTGTCGTTCCGTGCAAATGGGGCTATGCGCTCATCAGCCCTGTGCCTGCCTCTTCCCATTTCACAGCAGCCGACGAGACGGAGCAGCAGAGGCAACGGAGCAGCAGAGGAGAGGAAGGAGAGGCAAAGGAGTTGATGGAGAAGAGGAAGGAGATGGAGCATTGGAGAGACATGGAGCAGAGGGCACGGAGGAGAGAAGCCACGGAGGGAAGAAGGCCAAAGGAGCAGAGGAGCAGAGAACCGCGCAGCTGCGATTCCCCCCAACGCTGCTGGCCGCACGGAGGAGAGAAGGCACGGAGGGGAGAAGGCATGGAGGGGATAAGGTACGGAGGGGAGAAGGCACGGCGCGGAGAAGGCACAGCACGGAGAAGGCACACAGGCACGGCTGTGAAATTAACACCAGCAAGCTGCGAGCTGTTACTGCCTCCCGCGTGCTGCTGTTGGTGTTGTGAAGTTATGGGACGGCAGCTGCTACCTTCCTCGCTCCTACCTCCCTCCCGCGTGCTGCTGCTGGTGCTGTGAAGTGATGGTACAGCGAGCATAAGAGAGGCCCGCAGTGGGACCAGCGGTGACAGCAGTGGCAGCAGCAGTGGGAGCAGAAGAGAAGGCCGCCCTTCCCGTGTGCTACTGCAGAGGAGCAGAGGAGCAGCAATGGGAGAAAATGGTGCTGCCTCCCTTCCATGTGCTGCTGCTGCTGTGAAGTGGTGGAGTGGTGCTGTGAAGTGGTGGAGTGGTGCTGTGAAGTGGTGGAGTGGTGCTGTCAAGTGGTGGAGTGGTGCTGTGAAGTGGTGGAGTGGTGCTGCTGCTGCTGCATTGGAGGTGGCACCCGCAGTGACACCAGCGGTGGGAGTAGGGGAGAGGCATGCGGTGACACAACCAGTGGCAGCAGCAGTGCTAGCAGAAAGGGGAGGCCAGCAGTGACAAGCAGTGGCAGCAGCAGTGGAGGGGGAGTGGTGCTGCAGTGGAGGGGGAGTGGTGCTGCAGTGGAGGGGGAGTGGTGCTGCAGTGGAGGGGGAGTGGTGCAGCAGTGGAGGGGGAGTGGTGCTGCAGTGGAGGGGGAGTGGTGCTGCAGTGGAGGGGGAGTGGTGCAGCAGTGGAGGGGGAGTGGTGCTGCAGTGGAGGGGGAGTGGTGCAGCAGTGGAGGGGGAGTGGTGCTGCAGTGGAGGGGGAGTGGTGCTGCAGTGGAGGGGGAGTGGTGCTGCAGTGGAGGGGGAGTGGTGCTGCAGTGGAGGGGGAGTGGTGCTGCAGTGGAGGGGGAGTGGTGCTGCAGTGGAGGGGGAGTGGTGCTGCAGTGGAGGGGGAGTGGTGCTGCAGTGGAGGGGGAGTGGTGCAGCAGTGGAGGGGGAGTGGTGCTGCAGTGGAGGGGGAGTGGTGCAGCAGTGGAGGGGGAGTGGTGCTGCAGTGGAGGGGGAGTGGTGCTGCAGTGGAGGGGGAGTGGTGCTGCAGTGGAGGGGGAGTGGTGCTGCAGTGGAGGGGGAGTGGTGCTGCAGTGGAGGGGGAGTGGTGCAGCAGTGGAGGGGGAGTGGTGCTGCAGTGGAGGGGGAGTGGTGCAGCAGTGGAGGGGGAGTGGTGCTGCAGTGGAGGGGGAGTGGTGCTGCAGTGGAGGGGGAGTGGTGCTGCAGTGGAGGGGGAGTGGTGCTGCAGTGGAGGGGGAGTGGTGCAGCAGTGGAGGGGGAGTGGTGCTGCAGTGGAGGGGGAGTGGTGCAGCAGTGGAGGGGGAGTGGTGCTGCAGTGGAGGGGGAGTGGTGCAGCAGTGGAGGGGGAGTGGTGCTGCAGTGGAGGGGGAGTGGTGCTGCAGTGGAGGGGGAGTGGTGCAGCAGTGGAGGGGGAGTGGTGCTGCAGTGGAGGGGGAGTGGTGCTGCAGTGGAGGGGGAGTGGTGCTGCAGTGGAGGGGGAGTGGTGCTGCAGTGGAGGGGGAGTGGTGCTGCAGTGGAGGGGGAGTGGTGCATGCAGTGGAGGGGGAGTGGTGCTGCAGTGGAGGGGGAGTGGTGCTGCAGTGGAGGGGGAGTGGTGCAGCAGTGGAGGGGGAGTGGTGCTGCAGTGGAGGGGGAGTGGTGCTGCATTTGAGGGGGAGTGGTGCAGCAGTGGAGGGGGAGTGGTGCTGCAGTGGAGGGGGAGTGGTGCTGCAGTGGAGGGGGAGTGGTGCTGCAGTGGAGGGGGAGTGGTGCTGCAGTGGAGGGGGAGTGGTGCAGCAGTGGAGGGGGAGTGGTGCAGCAGTGGAGGGGGAGTGGTGCTGCAGTGGAGGGGGAGTGGTGCAGCAGTGGAGGGGGAGTGGTGCTGCAGTGGAGGGGGAGTGGTGCTGCAGTGGAGGGGGAGTGGTGCTGCAGTGGAGGGGGAGTGGTGCTGCAGTGGAGGGGGAGTGGTGCTGCAGTGGAGGGGGAGTGGTGCTGCAGTGGAGGGGGAGTGGTGCTGCAGTGGAGGGGGAGTGGTGCTGCAGTGGAGGGGGAGTGGTGCTGCAGTGGAGGGGGAGTGGTGCTGCATTGAAGAGCAAAGAGCAAAGGAGCACGGTGGTGGATAACTATTCACTGCCGATGGTGATTCTTCTTCTTTCTTTAGTTGTTCTGTTTGTTTGTTTGAATGGATACCGTTGCCTTGGTTTTGCATTTGCTCCGAGTTCTTACTTGGTTGGCACCAGGTGCAGTCAGTGCCTTGCACTCATCTGCCCTGAGTTTTTCTCCTCCCATTCCACAGAAGGACACAGAGGCGAGGGAGCAGCAGACGAGACCGATCAGCAGTGGAGATGGAGAGCAGACGGCTGCTACAGGCGAGCAGAGCAGACGGGTGGACTGCCTTGAGCGGGCCAGCGAGCTGTACCTACCTTTACCTACCTTTTGCTGCCAAGGAGCTCTGCAGGGGATGAAGCAGCTGTGAAGGGGATGAAGCAGATGGAAGCAGGGGAACACAGGTTGCAGAGTGGTAGGGGAGCAGAGTGAAAGGGGGAGCAGAGTTTGGGGGAAGCAGAGGAGAGGAGCAGAGGAGTTGGCGGAGGGGAGGAGAGCAGCGGAGAGGAGCAGAGAGGAGCACAGCTGCACTGGGCGCATGGAGGAGCCAAGTGAAGGCGCCAGCATTGGCACGAGCAATTTCGAGCTTTTACTGCCTGCTGCTGCTGCCTTGTGCTACCTCCCTCGCTCCCGCCTCTCTCGCCTGTGCTGCTGCTGCTGCTACAATGTGATGGGACTGCAGCCGCTACCTCATTCGCTCCTACTCTATCCCCTGTGCTGCTGCTGGTGCTATGGAGTGAAGGGACGGCAGCTGCTGCATGGGAGTGGGAGTGCCTGCAGTGGGGCAGCAGCTACAGGTGCTACAAAGTGATGGGATGGCAGCTGCTTCGGTGGAGGTTGAGAGGTGCTGCTGTGTTGGCAGCAGCAGCGGCAGTAGTGGGACTGTCAGCAATACCAGAAGACAGCAGCAGCAACAGGTGCTACCCCCCTCGCTCCTACCTCCCTCCAGTGCTGCTGCTGCTGGTGCGAAGTGATAGGAGGAGAGGTGAAGGGGAGCGGAGGAGCAAAGGAGATGGCCAGCAGCAAAAGGAGAGGCAGCAGCAGAAGAGAAGGCCATTGGTGACAGCAGCTGTGGCAGAAGCAGTGGGAGCAGCAGCAGAGAAGGTCCTCAGTGACACCAGCGGTGGCAGCAGAAGGGTTTGGTAGAAGTTGCAGCAGCGGTGGCGGCAGCAGTTGGAGACGAGACGACTGGCAGGTGCTGGGAGCAGAAGAGAGGGCCAGCTGTTATCTTCCTCGCTCCTACCTCCCGCTCATAAGCTGCTGCTGGTGCTGTGAAGTGAAGTGATGATGCAGATGAAGCAGACGATGCAGATGGAGCAGAAATGAAGCAGAGATGAGGGGGGAGCAGACAGCGGGGAAGCATAGTGTGAGGAAGGCAGAGAGAGGCAGAGTGTGGGGGGCAGCAGAGTGCGATGGAAGAGGAGGGAGGGAAGAGCTGAGTGCTTAGAACTGCAGCAGATTGCAGTGTGAGAGTCAGGGGATGGAGTGGGAGTTAGAGTGAGGGTGAGTGTGAGTCAGCTAGTGTTGAGAACTGCGGCAGGCTGCAGTGTGAGAGTGGGTTGGAGTCAGAGTGAGAGTGCGGTGTGAGGACCTTGTATGCTGGTTTGAGGCGCCTCAAATCCAGTTGTGAGCTGCCGGTGGCAGTTCTGTTGTGTCCTGCAGTGCACTGCAGAGTTCCGTTCCTCCTCTCTTCCCTTCTCTCAGTTTTGGGAGACATCTCAAAACTCACTAACCCTCTCTCTCTCTCTCTTCCTTACTAGACTAGTGAGTTTTGAGAGATGTCTCAAAACTCACGCCTTCCTCACTGCAGTTTAGCTGCAGTGAGCAAAATCAGGGTTTTGGGACACTGATGCCCAAAACTCTTTTGCATGTTCCTCACTGCAAATCTTCACTGAGCAAAACTGTACAGCTGGTCAGGAAGCAAGGATGGGCAGCATTGGATTTGATATCAATTTTCACCTGCCCCTGGGCAGTATCCAGGTTCCTGGTTCCGTTTGGTTTGGACCTCACTCTTTTGCTGTGTGGCAGGTATACATTCACTGGCACTTTCTGCTCCTTCAACTCTCTCTCTCGCGTCTTCCATTCTCTCGCTCATCTCCGTCCCACAGCCCCTCCCTCTCCCATCGGGCCCGTTCGTGTTGCTCATACTGATTTCGTCCCGTTGTCCCTTTTCCTTTAGGGTGTGGCGAAGCGTGGGTGCTCGGTGCGAGTGGGGCGGGACACAGAGGCCCAGAAGGAGAAGGCCCGCCAGCAACATGGGCCGCCGTGGTGGGGCTGGTTTCCATCCTCGGCCTCCCCATGGCTGCTGACCAAACCACGACGCTCATCCCTCCAAGTGCCTTACCCACCGCACGCACATCATGTGCTTGCGGCATTGATCTAATATCATGTGAAGCATGAAAGGTGACTAGGTGCCGCTTGCTTTGCTTCACAATGTTTCTTGTTGGATCGTTTCATACCGGTAGTTGTGCAAATTGTTTGAATTATTGTCGATCATGTGGTTGTGGCTGTTGTGTGCAGTGCGGATGTTTGTGTCCGCTGACGGCTGACGGTGCAGGTACGAGAGGAGGAAAGGAGTAAAGGGAGGAGGAAAGGATTAAAGGGAGGAGGAAAGGAGTATAGGGAGGAGGAAAGGAGTAAAGGGGGGAGGAAAGGAGTGAAGGGAGGAGGAAAGGAGTAAAGGGAGAGTAAAGGGAAGAGGAAAGGAGTTAAGGGAGGAGGAAAGGAGTGAAGGGAGGAGGAAAGGAGTCAAGGGAGGAGGGGATCACGGAGGCTTGAGCACCCCCCTCTTCCTCAACTGCCAGTCCTTCCATCCCCCCCCCCCCACAGCATCCGCCGTGGCAGGGCGCAGCAGAGAGCAGGGCGCAGCAGAGAGCAGGGCAGGGAGCGAGCTGAAGTGGGCGGGGTTGATGGCGGTGACCGGTTGGCGCTGGGGCGCTGGCGGTGCAGAAAACCTTGCCGCTACCACCCAGCCTTCCCCCCACCCCGCCACCAACCTCCTCACAGCTAGTGCCGCGGGTGGGGCATGGCAGGGCGGCGGGCAGGCAGGGAGCGCGCAGGGCGTTGGCAGGGCACGTCGGGGTCGCTGGCGCGCTTGCCATGGGTCGCTGGCGCGCTTGCCATGGGTCGCTGGCGCGCTTGCCATGGGTCGCTGGCGCGCTCGCTCGCCGCCATGGGTGCTGGCGCGCTCGCCATGGGCAGAGCGTTACGGGTGGGCTGCGGGCAGAGCGCGACGGAAACAATGCGGGGCACGACATGGCTGACAATCTGTTTAGAGCCGAGCTCACATGCGACGATTTTACAGCAGAACCATAATTAACTGCTGTTACTGTTGCCGCTTGCCACACTACATGCAATTTTCCGCGCTTGCAGAGAAATAAGCGAACTAAAATGTCGCCTTACAGCGACATGCGAGTGTTAGATGCGAGACTGATTACTACAGGTTGGCCTGATAGCGGGCCGTAGGAACACGCTCTTAGTAGGAGATAATATCATTTTGAGAAAGGGCATGGAGAGGGAATTGGAGATGGAGAGGATTCACTATAGTCGACAGGGTAAGCTAAGTTGAACATCTATTTGTTGGATTCACTCTGGAATCATTGATAACTCGATGCATTTGTATCTGGCCTACAAATACGCGGATGTGTAACCATTGAGTTACCATGCAGATGGAGCATCCCTTTTCTTGGTTTCTCCGTCACCTCACCTCGAACCGCTCCTGTCGTCATTGCTTGTTCCTCAGTAAGCTCGGTCCGCCATAGGTAGCTAGTGAGTCTCGTCTCCTTGACCTCGAATGTGTCAACTAAATCGTTTCTCATTTGCTCCAATTCCTTCGCTGCTTTCGATGGCTTTCGCGTCCTTCAATCCGCTGGGCAAATCCCGTGCGCGAGGACAAGGGGGATCGTCGAAACATGCGATTCCACCGTTGGATCTCGTCGTCCCGTCCATCTCGATCGTCCACCTGATCCGGTCGCAATCGCGCCATCGTTATGGGAAGACGCGATCGAGCGAGTTTTGTGGTCACAGCGAGCGGCTAGGTTTTCTTCCTTATACTGTGCCAGTCGCAATGCGTCTCAGGCTACCCGAGAATCTGAGGAACTCTCGAGTAGGCCTTCCTTGTATGGTGCCGGAGCAGTTGTTTATCCGTTTTTAGGAGCGAGTGAGAGCTCACAGAAACTGAAGCCGGACAATTGAGCACCACCTTTCTCCGTGAAGCCAGATGGAGCCTCGCGAATGGTAGAGCTGCACGAGCGTGAGCAGTACGCGACTGTATCGCACTGACGCTGTGCCGTGCTGTGCGATCCAGGCGACGACTGCAGCACCCACCCCATTGCGAGCCATTTGTAGCAGCAGCACGAAAAGCAGGAGCTCATCGCGGTATCAGCAGGACGAGCAGCAGCAGCAACACTAGCAAGAGCAGCAGCATCGTCAGCATCAGCAGCAGCAGCATCAGGCGGCGATGGAGAACGTGATGGTGGCGGGGAGTCGGTTGCGCAAGGAGCTCTCCGTGGCCGCATCCATCGTCATCGACGACGTACGCTCTCCGTCTCCTGCATGCATCCATTGCCGCTGAACCCATTCATTCTCAGCATCCTCTGTTGCTGATGCCATGGCATGCTCGCATCGCATCGCGGAGGGCTCTGAGATCGTACCATGCCTTGACACGCGACTTAGCAACCCCTTCCCCCTTCCATCCAACCCTAACTACAGGACGTCTCGGGCCCATCGGAGTCACACGGGCAGCTGCCGTGCGCCATCTGCCAGCAGGCCATCGGGGTGGACGCGGAGGGGCGCGAGTTCGTGCCGTGCGAGTGCGCCTACCGCATCTGCCGCCCGTGCTACGAGTACATCCGCGCCCACGAGGGCAACCGCTGCCCCCAGTGCCTCTCCAAGTACCGCCGCCTCGCAGGTGAGGCCCCCCCCTTCCCGTCCTCCTCCCTCCTGTTACTCTCCGTACTCATGATTCGCTCCACTAATTTTCAGAGTGAAGCACGTTACTCGTGCCTCTCCACCTTGCTCCTTCCCTTCCCTTCCCCTCCCCTCCTGCTCGCGTCGCTGCTTGCACTGCTGAATCCGGACCTTTCAGCCACGAATGTTCCCTCATTGTTTCTCGCTCCCATCCCATGCCATCCCACCGTATGTCATGTCCCCGTGCTGCTGTCTGCCGTGTCATGCATCTTGTCCGAGCAGGCAGTCCGCCAGTGGACGATGATCCACCAGAGGAGGTCATCCGCCATCTCGAAGAGTCCATTCCCGACGCCCCTGCGCCTGCCCCCCCCGCCATTGCCGCCCCTGCTCCCCCTCTCCCCAGTCCCTCTGCCCTCCCCGCACCCCACACCCTCACTTCCTCCCCTCTCCCACCGTCGTCCGTGCCTCTCGCCTCGCCACTCTCCTCCTCTGCGCCTCACCTGGCTCTGGAAGCCTCGTCGTCCTCCCCTTCATCTGCATCCCACGCGTCCGCATCACCAGCAGCAGGGCCTGTTGATGGTGGTGCTGGTGGTGGTGGCGTCACTGGTGGTGGCGTAGGTGGTGGTGATGCTGGCGCTAGTGCGGGCATTGGTGGTGGTGGGGGCAGTCCGGGTGGAGGGGGGGACGAGAGCCCCTCAGCAGGCAGTGCGGGCAGCCCCTCCAGCTACGGCTATGGCAGCATCGTCTGGTTCACCCCCCGCCGCCAGTGGTCCGCCTTGGCTCCTAGTGGGGAGGCTGCTTCTGCTGCAGGTGTTTCTGCTGCAAGTGTTGCTGGTGCTGCTGCGGGTGCTGCTGCTGCTGCTGCTGCGGGTGCTGCTGCTGCTGCTGGTGCTGGTGGAGGTGGTGTGGCTGAGGGTGGCCCCTCCACGGCCATTATCCCGGTGCATGATTCTAACACCTCTGCAAGCGGGGTAGGGGGTGGCGATGGGGGCCTGGGTGTGATGCCCAGTGATGCTGCTTCGGCTGACAGCTCGCCGTTCATGTGCGCACACCACCCTTCCCCACCCCCATGTTCTCGCCCCTCCCTCTCCCCCTTTCTTTCCAGCCACCCAATCCCTCCACACCCCCCATTCTTTCCTCTCGCATGCTCTGCCTTATCCTGTGTTGATAGTTGCACATGAGCCCACTTGTCGCCATCTCACTTTCCGATCTCTCCTCACGCCGCTGCTCTGTGCCATTGCCACTCCGCCACCTGTATCATCTGCTCTCCTCACTCTGCTCCTTGTTCACTGCCCGGCTCGTCCCTGTCGCAGAGTGGACGACACACGCCGCCCCTTGTCGCGCAAGGTGCCAGTGCCGTCCAGCATGCTCAATCCCTACAGGTGGGTAGCATGTGTGCACATACCATGCGCTGTCGCCGCCCTCCATCCCTTCCTCTCGCCCAAGCTCTCTTCCCATGACCCCTCTCTTGTGTCCAGTTTCCCCTTCCTCGCTCCGCACCTGAGCAAGCTTGTCAACGGCTCCTTACTAGCTCCTTGCACCTTCTTTTCGTTTTTCGATGTTTCGTTTTTCCCCTCTGCCACCCCTCGCCCCATGTGTGTGGCATGTGTATGCGGCACACGGGAGCAGGTTCGCGGTGGTGGTGCGCTTTGTTGTGATGATTCTATTCTTCAAGTTCCGAGTCACCAACCCCAACAACTCCGCCTTCCTGCTCTGGCTTGCCTCCGTCGTCTGCGAGATCTGGTTAGTTAATCACACATTGAATTCTGGTCTGCGAGATACGTTCAGCAGATTTCAAGATTAGTCTCTGTTGTTCCATCGCTTCCATGCCCTCAGTCCTGCCTCCTTTGTTAATCGCTTCTGCCTTGAATCTTTCTCTGTTCTTCTTTGGTTTTTCTCTTCTGTTGTTTTCACCTGGAGCCAGGTTTGGAATCTCCTGGATATTTGACCAGCTGCCCAAGTGGTCGCCGATCACGCGAGAGACCTTCCTCAACCGCCTCTCCCTCAGGTGCCTCCTTATTTTGCGTTTGGGGTTTGTGCTCGGGTGAGAAGAGAGGTTGTTTCAAAGTGCATCCACCCCTCGTGACAAGTCAACCCACCAATGCAGTCTTACATCATGCCACGCCACACCACATCTCCCCCTTCATCTCAGGTACGAGCAGGAGGGGCGGCCGTGCGAGCTGCCGCAGGTGGACGTGTTTGTGTCGACAGCAGACCCCTTCAAGGAGCCGCCGCTCGTGACAATCCACCCACCCATGCGCTCTTACATGCTGCCACGCCCCTGCCGCTGTCCCTCACATCCCCCTCACTCCCACACAGGTATGAGCAGGAGGGGCGGCCGTGCGAGCTGCCACAAGTGGACGTGTTTGTGTCGACAGCCGACCCGTTCAAGGAGCCACCTCTCGTGACGGCCAACGTGATCCTCTCCGTGCTCGCTGCTGACTACCCCGTCGACAAGTAAGCTGCCGTCACGCGGACCCGTAGAGTGCGCATGTGGGTGGTAGGACTGCTGGCAAGTGGATGAGGATGAGAGTGAGGTTCTCGTGAGGTGGCAGGCGGAATCTGAGAATGACGCGGAGAGTCATGCGACCTTTATGGATATCTGTCGGATGATGGTGCGTCTGTGCCGATAATAGAGTCTCTGCTAATCATTGCTCCCCGTCTCCCCCCTCTTCTGCCACCCTTCTCCCCATCCTGTACCCCCGCTCCCATCCCCAGGGTGGCGTGCTATCTATCAGACGATGGAGCGTCCATGCTCACATTCGAGGCGCTGATGGAGACGGCCAACTTCAGCCGCCTCTGGGTGCCGTTCTGTCGCAAGCACACCATTGAGCCGCGCGCCCCTGAGATGTACTTCGCTGGCGGGGTTGACTACCTGCTGGGGAAGGTCAATGCGGACTTTGTCAAGGAGAGAAGGCGGATGAAGGTGAGAGGTGGGGGAAGGATGAGGGTGAGAAAGTGGAGGAGGGGGAGAGACTTTTCGAGATGTACTTTGTTGGGGGCGTCGATTACCTGCTGGGGAAGGTCGATGCTGACTTTGTCAAGGAGAGGAGGAGGATTAAGGTGAGAGGGAGAGGGAAGAACAAGGGTGAGAAAGGGGTGGGGCGCCAGGGGGAGAGTGGGCAGAGATGTACTGTACTTTGCTGTTGGGGTGGAATACCTGCTGGGGAAGGTAAATGCTGACTTTGTCAAGGAGAGGAGGAGGATGAAGGTGAGAAAGGGGGAAGAAAGGGTGTGATGGGCGGAGAATGTGACTTTCTGGAAGGTATGAATGACCCCTTCCCCCTTCCCCCCCTCCCTTTCACCCACTCCCGCTCCCCCCCCCCTTTCAGCGCGAGTACGACGAGTTCAAGGTGCGCATGAACGCGCTGGTGGTGAAGGCGCAGGACAGCCCTCGCGACGGGTGGACCATGCCCGATGGCACTGCCTGGCCCGGCAACGACCGCTCCGACCACGTCGGCATGATCCAGGTGCGCTTCTGAGTGGGGGCCTGTGGGGGTGTGGGTGAGAGAAAGGAAGCCCATGGGCGATGTGATGAGCCGATCCTGTGGCACGTAAAAAGTGACAGGACCGGGTTCATGGGGCATGCTCCCTGTAAGGAGTGGTTGTGAAGGCAAAAGATATCGGCGCAGTCACGTGTGACGCAGGGAGAAGCGTTGCTGTTCCATTTCTATTTCTCTCCTTCTTCCTGGCCTCACCCCAGTCTCCCACGTTCTCCCATCGCCTGCCTCGTTTAAATCAGGTATTTCTGCAGCCCAACGGAGAGACTAAGGACGTCAATGGCGACCCACTTCCCTACCTGGTGAGCACACTTGCTCATACAACACGCACTGATGCCAACCTTCCCCTCCCTGCCTCTTGTCTACCTCGTTTCTCCGCTGGCCTCGTTCATCTCTGCTTGTCCTGTTCATGCTTCTCCTCCACTTGTTGCGCTCACATCTGGCCTTGCCTCGCTCCTCTCCCTCTCCCTTTCCACTCCCTGTGCCATGCAGGTGTATGTGTCGCGGGAGAAGCGCCCCAACTACGACCACAACAAGAAGGCTGGAGCCATGAATGCCATGGTGAGTGGGTGCGGCCTGGTGGGTGCAGCATGCATGCATGCCACCCGTGGTTGGTGCATGTACGTGGAGCCTTGTGCAGGCCAGTCAGTCCTTCCCCCATGATCATTCCTTCCATGCCTTGCTCCTTCTCCTCTCTCACAGCCCACCCGCCGCACCCATCTGTGCCCCATCCCCATCTGCACACCCCAATGGCGAGGGCCCATCAGATGAGGGCATCGGCGCTGCTGACCAATGCGCCCTTCATCCTCAACCTGGACTGCGACCACTACGTCAACAACTCCGCCGCCATCCGCGAGGTGGGGTGCCATCCATACCATAAGCTGCAGCCCCATGTGCGATGCCATGGACCAGGTCTACCACTGTGCTTGCCCGAGCTCGAGGCCGGGTTGATTCCCAGTCGTATAATGCGTGCTCCATTCACGATGTCATCTCAGCTCACCCATGGGCCTGCGTAACTCCCTCCCCTCCCCCTCCGCTCCCCAGGCCATCTGCTTCCTAGCAGACCCGCTGAAGGGCGGGCGGGTGTGCTTTGTGCAGTTCCCGCAGCGCTTTGATGGCGTGGATAAGAGCGACCGCTACGCCAACCACAACACTGTTTTCTACGATGTGAGCCCCACACTCTCTCATAGACCGCGCAATGTGGGTCTACTAATCTACGTCTGTCTGCACTGGCTCAAGCTGTCATGAACGTGCTTGTCATTCCCAGTAAGAAGACACTCAGCAGCTTAAACAACCCTGTCACCATCTCCCCACGGCCATGGCGTGCAGGTGAACATGAAGGGGCTGGACGGGCAGCAGGGGCCCATGTATGTGGGCACGGGATGTGTCTTCCGCCGCCAGGTGAGACTTGAAACGCAGTTGAGAACTCGGGCACAAGTCAATCTGTTTTGCCACCAGTTGCAAGGAGTGATTTGATTTCAAGCTCCCCATTCGACATCACATTGGCCCTCTTTTGCTTGTCATCCCCCTTCTTCCCCTCTCCCCCGCTTTTTCCTTCCTCCCCAGGCCCTCTACGGCTTCGACCCGCCCCCCAAGACCCCGACCAAGCGCCGCACGTGCTGCTCCCTCTGCCCCTCGTGGCTCTCCGGCCGCCCCTCCCCCGTGCGCCTGCCGTCCCATCTCGCTGCTGGCAGAGCTGCTGCTGGGGGAACACAGCAGGGGGGGCTGGGGGAAGATGGGGCAGGCGCGTTCACGTATGGGGGGAGGGTGAAGCTCCGGTGGTTTGGGCGCAGGGGGGGGAGGCGGGGGGAGGGGGAACAAGAGGGGTTGTCGATGGGGGGGATGGAGGAGGGGAGGGGAGGGCGGATGGGGGAGCATGGGGGGGAGGGGAGAGGGGGGGAGAGGGGATGGGAGGAGGGGGAGGAGGCGGCGTTGCTGCCGACTCGGTGGCATGTGAAGCGGTTTGGGCTGTGCCATAACTTCATCATGACTGTCTTTGATGGCGTGGGGGGGGCCATGGTGCGTGCTGCATTTGACGTAACGCTCGCTTCTCTTATCTGACTTTCCATTCTTTATCCAATGTGTTGTACAGTGTGCTTATCATGCTGCTAAATGGTTTATTTTTCTACCATGTGCCTTATCGCATCACTCGGGTGTTGTGCTACCATTTTCACATCCCCGTCCGCCCCCCCCCCCAATCATGGCCTGCCATGCCATGCTATGCGATGGCAGGCCACGGAGGACCCCCATGAGGTGTTGAGTGACGTCATCTTGGTGATCTCGTGTGGGTACGAGGACAACACCGAGTGGGGCACCAGTGTGAGTCGCACCCACCTTCTTTAATCCGGCGCTCGTCTCGTATCGCTGTTCCTTGTCCTTCCCTCACCTCCCTCAACTGCTCACTACTGCTGCCATAGCATCTCACCTTTGCACGCCGTGCTTCTGTCCCAACCAACTGAATCTCTCCCCCATGTTTTTCCTCGTGGTGGGTTGGGTTGGGCAGTGCGGGTGGGTGTACGGCAGTGTAACAGAGGACATAGTAACAGGGTACAAGATGCACACACGTGGCTGGCGCTCTGTCTACTGCATGCCGCCCCGCCCCGCCTTCAAGGTCAGCCTCAGACCCCTCCTCAGCCCTCTCCTCGCGCCATGCTTTCTTTCAGGCTTTCATCCCAGTAAACACGATGGATCGACTTATGCTCCCATGACTTATGCTCCCATGACTTATGCTCCCATGACTTATGCTCCCATGACTTATGCTCCCATGAGTCGACTTATGCTCCCATGATTTTCCCGCTCTCCTCTCTCCTCCCCTGATCGGCAACTCCCTCTCCACCAGGGCTCAGCACCCATCAACATGACCGATCGGTTGGCGCAGGTGCTGCGGTGGGCGACGGGGTCGGTGGAGATCTTCTTCTCGCAGCACAACCCCGTGTGGGCCGACTGCTGCTCCCACCTCAAACCCATCCAGCGCATCGCGTGAGCCTCCCGTCCACCCCCCCCACGCCCACTCCCTTCGCCCTCTCACTCCCCTCTTCCCTCTTTCCTGCCGCGTCAGCTCCCCCACCCACGCACCCCCCCTGCGTTGCTGCATCAAGCCTCTTGTCCTATCTTTGCTGCATCAAGCCTCTTGTCCTATCTTTGCTGCATCAAGCCTCTTGTCCTATCTTTGCTTCATCATTGCGCTTTTCACGATCCGTGGAGAGCTGTCTCAGTTTCAACATGCCCCCTCTCCCCCCTCTCCCCTCTCCCCTCTCTTCCTCCATCGCAGCTACATGAACACGGCGCTGTACCCGTTCACGTCCATCGCCCTCACAGTCTACTGCTTCCTGCCCGCCATCAGCCTCTTCTCCGGCCAGTTCATCGTGCCCAATGTGAGTGCGCTGCCACTGGTTTATGCACTTGTGATTTCTGATATTTTGCAGACTCTGCTGAGTGTGTTTACGATGGCTTGCATTCCTGCACCTGCAAATTCCCCGCCTATGTTGCACCTGCACTCCCCCGCCTCATGCACGATCGCCCCTGTGCGTGGTGGCAGATTGACAACTGGGCGGTGCTCTACTTCCTCGCGCTCTTCCTCATCTTGTTTTGAGGCGTCTCAAACCTCCCCTGTCCGCCCATGTCCTCCCCCCTGCTCATGCACGATACCTTCTCTGTGCATGCATGCAGATTGACAACTGGGCGGTGCTTTACTTCCTCGCGCTCTTCCTCTCCATCTTCGCCACTGCTCTGCTGGAGATTCGCTGGAGCGGTGAGCGCACAAGTGTTTCCGCCATGCACTGCTGTTGCCACTCAGAGCGCTGCACATCATTTATCTTAGTTAAGTCTTACCTGTGGGGCCACCATCCAAGCTTGTTGTGCTGCTAAACTCTATTTGCCGTTGAAATGGGCAGGAGTGTCGTTGGAGGAGTGGTGGCGCAACGAGCAGTTCTGGGTGATTGGAGGCACCTCTGCACACTTTGCCGCCGTCATGCAGGTAATGCGGTGCAGTGGATTGTGCTGCGGTAGTGTGTGGTCTTTTGATGTGGTGCAACATCAGCCAATCGTGATGACCACTTCTTGGTTCATTCGTCCTGAGTGTTAGTTATTCCTTCAAGAATCTCCTTTGCGTCTCTGTGTCCTAAACATCCATGCGGTTGCATGCGTGTGTCCCACCCTTTTTTATCCCCCACACCCCCACCATGCGCCCATGGATCCATCGACCCCTCTTTCTACCTTTCAAGATTGCCAAGCTCCTCCAGGTAACCCTCCACAACCCCCCATTCCCTCGTTCAGCCTCTGAAGCCCCTCCCTCCCCTTCTTCTCACATCCCTCCCAACCCCACACCACCGTATCACTGGCATGGTGTGCACAGGGGCTGCTGAAGGTGGTGGCGGGGGTGGAGGTGCATTTCACGCTCACCTCCAAGGCCTCGCAGGACATGGAGGATGAGCTCGCAGAGCTCTACACTGTCAGGGTAAGCGCTCACCCGCATGCCACAAGTCAGAGCTATAGCCATAGGCAGTGTTGCAGTGCAGGCTTTCACTGAGCACCATGTTCCACGCTCACCTCCAAGGCCTCCCAGGACATGGAGGATGAACTCGCCGAGCTCTACACTGTCAGGGTAAGCTGTGAGCGCTCACCAGTAGCTGTAGACGCGGAAGTTGTTGCAGCGCAAGCTTTCAGTGTTGCAGGGCAGGCTTTCACTGCGCACCGTGCTGCATGCTCACCTGCTCTAAGTCCTTTCAGTGAGCTTGCTGAGCTCTACACTGTCAGGGGTGAGCCCTGAGCTCTGAGACACATGCCGTTCGCCGTATAACTGTCAGTGCTGTAGCAGACTCTCATTGCACACCTGGTTTTCACATTCTTGGTCATCGTTCTTGTCCACTCGTTTCTCTCCCTCTCTGCTTCTCCCCGTTCCCTTCCCCTTGCTTCTCCCATCCCTCTCCCCTCCACCCATCCTCCCTCCCTTCTCTATTATGCAGTGGACATGGCTGTTCCTCATCCCGCTCACCATCATCATTGTGAATGCATTTGCCATCCTGGCGGGAGTGGCGCACGCCATCAACAACTGGCAGTCCACCGACTCCTCTATCAGCGGATACGGCCACCCCATCAAGGCGCCCACCTCCAATGCAGACCAGATCGGTAAGCTTTACCCATCTAGGCGGTTGCATCTCTTGCATGTGCCGCTTTGGCTCCGTTGCTAGTGCTTTGATGTGCCCCTCATGTGTAATATTGTTTCTGGCGTGCAGGTCAACTTGTCGGCCAAGTGTTCTTCTCTGTCTGGGTTCTTCTGCATCTGTACCCTTTTACTAAGGTGAGGTCATGAACTAGTTTTATATATGTGCTAGTTTTTGCCAACTGTCACTGATTGAGGAATTTTATCTGTGGCTGGCAGGGTTTGATGGGTCGAAGCAGCCGCATGCCGACGCTTGTCATTGTCTGGGCTATGCTTCTAGCGATTGTGCTGTCCCTGCTCTGGGCTCGTATTTCAATGACTTAGGTTGCATTCGAACCAAAGCATGAGTTGTACATGTACACGGTTTTATATTAGAGTGTACACAAATTCTCTGGCACGCAACGATGCAGCTATTAGCGAATCACTTGGTGGCAGCAAGTCAATCGCCGAGACCGACCGTTAGTGCGTCGCGAAGAATAACGGAAACTCTCCTCTCAGCTCGACGAAAGTCGCTCGTCGCCAGTTGGTCGCCCAGTGTGCAGTCGTCGAAATCCACCAATCACAGACCTCAGTTAATCGACCTTTTCGCGGTTTCCTCCTTCCCTCCGGACCGCATTTTTCCTTCCATCCACCTCCAAACACCGAACCGCACGCGCTCAATTTTCAAAATCCACTCACACAGCAAATTGCCCTCCTCTCCTCCCCCATACGCGTTCAGCGAGTCAGCGCCCTCTCAAGTGCCACCGCCTTGTTCTTTCACTGCTTGTTCCATTTCTTACCCTTCACTCCATTCCCCGAAACACACGGCCCACATTTCAGTTGAACGACACTGTTGCAACAGTTTACAGACATCCTTAGGGTGAATGTGGCGAAAAGCGAAGCATTAGCTCCGTCTCAAAAAATTGTGTAGCAATCACCAGACGCTATCGTTTTCACTTCGCCTTTAGAGGTAGCGGAGCAAGCATCAGCAACGGTAGACAACCCAGAACTCTTATCGACGCTTGTTGGCTCGACGCAGAAGTCACATAATAGTAGTATAGAAAGTATCCTCTCCATAGCATCGGCGTCTCTGCCAGCCCGCCATGGACGCGCGTCGCGTATGCACGAACGTTGCGGCATTGGCGCTGGTGCTGCTCGTCGCGACACCCGAGATCATCTCTGACTCAGGCTTCCAGACCACCAGCGCCGTCCCCTACCGCCGCGAGCTAAGGTACCAACCTAGCTGTAGTAAAAATTGGCATGACTTGTAGGTTGGGAGAACCGTAAAGAAATCGTACTTTTCGTCTTCCTTCAAACGGAAGCTAATCTCACTTCTTCCAATGCGCTCCTCCCGCTCCGCACGCGCAGAAAGCCTCAAGGACCGCTGCAATACAACGTGCAGGAGACCATGCAGCTGCTGCAGGAATCAGCCTCACTCGTCAACCGCGCCGCGCACCTGCTGCACGCCGATGCCTCCCCCCTCGCCTCCTCCTTCTGGCTCCGGCCAGCCGCCGTCGCTGTGGGCAGCCCGGCCGGGGGGGATGCGCGCGCTGGGGAGGCGGGGGGGCGCAAGTACTACGTGAATTTGGTGCAGACGGGGCGCGCGCTGCAGAACGCTGTGGTGCTGCTGCGGCAGAAGCAGCGGCGGCTGGTGATGGGGCAGATCAACAACGCCATGGCCGCGATTGACGGCGTGAAGGTCGTGCTGGTGCCGCGCGAAGATCGCCAGGTGTTAGAGCATCTCAACGTCGCACGGCGATTCGCAGAGCATGCGAAGCTGTCGTTCATGGGGCAAGAACAGCGCGATTGAGTCGCAGAACCGTCGCACGCCTAGTTCGTGTGTGCATAGCACGGCATGAAAGAGCGAGCAGCAGCAGAAGAGATTATCTCAGGAGCCCTTAAGGAAAAACAGGGACACTCTTTGTGTCTTATTTCGATTATGTCAATTAGCCCCCTCCTGGCTAATTCAGGCACCTATACTAGCATTCTATGGTACATTGTTGTAGCCATTTCTTAGCTTGACATTTCATAGCTGGCTCTGACTCGAGATACCCGGCTTGCCTAACACTGACAATGTTCATTGCATTAAAACACAGCCTTTACAATGAGCTTATTGTGGCGCCTGGCGCTTAACAGCCAGCACCGAGAAAGGACGGATGCTGGATTGCTCATTCCGCCGCACACCCCGTCACCCACACCACTACCACTGCACCGCTATCTCCTCCTGCTACTCCGCATGGTGACAAGGCGAGTGAGGTGCCTCTTGTGGTCCAGCTGCTGCACCTCCTGCACCAACTCCACGTCAGTGAGCGCCAGATACCGCGTAATGCTGGCTGCACCGGAGATTACTAAGGCACCTCAAAAACCACACTACACCACTCTACACTGCTATCTCCTCCTACTGCTCCGCATGGTGGCGAGGCGAGTGAGGCGCCTCTTGTGGTCCTGCTGCTGCACCTCCTGCACCAACTCCACGTCAGTGGGCGCCAGATACCGTGTAATGCTGGCCGCTGCAAAGCCAGGCAGCAGCGTTGCCACTGTGGCGAGCAACACTATGAGGTAATAGGCGGGGCGCGGCAGCAGCATGGGCGCCATGCCGTAGAACGAGGCGGAGAGCGTGGCGGGCACGTAGCTGACGATGGCGAGGAAGATGAACCAAAGGGCGATGGAGCCCCACACGGCCATGTGGTGTATGACCGTCCAGTACTGGTGGGGGTGGGAAGGGGTGGTGAGAGGGGAAGAGGGTGCTGACTGAGTTTCACACAAGCCACAGGATGAACCAAAGGGCGATGGAGCCCCACACAGCCATGTGGTGCATTATCTTCCAGTACTGGTGGGGGTGGGAAGGGGTGGTGGTGAGAGGGGAAGAGGATTCTGAATGAGTTACACAAGCCACAAGAGGAACCAGAGGGCGATGGAGCCCCACACGCCCATGTGGTGTATGAGCGTCCAGTGCTGGTGGGGTTGGGAAGGGATGGTGAGAGGGGAAGAGGGTGCTGTGCTGACTGAGTTTCACACAAGCCATAAGAGGAACCAGAGGGCCATGGAGCCCCATACGGTTAACTGCGAGCACGAGGGCAGTGAACAGAATGGAGCCGTGCACCGTGAGGTCCAGCACGCACCTTTTGAGGCGCCTCAGAAGTGAGTCAACTTACAGAAGGGGCACACGGGGCTGACCTGGATGGTGATGGCGAGCTCGAGGTTGACAGCGAGCACGAGGGCAGTGAAGAGAATGGAGCCCTGTGCTGTGAGGTCCAGCACGCCCTTTGAGGCGCTGCAAATGTGAGGCAACTCAAGGGGCAGAAGATGCAAAGGGGCTGACCTGGATGGTGATGGCCAGCTCGAGGTTGACAGCGAGCACGAGGGCAGTGAAGAGAATGGAGCCCTGTGCTGTGAGGTCCAGCACGCGCCCATCAGCCCCGGAGGAGGAGAGCAGCAGCGGTAGGAAGGAGACCGCAAAGAGAATTGCCGCCTGCACCATGCCCTTGCCCATCGCCATGCCGATCGCCCCCACGGTAAACAGACGGTTGCGCTGGCTCTGATGGTGGGGCAGGGGGGTGTGTGGGGGGGTCAAGAAAATTAGTTTGTGGGGAGTTTAGCAGCAGGAAGGGGGTTGTGAGGAGAATAGCCGCCTGCACCATGCCCTTGCCCATCGCCATGCCGATCTCCCCCACCGTGAAGAGCCAGTTGCGCTGGATCTGGTGGTGGGGAAAGTGAAAGTGGGGTCAGAAGAGATCAGTTGGCGTTTGAGAGTTGGCACAAGTCAGAAGAGCGGTAAGGGGGAGGGGTGAAAGGGAGCAGGTGGGAGACAAAAGGGCTGGCTTGGAGGGCTCGAGGGTGGAGGGAGAGGGGAAAAGGGAGAAGAGAGAGGAGAGAGAAGAGAGGGGGAAGAGCAAGTGGAGACGCGCCCTCACCTGGGCGTAGAGGCGCGGGTATCTGAGGTGGTAAATTGCCTTCACGTCTTGGTCGAACGCTCCCACCGCTGCCACGGGCAGCGATGAAAACAGCACTTGGAACAGCACGAGCAGCCAATCAACGTACACCGCGCTGCCCGAAAACAGCGCGAGCCCGTTGAAGAAAAAGATGGTGAAGGCGAATGTGTGACACTTGTATAGAAAATATTTTATCATGTATGTAATTCGAGTGTAGCTCCACGCGCCGTGCACCAGCAGCAACCGCACTACAAACCGGAACTGCCCGATCGCAAAATCAGCAGCCATAACCGCCTGCTGCCCCTCCTCCCCCGCAATCCCCACACCGATATGCGCCTTCTGAATCATCCCCACGTCGTTCGCGCCGTCACCGATTCCGAGCGTGATCATCCCGCCCTCCGAGCCTACGAGCTCCGTGACCTGCGCTTTCTGCTTGGGCGACACGCGGCAGCAGATCACGGACGCGCACGCGAGCGCGGCGCGGAGGAAGTCGCTGCGCAGAGCGGCGTCCGCCAGCACGTGCGTGAGCGCCTTGCCGTCGATGATCAGCGCGTGCGGCGCGGCGTGCGAGGCGCCCGGCGCCGTGGCGGCGGACTTGGCGGAGAGGATCTGCCCGCGGATGGCGCTGGCTGCGAACTGGAAGGGGAGGGTGGGGGTCAGAGAGAGGAGAGAGAGGATGGGAGAGGTTAGGCCATGCAGCAAGACTTGGCGGAGAGGATCTGCCCGCGGATGGCGCTGGCTGCGAACTGGAAGAGGGGAGATAGGAGGGGGGAAGGAGGAGAGGATGGGGGAGGTGTTGGTAAAGCTCAGCCGCTAAGCATTAGCAGCAGAGGTTAGGCATGAGGTGCTTCTGCATGTGTGAGGTTAGGCCGTTTCTGGGCGATTGACAAATGCAGCAAGCAGCAAGCGCATGCCACGCCCCCCGTCCCACGCCCCAGCACCCCACAGCACCCCACAGCATCTCACCTCTGCAGGATCCGCGCCAGCAGCAGCGGGAAACGCCACGTGCTGCTGCATACCCGGGCGCAGCAGCTACACCTCAACAGAGGCAAATGCAACATGCAACATGCAGCAAGCCAACACCACTCTCACCTCTGCAGGATCCGTGCCAGCAGCGGCCGCATCAGCAGCAAGCCCGTCATTATCTTCGAGGAACGCCACGTGCTGCTGCATGCCCGAGAATCACACCCCAGCCCCCCCACAAGGCCTCACCTCTGCAGGATCAGCGCCAGCAGCAGCGGCGTCAGCGGCAAGCTTGTCATTATCCTCCAGAAACGCCACGTGCTGCTGCATGCCCGGGCGCAGCAGGCGGCATGCGAAGCCGATGTTGACGGCCGTCTCGAGCTTGTCCCCCGTCAGCACCCACAGCCGGATTCCCGCTGCTGCCATGGCCTCTATGGCCTGTGGCACCCCCACCTGCCGTGAGGGGAGAATTGTGAAGGAAAGAAACTGAGATGCAAGCACCAACGATGTTGACAGCCGTCTCGAGCTTGTCCCCCGTCAGCACCCACAGCCGGATGCCCGCTGCTGCCATCGCCTCTATGGCCTGTGGTACCCCCACCTGTCATGGAGGAAGGGTGGTGAAAGGGGTAAGAGATTTCAGTTTGAAGATTCTCAAGAACAGCTTGTCGCCTGTGAGCACCCACAGCCGGATTCCTGCTGCGATGGCTTGAGGCAACCCCACCTGCCGCGAGGGGAGGGTGGTAGAGGGTATGAGATTTAACTCTCAACAGAAGCTTCTGCTCACCTGACACCCAAGCACTTGACACGCACACCGCCCACCCATGCACCCCAAGCGCGCACCTGCAGCTTGTCTTCAATCGCGGTGGCGCCCAGCAGGATGAGCCCCCGCTCCATCTCGTCCGCCAATCCCTCCAGCTCCGCTGCCTGCACCGCCACGTCCGCCATGTTCGCCTTGGCGCTCTCCCACCGCGCCTGCCATGCCATGGAGCAATGCAGCGCACACGCGATACAAGCATGTGAGTCTCTCTCTCATAAAACGCCACTAAATGCCGTGGGCCGTGAGTGGTACCATACATGCGCACTCAGTGCCATGGGTGATCTGTGTGCATGGCATGTCATGTGCATTGGGAGGCCTATGAGGCACATGCACGCACTTGTGCACCCCTCTCCTCTCTCCCCTCCGCCCGCCTAATCCGCACCTGCCAGCTGGCATATTCCTCCTCGCCGATCTCCTTCCACGCGATTGCCAGCGTGCGCAGCCCCGCTTCCGCATACGTGCGCATGTGCTGCTCCGTGATTGGCCGGTGCCTCTGCGCCTCCTCACTGCCGCCCAGGCGGTCCATGATGATGTTGTCCGCGCCCTTGCACAAAAGGACAAGATTGCCCTCCGGCGTGCGCACGATCACGCTCATGCGCTTCCTGTATGGAGAGGGTGATTGGAAAGGGGGGAACATGGGGGTATGGTGAGGACGGTGCAGGTGCGACGGCAAGGGGGATGACGGAGCCAGCGCAAACAGCGCACGCTGTGCCTAGCACACGCGCCATACCCGTGCCTTACACGCGCACGCGCACGCCATACCGGTGGCTGGTGAATTCGATGGTGTGCAGCAGCGTGTAGCGCCGCTCGTCCTTTAGCACCCACCCCTCCGCGAATTCCTGCACGCGCACCTCGCGCCCCTGCCGCCCCGCGAACACCATCCCCATGCGCTTCCCCGCCACCACGAACGCCGCCTCGTCGGGGGACTCCGCAAGGTACCGCACCGCGTCGGGATCCGTGCTCACCGATCCTACCCCCGAGACTTCCCCCGCGCCTCCCCCGGTCATGTCGTGATCGCTCCCCTGCTCCGCCCTCGTTGCCCCCTGCCTGGCGCCTTCGGATGATCCCAAGGAGTGGAACGAGTCTTGCGCGCTGCGCGCGTCGGCCGTGTGGTAGCTCGACATGCTGCCGCCCAGGCTGCGCATGCTGCCGCCCACGCTCACCATGCCGCCGTCGTCGCGCCACATGGCGGCCTCGTATTCGTCGTCGTCGTCGCTGCTGCTTTCACCGTCGCCTACGTGCCCCGCTGCGCCCGCCTCCCACCCCTCCCCCACACCACCCCCCGCGCCGCCACCACCGGCGCCGCCCGCCTTCCCCACACCTCCCGCCGCATCTGCCGCGTCGCCCGTGTCTGCGATCACGGTGTGGCACACCGACATTACCTCCAGGAACCTCCTAATCTCCGCGGCCGTCGGCTGCGTCCGCCACTTGAGATCGTCCAGCCGGGGGTCCTTCATGTTGTACCCCTTTTCCAGTGGCTTTAACGGGGTGTATACCCCCTCCTCCCCCTCCGTCTCCTCGTCCTCGTCCGGGATTGGCTGGCCCATTCTCTGCGCCGCCGCTTTCTCTACCTCCGTCACTCCCGTGCCGTACGCTATCCCCGCTATAGAGCACTTGAAGAAATCCATCTGGTTGCGAGTTAACGTGCCCGTTTTATCCGACAAAACGGTGTGCACCATACCGAGCTCCTCGTTAAGGTTAGAGGTGCGCGCTGTAGTGGGGATATCCTTCTCCTCGTAATACATATGCAGGTCAAGCGCGATCGTCGCAGCCTGCACTAGCTTCACCAACTCCATAGTCACATACAGCGATATAGGCACAAAATACCCGTATAGCACGAGCGCGGTGAAAAACTGCATGAATCCCGCCAAAGCCGGCTGCTGCCAGTTATACATCGCCTTAGCCACGCCCGTCACGCCGGTGTAATCCTCGGGCCGCAGGTACCATTGCTGCGGCATGTACTTGCCGAGATACACGCCGTACATCACGGAGGAGAACGTCGCCAGCCCCACCAGCACCACCAGCTCGAACATGATCACGAAATCCAGTCGCTTTTCCACGAAGCTTCGTTTGGACGGCGGATCGGTGGAGTTCATCATGATCTTGGTCTCGCGGCCGGTGTATACGACAATCCCCACCGCCCACTTGGTGTTGCGCAGCCGCGAGCCGCGCAGGAGAATATTCGCCGGAGTGATGAAAATCGGCGCCGCGTCACCAGACTGGCTGCCTTCGGAAGACTCGATGTCCGCGCTACTATCACTCCTCCCGCTAATAGCACCCTCGGTACTCGTTCTAAGCAGCATTTTCCCCGCGAAAGTGTAGATGGACGCGTTCGGATGCTCGTATTCGACGCGCCCGCGCACGCGCGCGAGTTCCGCCGCGCTCATCGCGTGCGTCTCGAAGACCGCGCTGCGCATCTTAAGGTTCGTCTCGCCGTCCAGATTCATTGTTTCCACGTAGCACGCGCCGCCGTCGCCGCTCGTCGCGACGCAGATGATGTCGGCGGGCAGGAAGGCGTCGTGCGGCACGCGGATCAGCTCCCCCACGCGCAGATCGCGCCATCGCCGCGTCGCCTCCGTGCCGTCCGGCCGTATGACCGTTGCTTTCCGCTTATTCGTCTCGTAATCGGAGCTCCCCCGCTTAATATCCTCCCATAGCTCCTTAGCCATGGCGAGACCGACAACGAACACGAGCGGCGGGACTGTCGCCATGGGGCTGATGGAGGAGAGCGGCGTGAGCGAGACGCACGCGTGGAAGAGAAAATACAAGTTGGCGACGCGGCGGAATTGCTCAAAGAGGCCGCGGGGGAGGAAGGTGTACCAGGTGTACTTGGTGGTGTAGATGCGGTTGCTGCTGAACCCGAACTCGTCGTTCCCCTCCGAGTCATTCACGAATAAAACGCGACTGGGACCCGGGTCTTTTTTTCTGAAAAGAGAGCGCAACCAGTCTCTAAACTGCCCCATTTTACGATACGGTCGATGCCGGGGCTAGTTTTCTGCAGGCGATTGTTTTGCTGGACGATGAAGGCAGGGGAATGTCTGCGAGAAGCAACTCGAGGCCAAGGCAATTCTTGGAAGCAGGACCACACAGCAGTTGCGAGGTTCTCGTCGATAGCGGCCTAGTACATAACAAGGAATAGGGAAGATCTGATGAGAAGACTGCGGTGTGTTGTTAGACCCTCAGGTTCAACAATCTTGCATCAGCGAAGGGATTATACCAGTTAGTGTTTGAGTATCAAGGGAACAAGGGCAGAGGCAGGTGGGGGGAGACTGCCGTGTTTTGTAAGACAACCTGTTCTGGTGTGGTTCGCGTGGGGGGGACTCACCACACCACATGCTGTGTGTGCGAGTGAGCCTCCAATAATTGTCGAGCAGATGTGGAATTCAGAATGGGGGCTGATAATGGCCCAATAATTTCAGTTTGGGAAGGCGTCGCGCGGTCCGTGATCTTGATGTGCGCTTGTGAGTCCGACGACCTCTACCCAGCGGGGGGTGGGGGGGGAGCAAGGAAGCAGAGCTGACGCAGATTCCTTGGCGGAGTCAGCCAGGTCAACGGGTCCACCAAACCACCCAAACTACACCGCCGAAGTCGAAGGAAGCGCCTTATCAGGCTAACACGACTAGTTTATTTCCATCACGAATCTGACAAATGCACGGAAACAATTTTTGCAGGTAAGTTGGTATTAGTAATAATTCTGAGACACTTACTTTCGAACAGTTGCCAGCTTATTCTCCTAAGATAATATGTAGGCCAAGCATGCTGACACATGCATAGCGCCTGGAGTAAACAAATGCTTCAGAGGTTCTATCTACCTCACAGATCCTAAAAATATGTTGAAGCACAAAATTCACACATTTTAGCACATATAGAGGTCCATCATATGTGGCACGGCGCGCCCTCATTCAGCGGACAAGACTCTTCCCGCGCCCAAAAGTGAACCCACGGGTGCCGTCGGGCACACGAGGCCCAGCAGGTGCCACCGCACCTATCGCAGGGCCATTAGTGCCTGGATTAGTGGCTGCGGTGGAATAAGGTAGGTAAAGCTCCAGAGTGCGAACCACGCCCCCAGGAGCACCAATAGCAACTGTCGTGGCAGTTTTCCCACCAGCCCTCTTCGCATCCAAGCCACGGCCATGGCCCACAGAGGCCTGCGGCTGCTCCAGCTTTTGCCGCACCCAATCATCAGCCTCGGCCGAACCTCCTGCCTTGCTGCGCTTGCCCCCGTTGCGGTCAGCTGAGCGAGCAGCAGGCTTGGCCTCACCGGCCTTGGCCTGCTTGCCGCCCTTGCTGCTGCGACGCGCGGATGGACTCTTGCTGTTGTCCTGCGACTCCAGGAAATGCGGATGGTGGTACACCGCCGCGGCACCCGCGGCAGCAGAAGCTGACGTGGCAGACAGCATCGGGAGGGAATCGCCCTGATCCAAGGCGTAAGAGACAGCGGAGAGCTGGGCGGGCGGGGAGGCATCGGGGGAGAAGAACTCGTCTAAGGGGGAACCGATGGTGAACGCCACTTGTTTTGACGCGCTGGTGAAACCGGCGACTGCGGGAGCGGAGGAGGTGGCGGACGGAGGGTGCGCGCAATCAGTGAGGGCGGAAAGGTATGGCGCGGCTTTCGGAGAGGCGATTGGGGAGGGCATGAGGGGGAATACGTCGGGAAGGATGACGCCGCTGGGCAATGCGGGGAAGTCGGCGGCCTCAGCCGCTGCGGATGCGGACTTCGCGGTGGGAGAGGGGGCGGGGTTCGGTTTCGGAGAGGGGGGTGCGCGAAGGGCCGCCGTAACAGCGGCAACAGTCGCAGCGGGTGGCGCGGCGGCGGGTTCAACGGCGGGACGGGGCGCGGTAGCGGAAGCATTGGTAGCATTGGCAGCGCGCCATGATTCCCGGTGCGAGTCCTTGAAGCGGCCGCTGAGAATGTCGTCTACGATCGCCTGAACGCCCCTCGGTGCTGCCGCGGCCACGCTCCCCGCCTTAGTAGCAGCGGGAGAATCAACGACGGAGACGGGGCGGCGGCGGGAGGGACCAGCAGAGGGGCTAGCAGCGGCTGCTGACAGCACGGGGAGCGGAAGAACAAGCGGGGCTGAATCAGTTGCTTCCGCCGGGAGCTGTTCTCCCGGGGCAACGGCTCCGTCGCTCGCGGGCAAGACATTGGCCCAAGAGACCACGGGGACAGCGTCTTCCGCGGGACGCGCTACGCACGTGTCGAGAATTGAGCCGACGAAGGTGGGCTGCGGAGAGGGTTGGAGGTTCAGGAGCAGAGGAACGACGGCCGGTGAGATAGCAGATGATGCGGGCCTGCGACTGAACTGGCTGCGGTACGGGCGATCGAGGTCAGTTGCGGGGAGCGCGGGGGGATGTTGAGTCGGTGCTTGCGGGGAGGAATAGCTGGGGGGATCAGCGGCAGACGCGAATTTCGAAGCGGCAGATGCGGCGCTGGTGGCTGCGGGGGATGGTGCGGCGGGCGGGTTTTTCAGCGGCCTGAGGAGATGCGCGATGAGGTTGTCCGAGAGCGGCGCGTGTTTCGCCCCCGCTGCGCGCGCTTGTGAGAGAATGACTCGCGATGCCATGATGGCGGTGTCACGAACATGTGCTGCGGAAAATATGGATTATACTGATGAAGCTACTAGCACGGTTAGCGAGCGAAGATTAACGAATCGGCTGCTGCAGTAACGCGCTTGTCTTGCTAGGTGCGGCAGTAGCAGGAGAGGCAGCAGGGAGCCAAGAGCACGCGAGGAGCGCACCGAGTTTGGCTACGCAGCAGACAGAAACGAGATGGAGACGAGGATGGAGGGTGCAGGCAACGCAAGCTGATGGACAGGCGGTGATTGTGAGAAATGCTCCGAAAAGGAGGTTATGTTCTTGAAGTCCAAGCCAAGACAGCTGCCGTTGGGAAGGGACGAGGTGAGTGAAGTTGGGGCAGCTGGTGAGAGTCGAGCTGCAGACAGCAGGGCAAGGAGGAACACTGCTGGAGAATCATGGAAAATGCTGCTGCGATGCGATGAACGATGAGTGGCGGTGCGGGCAACTCGCATGAGGTAAGGCTGGCGAAGGTGCGGAACCAGTGAACGGCGATGACATCGGTGTTGGTGTTCACGAAGGAGGGTATCGACGGCTGTCATGACCACTAAAGAGTGTGCGAAAACCGTGTGACACGACTGGTTCGCCATGCCTCGCTGGAACGGTGCGGCGCGATGGCAAGACAGCAGTGCGTGGATGCATCTCCCAGATCATCGCTGCCGTAAAATATCGACGGCACAGACGTGCTCCGAACCTATGATCCAACGAAAGGGAAGCTTGTGGGAGCAGCCACCACACCGTCTAACATCGTGGTCATTCCGTTATCCTACAGAAACTAGGAGCTGTGAAACTCCTGCACTATATATATTCTGCACGGGGAATAAAATTAATCAGAACATTTTCCAAAGTCTAGTTACTTCATTCCAACCAACAACAACAGCGTGACGCCGTGTTCAAAATAGTGTGATATCTCTTGAGTTTTTTTAAGGGGCCTCTAACTGAAAAGGATTATGCAATATAATTTCAGCACATAAATGCAACTCATGCTATACTGTTAACTATTTCAGGTATAGTCTCCTTGTATGGATTTTCAAGTCTCCGTAGATGAATCGCCATAAACACTATCGAGGATTCTCAGCTGAGTAGCCTGGAAGAGTGGCGACAAGGTCGCATGTTAGGGCAGCAGAGCTGATGGCGGACGACGACAGCGGCCCACACTAGGCAATCTGGCATCATGCGCGTGGGAGCGAAGAGAGTGAACAGTAATATCGGCTGAGATTGGTGCGAGCAGTTGACCTTCTGACTGTACAGTATCCTCCCTGCAAGAAAGACGACGACAAGAACGAGGGTGGATGATCGCCTTTCACCATACGATTTTCGAATTTCACCGCTTGAAATCTTTCAGAAGCTTGCTTCACCTTTCTATAATCAATATACGGACCCACTTCCTGGAACACCAAAAGCTCTCAAGCAGCAACATCACGAGTCACATCACTCATCCACGAGAACTCGTCAGTAAGTCGTCGGTGACTGCCCATTTATCATACACGTTCTCAGGAACAGATGGACACCAACTTGACACCCTCAACGTCTACTTCCTAAAAGCACTTACTTAGTTTGTACGAAACCGCACCGCAGTCTCATGCCATCGCGGGGGATCGCCTCAACCGACTCCCCGCCTCAATCGTTCGCTTTCATTGGGCTCGAGCATTTCAGACAGCCTTTCATAGACAAAACAGTACTCTTACCATGCCCGTTTCTACTAATGCAGTAGTCTTTCCATTCTCCGCTGCTCCTTATTTACGTTGCTCGAACGATTATTCTCTTCCTTATAGAATTCCTGTTTAACGAATCGAGGCGAATCGAATCCTCGCCCATGCGCGCGGCAAGCGTCTGATCCAGATTCAAGCTCTATGTTTCGGCCGCCAATGGCGTCCCCGTTGGATGGCCTGACTCGGTCACTGAGCAGGAGTCTAGTAGCTTGGGCGGCATTGGTTGTCCTCATCGGCACGTTCGAATGCGCCGGTAGTAACGCGACGCGGTTGCTGTTGGCGGAGCAGCCGGACGACGGAGGCAGTCCGATTAATCTCACTGCGCCTGGAATTCAGAGCAGTACCGTTCCTGCGTTGGATCCGGCGGCAAACCCGGCGGTAGATCCGGCAGCGTCAGTTGCGGCGGAAGTTGCGCCAGAATCGCCGTTCGGTGGTTTCTGCCTGGGAAGTGAGGAGACATGTTCGCCGACTCCCGCCGGTTCTCATGAGCGCGACGCGAAGGAGTCGTCACGGATTGATGCCGCCGTCAACAAAGGAGGGCTAGTCGATGACGATAACAGCTCCACCAGCAACAGCGGAAGCAGTGACGGCAGCAGCAGCAGCAGCGGCGGCGTCGGCGGCGGCGGAAGCAGCGAGGCGGAGGTGGCGCGGCGGGTGAGCGAGCGAATGATGGCTTTAATCGCGGAGGGACGCGACCAGCTGGAAGGCGAGCGGCTCGAAGAGGCCGTCGCCACATACGATGAGGTGAGCGACGAGATGTGACGAGGTGTGAGACACGATGAAACGAGGTGCGCTAACAAAATGCGAGCCCAGATGTAACGAGCAAGACGAGACGAGGTGCGAGCCCAGTTGTAACGAGGTGCGAGCACAGGGTAACGAGGTGCGAGCACAGGTGTAACGCAGGTGCGTGGCGAGTTTCACGAGGTGAGGTGCGAGAAGTAACGAGGTGAGAGGCCAAATGTACCTCGGTGCAGCAAGGGAGGATGCCCAGCTCTCCCCAGCCCTAAGAAAGGTAAAATTCCTTTTCTTTCCGTTCCATAACGGCCGTCCCTTAAAGCCCCCTCCCTTAAAGCCCCCTCCCTTAAAGCCCCCTCCCTTAAAGCCCCCTCCCTTAAAGCCCCCTCCCTTAAAGCCTCCTCCCTTAAAGCCTCCTCCCTCCGCTGCTCGCACCCGCCCCGCCCCCTTGGCTGTCCCCACAGGCGGAGAGGCTGCTGCGGCGGCTGCACCAGCGGCTGTTGCACGGGCGCGGCGTGGCCAAGTCGCTGCTACAGCTGCACGAGCCGGCCGCAGCGGACTTCGAGCAGGTGAGCGCACCCCTGGTGTGCGTGTGAGGACTTTTGTGGCGCCTCAAAAGGTGAGCGCGCGCCTGGTGTGAAGCGAGTCGTGTGAAGCGTGTCGTGCGAAGCGTGCCGTGCGAAGCGTGTCGTGTGAAGCGTGTCGTGCGAAGCGTGTCGTGCGAAGCATGTCGCGTGTTTCCGTTGGCCCCTTCCATGCATGCTCTCTCCCTCTCCCCTCCTCCCCCACAGGCAGTGAGCGCCAACCCTGGCAGCGCAGAGCTGTGGATGGAGGTGATTGTCCAGGCGACCCAGAACATCGTATCACGTGCCTCTCTCGCCTCTCCTTCCCCACAGGCAGTGAGCGCCAATCCCAACGATGCAGAGCTGTGGATGGAGGTGGGGGCGGAGCGGGACGCACCTGGGCAGCACAAGAGGGCGTTCAGCTCTTAAGGCGCCTCAAAAGCCATGCTCTCTGGCCCCTGTACTGCACCCCTCCTCCCCCACAGGCAGTGAGCGCCAATCCCAACGATGCAGAGCTGTGGATGGAGGTGGGGGCGGAGCGGGACGCACCTGGGCAGCACAAGAGGGCGTTCAGCTCTTAAGGCGCCTCAAAAGCCATGCTCTCTGGCCCCTGTACTGCACCCCTCCTCCCCCACAGGCAGTGAGCGCCAATCCCAACGATGCAGAGCTGTGGATGGAGGTGGGGGCGGAGCGGGACGCACCTGGGCAGCACAAGAGGGCGTTCAGCTCTTAAGGCGCCTCAAAAGCCATGCTCTCTGGCCCCTGTACTGCACCCCTCCTCCCCCACAGGCAGTGAGCGCCAATCCCAACGATGCAGAGCTGTGGATGGAGGTGGGGGCGGAGCGCGAGGTTCTGGGGCAGCATGAGAGGGCGTTCGAGGCGTTCAGCCGCGCCCTGGAGCTGCTGCCGGGCAATGCAGAGGCGCTCAAACGACGAGGTGCGTGACGAGTGGGGCGAGGGGAGAGGGGAGAGGGGAGGGACCGAGCATGGGGTGAGCTGCGAGTCGACTCACAGGGTATTACGAGAGGGCGCAGGAGGATTTCAGCCGCGCACTGGAGCTGTAGCCAGGCAGTGAAGAGGCGCTCATGCGACGAGGTGTGGTGCAGTGTGGTGCGGTGTGGTGCGGTGTGGTGCGGTGTGGTGCGGTGTGGTATGGTGCGGTGCGGTGCGGTGTGGTGTGGTCTGTGTGCTCTCAGAAGAACGTGCGTTTGCACTGCCACTGCCGACTGTAGCGCCTCCCCGTCCCAACTCGCACGGCTCTCCTTCCTCCCCTGTCAAAACTTTCCTCCTCCCCCCCATGCCCCTTCCCTCGTGCAGGGCTGAGTGCGGTCAACTGCTACCGCTTCAACGACTCCCTAAAAGACCTCCTGCCCCCTTTTCCTCCTTCTCCCCCCCCCCCAACTTCCCCCTTCCCCTTCCCACCCCAACTTCCCCCTCCCCCCTCCTTGTATCGCAGGGCTGAGCGCGTTCAACTGCTACCGCTTTAGGGACGCCCTCAAAGACCTGCTGCCCGCGCTGCATATGCTGCCGAACGATGCCGACCTCAACCGCGCCGTGGTGAGACTTGAAACAAGCAGCTCAGCCCAGCGCAGCCCATCGCAGCCCAGGTGGACTGCCACGTGGACTGCCAGGTGGACTGCCAGGTGGACTGCCACGTGGACTGCCAGGTGGACTGCCAGGTGGACTGCCAGGTCATCCCACTCCAGCCATTGTTCCGCTACTCCCGCGCCTTCTCCTCCTGTGCCCCTCAGCACCGCTTCTCCCAGCCGCCCTCCTACTGCCTCCCCTTTCCCCTCCTCCCCTCCCCCCACTCCCCTCTCTCCACTTCCCCCTCCTCCCCACTCTCCCCCTCTTTCCCCACATTTCCCCCTTATACTCCGTTCCCCTTTCCTTCCCCAGGGAATTGCATTGGTGCGGTCGAACCAGTTCCGGCCAGCACAGCCGTACCTGGCGCGGGCGGTGGAGCTGCTGCCAGGGGATGCGGATGTGCGCAAGGAGAAGGGGCGGCTGCACCGCCTGCTGGGGGAGACCCACCAGGCTGAGACGGACCTGCTGCACTCGCTCGAGCTCGGGCAGTAAGTGCTCTGCTCCTTACTCCCTGCGGAGGTGCGCAAGGAGAAGGGGCGCCTGCCCCCCCCCTTGCTGGGGGAGACAGATGAGGCTCAGAGGGACCTGTTGCTCTCGCTCCAGCTGGGACAGTAGGTGCTCTGCTTGCTCTGCTCTTCTTTGCTCTTTGCTTCTCTGCCCTGATCCTCACACCCTCCCTTGCTGCCTCCCTGCCTGCCCACCGTCCTTCTCTGATGCTCTCTTTCAGGGTCCGTTGGTCTCTGTGCTTCGCCTGCTCCATGCTTGTGCTTCGCCTGCTCCATGCTTGTGCTTCCTCACTCCCTTCCCTCCCCCGCACTCGCTCGCCCTCGCTCCATTTTCACTCGCTTATTCTGGCTAACTCACTCTTTCTCTCCCTCGCTATCAATCCACTTCCCTGGCAGGATACTAGAGACGCATCATAACCTGGTGCTGCAGAAGCGGCTGCTGGGCGATCACTGGTGAGCACCCCACACCCCGCACCCCGCACCCCGCAGCTCGCAACCTGCCCACCGCCGCACACCGCCCACCACCCATCACTCACCGCTCACCCCTCCTCCCGCATCGTCTCATCTCAAATTCCTTTCAACCTCCAACTGCTCTCTATGTTTTCCCTCCCTCTCCCCCTCCTCTCCGCACATTGCCTCGTCTCCTCGTTCCCTCGCCAGGGGGGTGATTCGCATGGCAGACGCGGGGCTCAAGGCGTTCCCAGGCGAGCTGGAGATCATGCACGCCAAGGCGTCCAGCCTGCACGTGGTCGGGGAGCATGCTGCTGCTGTGAGTTACACGTGACGAGTCTCCCTCTCCCTCTCATGCACCAACACCACCATGCCGTGCCATACTCTCCCTGCATGCACCAACAACACCATGCCGTGACATACTCTCCCTGCATGCACCAACAACACCATGCCGTGACATACTCTCCCTGCATGCACCAACAACACCATGCCGTGACATACTCTCCCTGCATGCACCAACAACACCATGCCGTGACATACTCTCCCTGCATGCACCAACACCACCATGCCGTGACATACTCTCCCTGCATGCACCAACAACACCATGCCGTGCCATACTCTCCCTCACATGCACCAACAACACCATGCCGTGACATACTCTCCCTGCATGCACCAACAACACCATGCCGTGACATACTCTCCCTGCATGCACCAACAACACCATGCCGTGCCATACTCTCCCTGCATGCACCAACAACACCATGCCGTGACATACTCTCCCTGCATGCACCAACAACACCATGCCGTGCCATACTCTCCCTGCATGCACCAACAACACCATGCCGTGACATACTCTCCCTGCATGCACCAACAACACCATGCCGTGACATACTCTCCCTGCATGCACCAACAACACCATGCCGTGCCATACTCTCCCTGCATGCACCAACAACACCATGCCGTGACATACTCTCCCTGCATGCACCAACAACACCATGCCGTGCCATACTCTCCCTGCATGCACCAACAACACCATGCCGTGACATACTCTCCCTGCATGCACCAACAACACCATGCCGTGACATACTCTCCCTGCATGCACCAACGACACCATGCCGTGACATACTCTCCCTGCATGCACCAACAACACCATGCCGTGACATACTCTCCCTGCATGCACCAACGACACCATGCCGTGACATACTCTCCCTGCATGCACCAACAACACCATGCCGTGACATACTCTCCCTGCATGCACCAACAACACCATGCCGTGCCATACTCTCCCTGCATGCACCAACAACACCATGCCGTGCCATACTCTCCCTGCATGCACCAACAACACCATGCCGTGACATACTCTCCCTGCATGCACCAACAACACCATGCCGTGACATACTCTCCCTGCATGCACCAACAACACCATGCCGTGACATACTCTCCCTGCATGCACCAACGACACCATGCCGTGCCATACTCTCCCTGCATGCACCAACAACACCATGCCGTGCCATACTCTCCCTGCATGCACCAACAACACCATTCCGTGCCATACTCTCCCTGCATGCACCAACAACACCATGCCGTGACATACTCTCCCTCACATGCACCAACAACACCATGCCGTGACATACTCTCCCTGCATGCACCAACAAAACCATGCCGTGCCATACTCTCCCTGCATGCACCAACAACACCATGCCGTGACATACTCTCCCTGCATGCACCAACAACACCATGCCGTGCCATACTCTCCCTGCATGCACCAACAACACCATGCCGTGCCATACTCTCCCTGCATGCACCAACAACACCATGCCGTGACATACTCTCCCTGCATGCACCAACAACACCATGCCGTGACATACTCTCCCTGCATGCACCAACAACACCATGCCGTGACATACTCTCCCTGCATGCACCAACAACACCATGCCGTGCCATACTCTCCCTGCATGCACCAACAACACCATGCCGTGCCATACTCTCCCTGCATGCACCAACGACACCATGCCGTGACATACTCTCCCTGCATGCACCAACAACACCATGCCGTGCCATACTCTCCCTGCATGCACCAACAACACCATGCCGTGCCATACTCTCCCTGCATGCACCAACAACACCATGCCGTGCCATACTCTCCCTGCATGCACCAACGACACCATGCCGTGACATACTCTCCCTGCATGCACCAACAACACCATGCCGTGCCATACTCTCCCTGCATGCACCAACAACACCATGCCGTGCCATACTCTCCCTGCATGCACCAACAACACCATGCCGTGACATACTCTCCCTCACATGCACCAACAACACCATGCCGTGACATACTCTCCCTGCATGCACCAACAACACCATGCCGTGCCATACTCTCCCTGCATGCACCAACAACACCATGCCGTGACATACTCTCCCTGCATGCACCAACAACACCATGCCGTGCCATACTCTCCCTGCATGCACCAACAACACCATGCCGTGCCATACTCTCCCTGCATGCACCAACAACACCATGCCGTGACATACTCTCCCTGCATGCACCAACAACACCATGCCGTGACATACTCTCCCTGCATGCACCAACAACACCATGCCGTGACATACTCTCCCTGCATGCACCAACGACACCATGCCGTGACATACTCTCCCTGCATGCACCAACAACACCATGCCGTGCCATACTCTCCCTGCATGCACCAACAACACCATTCCGTGCCATACTCTCCCTGCATGCACCAACAACACCATGCCGTGACATACTCTCCCTCACATGCACCAACAACACCATGCCGTGACATACTCTCCCTGCATGCACCAACAACACCATGCCGTGCCATACTCTCCCTGCATGCACCAACAACACCATGCCGTGACATACTCTCCCTGCATGCACCAACAACACCATGCCGTGCCATACTCTCCCTGCATGCACCAACAACACCATGCCGTGACATACTCTCCCTGCATGCACCAACAACACCATGCCGTGCCATACTCTCCCTGCATGCACCAACAACACCATGCCGTGCCATACTCTCCCTGCATGCACCAACAACACCATGCCGTGCCATACTCTCCCTGCATGCACCAACAACACCATGCCGTGACATACTCTCCCTGCATGCACCAACAACACCATGCCGTGACATACTCTCCCTGCATGCACCAACAACACCATGCCGTGACATACTCTCCCTGCATGCACCAACGACACCATGCCGTGACATACTCTCCCTGCATGCACCAACAACACCATGCCGTGCCATACTCTCCCTGCATGCACCAACAACACCATGCCGTGCCATACTCTCCCTGCATGCACCAACGACACCATGCCGTGACATACTCTCCCTGCATGCACCAACAACACCATGCCGTGCCATACTCTCCCTGCATGCACCAACAACACCATGCCGTGCCATACTCTCCCTGCATGCACCAACAACACCATGCCGTGACATACTCTCCCTCACATGCACCAACAACACCATGCCGTGACATACTCTCCCTGCATGCACCAACAACACCATGCCGTGCCATACTCTCCCTGCATGCACCAACAACACCATGCCGTGACATACTCTCCCTGCATGCACCAACAACACCATGCCGTGCCATACTCTCCCTGCATGCACCAACAACACCATGCCGTGCCATACTCTCCCTGCATGCACCAACAACACCATGCCGTGACATACTCTCCCTGCATGCACCAACAACACCATGCCGTGACATACTCTCCCTGCATGCACCAACAACACCATGCCGTGACATACTCTCCCTGCATGCACCAACGACACCATGCCGTGACATACTCTCCCTGCATGCACCAACAACACCATGCCGTGCCATACTCTCCCTGCATGCACCAACAACACCATGCCGTGCCATACTCTCCCTGCATGCACCAACAACACCATGCCGTGACATACTCTCCCTCACATGCACCAACAACACCATACCGTGACATACTCTCCCTGCATGCACCAACAACACCATGCCGTGCCATACTCTCCCTGCATGCACCAACAACACCATGCCGTGACATACTCTCCCTGCATGCACCAACAACACCATGCCGTGCCATACTCTCCCTGCATGCACCAACAACACCATGCCGTGCCATACTCTCCCTGCATGCACCAACAACACCATGCCGTGACATACTCTCCCTGCATGCACCAACAACACCATGCCGTGACATACTCTCCCTGCATGCACCAACAACACCATGCCGTGCCATACTCTCCCTGCATGCACCAACAACACCATGCCGTGACATACTCTCCCTGCATGCACCAACAACACCATGCCGTGCCATACTCTCCCTGCATGCACCAACAACACCATGCCGTGCCATACTCTCCCTGCATGCACCAACAACACCATGCCGTGACATACTCTCCCTGCATGCACCAACAACACCATGCCGTGACATACTCTCCCTGCATGCACCAACAACACCATGCCGTGCCATACTCTCCCTGCATGCACCAACAACACCATGCCGTGCCATACTCTCCCTGCATGCACCAACGACACCATGCCGTGACATACTCTCCCTGCATGCACCAACAACACCATGCCGTGCCATACTCTCCCTGCATGCACCAACAACACCATGCCGTGCCATACTCTCCCTGCATGCACCAACAACACCATGCCGTGCCATACTCTCCCTGCATGCACCAACAACACCATGCCGTGACATACTCTCCCTGCATGCACCAACAACACCATGCCGTGCCATACTCTCCCTGCATGCACCAACAACACCATGCCGTGCCATACTCTCCCTGCATGCACCAACAACACCATGCCGTGACATACTCTCCCTGCATGCACCAACAACACCATGCCGTGACATACTCTCCCTGCATGCACCAACAACACCATGCCGTGACATACTCTCCCTGCATGCACCAACGACACCATGCCGTGACATACTCTCCCTGCATGCACCAACAACACCATGCCGTGCCATACTCTCCCTGCATGCACCAACAACACCATGCCGTGCCATACTCTCCCTGCATGCACCAACAACACCATGCCGTGACATACTCTCCCTCACATGCACCAACAACACCATACCGTGACATACTCTCCCTGCATGCACCAACAACACCATGCCGTGCCATACTCTCCCTGCATGCACCAACAACACCATGCCGTGACATACTCTCCCTGCATGCACCAACAACACCATGCCGTGCCATACTCTCCCTGCATGCACCAACAACACCATGCCGTGACATACTCTCCCTGCATGCACCAACAACACCATGCCGTGCCATACTCTCCCTGCATGCACCAACAACACCATGCCGTGCCATACTCTCCCTGCATGCACCAACAACACCATGCCGTGACATACTCTCCCTGCATGCACCAACAACACCATGCCGTGACATACTCTCCCTGCATGCACCAACAACACCATGCCGTGACATACTCTCCCTGCATGCACCAACAACACCATGCCGTGACATACTCTCCCTGCATGCACCAACAACACCATGCCGTGACATACTCTCCCTGCATGCACCAACAACACCATGCCGTGCCATACTCTCCCTGCATGCACCAACAACACCATGCCGTGACATATTCTCCCTGCATGCACGTGCACACCCGCCTGACCGGGCGAGCTGGAGATCATGCACGCCAAGGCGTCCAGCCTGCACGTGCTCGGGGAACATGCTGCTGCTGTGAGTCTTGTGACCCGTGAGCCTTGTTATGCCCTCACCTGCATGCACGTGCACGTCTCTCTGACTGCGCCTGTACAACGAGTTGTTGTCATCTCCCACTCAGCCCAACGAGCAGACGTCCTACCGCGAGAGATCATTCTTCCAGTGCCACCTGCTTGCTTTTTGAGTTGACTCGAAAGTCACGTTCTCGCCTCCTCTCCCTCCCCGCCCACCCCACCCCATCAGATGCGCCTGTACGACGAGCTGCTCTCCTCGCCCGTCCAGCCCAACGAGCAGACGACCTACCGCGAGAGGACCTTCTTCCAGCGCCACCTGCTGGCCTACACGGTCTCCCGCCTGGACCAGCCCTTCTCTGCCTTCCGCGTTGACGACGACCTTGATGAGGAGTGGAGGGTGAGAGACATAGGGCGAGATGGAGAGAGTTGGGGGGGTGGGGGGAAGGGTAGGTTTGTTCTAGTGGACTCGACCAGCCCTTCTCTGCCTTCCGCATTGACGATGACCTGGATGAGGAGTGGCGGGTGAGCGGGGGGGGTGGGGTGAGAGGGGGGAAGAGAGTGGGAGAGCGGAGAAGGGTGGGCAAGGCATCAGGGGCGCGGGATGGGGGTGGTGGAGTGAAAGGCTTGTCCTTGTGTCAAGCTTGACGGGCAAGTGTTTATCGTTGCTCGTCAAGCTTACCGACTTCATTGCAACACCCCACCGACTTCATTGCAACACCCCACCGACTTCATTGCAACACCCCACCGACTTCATTGCAACACCCCACCGACTTCATTGCAACACCCAACCGACTTCATTGCAATACCCCACCGACTTCATTGCAATACTCCAATCCCCCTACTCATCCCCACTCCTCCCCTTCCCCTCTCCTCCTCCACCTCTCCCCGTCCCCCTCTCCCCTCACCCCTTCGCCACCTCCCCCTCCCCCCTCTTCTCCCCCCACGGGCGCCAGGGCAAGTGGGCCACAGGGGGGCGGCCAGAGGGCCTGCCGGGCTTCGTCCCGCTGGCGATTCCCGAGGACCAATTGCAAGCTGCCACGTGGCAGCGCCTGCCACGTCTGTCAGGGGCGGCAGTGGAGCTGGTGGAAGCGGCGGACCTGATTGGTGCTCGCACGCACTACGACACTGATGGCATGCTGCATAATACCCAGCAGGTGCGCATGGCATGATGGCTTCGCGTTGCATGGCATGGCATGGCATGGCGCAGGCAGTATGATACTGATTGTGATGTGTTTCATATGTGTTTCATACAGTATAATACATCTCACTATCCGTTTCATACTGCCTGTGCCAGGCCGTGCACCTGACAGTCAGTGTCACATTCAGGGCTTGCAGCAGTGCCTGCCACGTACCACCCTGTATGCCTCTGTGACCACTCAAATCCCTTTTTCCGCTTCTTCTCTTCCCCAATCCCTGCCTCCCTTCCTTCTCACCCCAACCATCCCATCCACCCCCTCCCAACCCTCAGCTGCGCATGGCAGGGCTGGCGGCTTGAGACGTGATGCAGCAGGAGAGGCGCACGCTGCTGCTCATCCCTTGTATCTCTCTTATCCCCACACGTCTCCCATCTCCCCTTTCCCACCCCTCAGCTGCGCATGGCAGGGCTTGCGTCCTTGGATGTGATGCAGCAGGTGCGGCGCACGCTGCTGCTCATAGCAGATCAGATGCGCATCGCCCCCAACCCACTCATCCTCAATCCTCCCATCGCCCCCTCCCACCTCTCATCCCCCACATACAGCTGCGCATGGCAGGGCTGGCGTCCTTGGATGTGATGCAGCAGGTGCGGCGCACGCTGCTGCTGATAGCAGATCAGATGCGCATCGCCCCGCTGCTCTTTGGCACCGATGGCCCGGATGGGGCGGATGAGCAGTGGCAGGAGCAGCTGGAGCAGGTGCTTCAGGAGAGGCAAGGCGGGCAGCGCACAGGCCGCAGCCGACAAAGCAGCAGCAGCGGTGGCAGCAGCGGTGGTGGCGGCAGCGGGGTTGGGCGGAGTATTTTGGACCGGTCTGACCTGGTGACGAGCTGGCGGCACGTGTTCCGAGTGCTGGTGGCGTGGAGGCAGGTGTCAGAGGCCCAGGAGTCCATCGCATGGAAGGCCTTTGGGAAAGGGCAGCGCTGGCCGGCTGACATGCTGTATCGCACCGACACTCCCATCTTCACCTGGGTCATGGGCACTGCGAGATACCTCGCTGTCTACCCCAAGTGAGTTGCCTTGCCTGTTCTCCCAGGTGAGTAGCCTTGCCGTGTAGGCCTGAGTCAACGTGTGGGATGTTTCTAAAAGGGGACAAACATGGTGAATCGCACCGACATGCCTATTTTCACCTTGGTCATGGGCACTGCGGGATACCTCGCTGTTTACCCCAAGTGAGTGGCCTTGCCTCCTAATTCAAGTGCCTTGCCTTGTACCATGTCGCCGCAACTCACACCATCCCCCGACTGGTTATTAGCAGCCCGACTGGTTATTAGCAGCCCGACTGGTGATTAGCAGCCCAAATTTCTCTTGCCCTGCTCTTTACATGCCGTCTTCCTTCCCTCCCTTCCCTCCCTCCCCTCCCTTCCCCCCCACCACAGGGCAGTGAACGTCACGCGGCAAGGCCTGTTGCAATCAGAGAGGGCGTTTGACACCAACACCCACCAGCCTTTCGACGTGCCTCGCTCCACTTTCGGCCCCCAGGTGTGCTCTCAACGCAAGCGCAGCACCCTCTCACATGCCACCCATGCCCCCATGCCCCCATGCCCCCCATGCCCCCATGCCCCCCATGCCCCCCTGCCCCCCATGCCCCCATGCCCCCCATGCCCCCATGCCCCCCATGCCCCCATGCCCCCATGCCCCCATGCCCCCATGCCCCCAATGCCCCCATGCCCCCATGCCCCCATGCCCCCCATGCCCCCATCCCCCCATGCCCCCCATGCCCCCATGCCCCCATGCCCCCATGCCCCCCATGCCCCCCATGCCCCCATGCCCCCATGCCCCCCATGCCCCCCATGCCCCTATGCCCCCCATGCCCCCTATGCCCCCCATGCCCCCCTGCCCCCCATGCCCCCATGCCCCCCATGCCCCCCATGCCCCCCTGCCCCCCATGCCCCCATGCCCCCCATGCCCCCATGCCCTCATGCCCCCCATGCCCCCATGCCCCCATGCCTCCCAACAGTTGGAGGCAGCGGAGGATCAAGAGAGGCTCGTCAACGTGATTTGTGTGGCAGTGGGAGTGAAGTGTTACTACCGATTCTCCCTCTAAAATCTTTGGACATTCTCTGAACATTCTTTGAACATTCCAACAGTTGGAGGCAGCGGAGGATCACAAGGGGATCTTCAACGTGATTGGCCGGGACTTTTACGTGCGCCTGCCGTGCTACAGCCGGGCATTCCCAGGGTTAGTGCGCCTGCCATGCTATAATATCATCCTGCCTGCCATGCTAAATCCTGCTTGCCATCCCAGGCGCTTGTAATTTCCCCCCTGGTTTGCACATGTCACTGTGTTGCAAGCACAGTAGGCCCTGCAAAATGCATCCTCAAAGCATCCTCATTTTAACGTAGCCCTGCTTTGATCGCCAGTGTGTGCCCAACCTTCCCCACATCACCCAACCTTCCCCACATCACCCAACCTTCCCCACATCACCCAACCTTCCCCACATCACCCAACCTTCCCCACATCACCCAACCTTCCCCACATCACCCAACCTTCCCCACATCACCCAACCTTCCCCACATCACCCAACCTTCCCCACATCACCCAACCTTCCCCACATCACCCAACCTTCCCCACATCACCCAACCTTCCCCACATCACCCAACCTTCCCCACATCACCCAACCTTCCCCACATCACCCAACCTTCCCCACATCACCCAACCTTCCCCACATCACCCAACCTTCCCCACATCACCCAACCTTCCCCACATCACCCAACCTTCCCCACATCACCCAACCTTCCCCACATCACCCAACCTTCCCCACATCACCCAACCTTCCCCACATCACCCAACCTTCCCCACATCACCCAACCTTCCTTCCTATTCTTGTACCATGTCATAAGCACTCAAGACGCTCTCACGCACGCGCTACCTTCCTCTTACCTCCTTCGCATCCCCTGTGCACCAGTGCTGCTTCTGAGTCGCATTGATTGCCCTTCCTCCCGCCCGCCCACCCTCCTGTGCAGGAAGGATCTGGGCGGCACAGAGTTTCGATTGCGGAAACGGTGAGTCATGTGGGTTCGTCATACACATGCATATATGCATACGTGCACGCACGCACACATGCACATGTGCACATGTGCATACATCCGTATATCCATGCCCGTGTTTGCCTTGCATACTCGGATCCTGCTCTTTGCTTATCACTTACTCACTTCTCCTTACTCTTTCCCCTCTTCTAATCCTCCCGTCCACTCCCATTCTCCTCTCCCAATCACATCACCAGCACCCCATCGCACCCCCTCCACCCTAGCCCCGTGCAGTGGAATTTGGCACGGTGACCACACTCCACCTGGTGTTTTTGAGAATTCTCCACCAACATCGACCTGGGGCAGTGGACTGCGGTTCCCCGCTCTCCCCTCTTGATCCCATCACATTCCCCGTTCCCCTCTCCCTCCCCCCTCCCTCCAGCCCGTTGGCAGTGGGACCTTTGACATGGTGACCCCCATCGACGCGGCGCGGTGGGACGCGGTTCCTCTCTCTCCCCTCCCGATCCCTCACATCCCCCAGCACCACTTCCCCATTCACCCCCTCTTCCCATTCCAGTCCCCTGGCAGTTGACTTTGACACGGTGACCCCCATCGATGCAACACGGTGGAACGCATTTGACTCGGAGCTCACAGCAGCGTGGCAGGGGTTCATGGAGGCCGCACTGGACCACCACACCAAGGCCACGTCACCACACACGTACCGCCAGCGCATCCAGGATCAGATCATCGCCATCGCATATTACTGGTGGGTCTTAATGCTGCCCATCCGTACGCTATTCTTGAGCTTTTCAAGAACCACCCACACGCATGCCTCCAACGCATCCAGGATCAGATCATCGTCATTGCTTATTACTGGTGAGTCTTCCTGCCGCCCGCCCACATGGATATCGCCAGCGCATCCAAGATCAGATCATTGCCATCGCCTACTATTGGTGGGACCGCCTGTTGCCGATCTGTAGGGATATCACTAGCGCAGATAAGCTCTTATGATTGTCATCGCGTATTGCTGGTGGGTCCACCTGCCGACCGCCCACATGCGTATTTCCAGCTCATCCAGGATCAGATCCCCCCTGCGCCGTGCGCTTTCTACGATCGGCGGGGGGACGCCGACTGCTTCACCTGCTGCTGTGCGCTTTATTGCACTTCCAGAACCCGAGTACTGCTTTCCCCGGCCCCCGCCATCCAGAGCCTTGTTATCCACGCCTGCGCCCACCTCGTGGTCTTTCTTATGCTCTCATCTCTGCCCCACAGCACACCACGCTCTGCTTGGTCACACCTTGTCTGCTCTACCCATCCACTCGCCTCTCGCTGTGCCCCGCAGGTTCCAGCTCATGCCGCTGTCGCGTGGATCGGCCATGGTGGGTCTCATGTCCATCCTCGGCCTATCAATGGCTGCCGGCATGGAAACCACAACGCACGTTCCCCGAGACATCCTGGTGAGCCCTGTCTGGTGCCGCTGGTGCCACATTGTTCCTTCATTTCATCTCCATCATCAATGGCTGCTGACATGGGAACCACAACGCATGCCCCTCGGGTCCTCCTGGTGAGTGCAGTCTGGTGCTGCTCGTACCACCTCCTTCCGCTGTTGCTCCTAGTCCCCTGTTGCTCCTAGTCCCCTGTTGCTCCTAGTCCCCTGTTGCTCCTAGTCCCCTGTTGCTCCTAGTCCCCTGTTGCTCCTAGTCCCCTGTTGCTCCTAGTCCCCTGTTGCTCCTAGTCCCCTGTTGCTCCTAGTCCCCTGTTGCTCCTAGTCCCCTGTTGCTCCTAGTCCCCTGTTGCTCCTAGTCCCCTGTTGCTCCTAGTCCCCTGTTGCTCCTAGTCCCCTGTTGCTCCTAGTCCCCTGTTGCTCCTAGTCCCCTGTTGCTCCTAGTCCCCTGTTGCTGCTCTTCGAGTTGCATTTTTGCATCCTCTCCCCTTCGTCTCGCTTCCTAATGCTGCTGATAGAGCCTCCGTTGCCCACCTGTCCCCTTCTGCATCTGAGTTGCTGGCTGACCCATTGTATCCTTCACCACACTCCACACTTGACGGGACCACGGCAGGTGGATTGGGAAGGGCTACTAGCCACAAGCTTTGATGAGTTCAAGCGGGTTTTGACTCCATGGCTATTTGAGAGAACGCAGCGAGCGCCGTTCCACCTGCCTAGCGTGCGAGACACGCTCCCCACGACACGACACGTGATAGCTGCATTGAGCGATGCTAGTGGGATGAGGTTGAGGGATACTGAATAGTGCATGACGCACATGTATTGTGAATGAAGCCAAGGTTGTGTCAGGCCAGGTTGAAGTGAGAATGGAGGGGCAGAAAGCCCACTCACATGCACCTGTGCATGCTCTGATGAAACTGACTCACGCTCATCGAACACACGCTGCAAACTACGTACCACATCAACAGTGGGATAAGCCACACACACCAAACCTTCCCATCCCACACACCACACAACACAAACCGCACACCGGTATACTGTACTGTCGAGAGTTGAACGAATGAGAACGAGTAGATTAAAGTAGGGCCTAGGCTTAGTAGCCTAGGCCCAAGTAGGATGTCGAGCGGGTTTTACCTAGGGTGAGTATCGAGTGAGTTGGAAGAGAAATTGGAGAATGATGGTTTCACTATAGGGTTCGAAGTACATATAGCATAGGAACCAAATAAGGTGCACCACCAACAACAGTTTAAATATCTACACTAACTACAACTACAAGCAGTTATAAAACATGACAAATATATTTCGACATGCCCCCATAATGCTTGTAGGTAGAAATGTAGTTACGCCATGCAAAAGAATAACAAGCAACAGCAGGTACTGCAGGCGGGCTAACATTGAATAGTTACCCCCTCCATCTCCTCACCCTCCTCCTTCCCCTCCCCCACACTGCTGCAGGAGCAGCAGAGAAGGGGGGAAGAGAGGAGAGGTGGAGGGACGGCTGCATGTTGCCTCACACCCGCCACCCCGGTACCACTCCCCCTGCTCCCCCACATCCTCACACCCTCCCCCCCCAGCGGCAGCTGCAGCGGTGGGACTGAAAGAAGGAGGAGGGGAAGGGAGAGAGTTGACCCAACACTCCAACACCCGCCACCCCCATACCCTCCTCCCCACGGCTGCAGGGAGACAAAGGAGGAGGGGGGTGGGCGGGAAGAAAGCCGCAAAGCGGCGAAACGGTGTCGGTGCAGATGGGTCAGGGGCGGCTTCAGGGAGAGCAGGGGCGGAAAGGCCCGTCGCGTGCCAGTGCCACGGGGCGCACGACGGGTAGGATAAGAGAAAGGGCCCGATCGTGTGCCTCGAGGCGCACGACGAGCAGGGCACCATCGTGTGCCACGGGGCGCACGATGGGCAGTTGAAGGGCACCGTCGAGTGCCACGGGGCGCGCGACGGGCAGAGAAGGAGTCACACGCCCGTGGGCGGGACAAGGTAAAAATCGTCACGCGCCCTAGGCGCGCGACCGGAAAATCTTAGCAGCGGAAGTGTAGGGCGGGCCCACAGGCCAGGACGTAATTCGCTCCGATAACATGTCGAGAGTTGAACGAATGAGAACGAGTAGATTAAAGTAGGGCCTAGGCTTAGTAGCCTAGGCCCAAGTAGGATGTCGAGCGGGTTTTACCTAGGGTGAGTATCGAGTGAGTTGGAAGAGAAATTGGAGAATGATGGTTTCACTATAGGGTTTGAAGTACATATAGCATAGGAACCAAATAAGGTGCACCACCAACAACAGTTTAAATAACTACACTAACTACAACTACAAGCAGTTATAAACATGACAAACATATTTCGACATGTACAAGGCTACCCTCACCCACAGGATTTATTACACAACCACAACCGCCCCAAGCTAAAGCAACAACGAGCAAAAGCACACACAGATTTAAGAGGCAGAATGCTACCAGCATGTAAGGAATTTTCCTGAATTCCTTATCGGGGTTGACTGCTTCGCGTACAACCCGATTTTCGGAGTTCGCACGATCGGCCGATTTCAACGCTGCCGAGGCTCCTTGCGTCGCCTTCGGCATTTCCATCGCCCAACCTGCACCCAACCTCGCTTGTCCGAGGTTTCCTCCTAGCTAGGCTAGCCCTACATTAGTCTGTGCATTCATTGTATTCGCAGTTGATTCAGTCACAGCCTCGTTATTCGTTTACCTGCGCACTCTCTTTACAACTCATAACACCTGGTATCAGAGCTACTTTCCTAGTTCACCCCGCTTTTCGAGGGTAGTTTGGTGGCACGGGTGTGGTTGGTTTAGTGACTACACGACGGTTGGTTGCAGGAATAGTTAATTCAATCCTGCTCGACTCCGATAGTTCGTGTTTTCACTTGCCGGGAGGCCACGGGTACCCGACTGCCTACCAGACGTAGTGCTAGGCACATGGATCAGGAGGCTGTTAATCGGCTGATGGCGCAAGTGGCAGAAATGAAGCAGGGCATGGAATCATCAATGGCGGAAGTGACAACGTTACGGGAGGAAAACGCCGAGCTACGCCAGACGCGAGGTGAAGTGCGTCAGGAGTCGCCTGTGGACGAAGGCGAGGGCAACACTCAAGCGATGAGCAATCCGCTGGATGCGCTCACACGTGACTTCGAAGAAGAAGATAGGCAGCAAGCAGCAGCAGCGCTAGTTGCAGTGACGACGATCAAGATAAAGCCCGCCAACCCGCCCTTGTTTAATCCTACGGACAAGACGGTTACGGTAAAAGGGTGGCTGTTCGGGGTCTAAGTCTTTTTTACTGCAGCCGGAGTTAATGACGACGCCACACGTATTAATTACGCGGTTTCGCTTCTTCGAGGTGCAGCGCTTGAATGGTGGCGCCAGACCTTGGAAACAGGGACGCCGTCAGGTGTGACACATGCGGCAGACGCGACCTCTACAGTGGTTAATCAAGTGGCAGAACCAATCTTCGGTGTGACCAAGATACGCACGTGGAAGGAGTAGGGCGCAGCCTTACGAGATCGCTTCGAGCACATATCCGCCTCGGAGCAAGCTCGCATGAAGCTGCGTGCATGGTCGCAGATGGCTTCTGTCCAAGACTACACAGCGTCATTTATGGGGTTCGCCGACCAAATTGACGACATGTTGGAAGCAGAGCGGTTCGATAAGTACGTCAGCGGCCTTAAATATGAAATACAGTTTGAGGTCCGCAGAAGCCGCCCGACATCGTTCCTCGAAGCAGTACGAGTGGCGGAGTCAACTGATGCGCTGATGCAGTACGCGAGAGCAGCTTCCAGGGATGGGAGAAGCTTTCGTGGCCAGACCCATCGGGCCACGATCAATGTCGTCCATACACCCGACCGCCTGTGAAAAGAGTAAGCAGGGATGAATGAACTATGAATGAAAGCAGTACAAATATGAAACCCTAACTGGGTTGTACCCCCTATGGGATACCCCACTACAGCCTACACAGCAGTATAAGCTATAGATATGTTCCGACACACCCCCATAGGCAAAGTGGGGGAGAACAAGGGGTCACAAGACCAGTCAAGCAAGACAAAGCAAAGCTCAGGGTGGATCACAAAGTCACCACACAGTCCGAGCACAAGAGCAAGGCCAAAGGCCAGTTCACAAGCAAGAGTACAGACATATATATAAAGCTAGACAAGCAAGAGCAGGTATATATATATGTCACAGTACAAGTGAAGTCAAGAGGAGAGCAAGTGAGGCAAGACAGGCACAAGACCCAGCTGGGTGCAGAAGCGCTGATGGTCACAAGGCGCAAGTGCCTTGGTGAACACATCAGCAGTGTTGGCCTCAGAGGCCACGTACGCAAGTCGCAACTGACCACGCTGCTGCAGCTCACGAGCAAGGAAGTAGCGGAGAGCAATGTGCTTCGTTCTGTGCTCCAAGCGCTGCTCTCGACACAAGGCCAGCATAGCCTTGTTGTCTACGTACAGCACTGGAGGAGAACGAGGCGGCTCTCCAAGGTCAGTCAGCAGGTAGGTGAGCCAGCGAAGCTCCTGTGCAGCCATGGCCCCGGCGTAGATCTCAGCCTCACAACTAGAGCCGAGAACCGAAGACGAGCGAGTAGACCGCCACGAGACAGAGCCGGAACCAAGGCTGAAGGTGTAACCCTGTGACGACCGCTGCGTAGCCTGGTCGTCAGCCCAAGAAGCGTCCGCGTGGCCGGTAAGGACCACTGGACTCCGCCCTCCAAGCACTAGCCCCATGCCTGACGTACTGCACAGGTAGCGCAATACCCTCTTCGCTGCAGCCATGTGCTCTGGTCTGTGTCTCCCAGGAGCAACATAGCGTGCAAGAATGCTCAGAGGGTATGCAAGGTCAGGTCGTGTGCAGGTCATCAGGTACATGAGGCAGCCAACAAGCTCCGCATACGGACCACTCGACTCTACGGACTCATCCGAAGGCAGAGCTGAGAGTGAGTGGCGAGTAGGCAGAGGAGTGGCCTGAGGCGAGGAGTGCGTGAAGCCGAAGCGCTGAAGGACCTGCTGCACCATGTGTGACTGAGTCAAGGTAATGGTGCGGCGTGCTCTGTCCCGAGTGATCTGCAAGCCAAGGTAGCTGCGCAGTTCACCCAGGTCTGTGCACGTGTGTCTCTTCAACAGCTCGGACTTCACGTAGGCGAGTCCAGCAGTGTCCGCTGTGGCAAAGACCAGGTCGTCGACGTACACGAGGATGTAGAACTGCGGCAGGGAAGTGTCGGTGCGAAGAAACAGCGACGGGTCAGCAGTAGAAGGAGCAAACCCAAGAGCCGCAAGCGTAGTCCTCAGTGTGTCGTGCCACTCACGCGGTGCCTGGCGGAGACCGTAGACTGGCCGTCGGAGGCTCCACTGGGTGCCAGGAGGGAAAGTCCCAGTGAAGCCAGGTGGACGGCGAAGCCAGATCTCCTCGTGCAGGCTACCCTGCAAGAACGCAGTGCTGAAGTCGAGAGAGTGAAGCTCGTAGTCGCGCTGAGCGGCTATGTGCAGCAGCACCCGAAGAGTAGTCATCTTCGGGGTGGGAGAGAAGGTCTGAAAGTAGTCAACTCCCTGCCGCTGACTGAAGCCACGAGCAACGTACCGTGCCTTGAAGACAGGTGGAGAGCCCGGCGGCCGCTTCACCCTGAAGATCCACATGCCACTGACGATGTTCGCCCCAGGAGGGGGAACCGCGTCAACGTAGGTGCCTGTGGACTTCCAGGAAGCCATCTCTGCATCCATAGCTGCCTGCCACTGAGAGGAGTAGGGACCCTCTACGGCCTCCGCGTAAGAACGCGGAGTCGGGATGTCTAGTGCATCCGGGTCTCCCTCAAGGGCAAGCAGTACAGACGCGAGATGAGGTGAAGCAGCCGCTAGACACTGTAACTCCTCCTGCCTGTCCTCTAGGACGTCCGTGCCAAGAGCACACTCACCCCCGACGGACGGAGGACAGACAGAGGCAGACTCAGCAACAAGACTAGCAGCGTAGTCGAGACGACAGCGAGCAGCAAAGTCGACGAGCTCAGCGACTAGAGCAGACGCAGCAGTGGACTCAAAAGAGGGGTCAGTGACGACAGTAGCAAGCAGACGCGTGACAGTGGGACTGGCAGCACGAAGAGAGTCCGACTCAGGGTCCGCAAGCGCAGGAAGAGAGGACTCAGGAGGAGAAGGCAAAGGGGCACGCAGAGGAGCAGTGGACGGACGAAAAGACATCCGGTGCGTGCCAGGGACAGGAGGAGGACGCTGACGCGAACTGCGACCACTAGCGCGAGCAGCACGAACAGGCGACGCGGGACGAGACGCAGGCTCACGACGCTCAGCAAGACCTCCAGTAGGACCAGTGTAAGGAGAGGGAGCAGGCAGTGGAGAGGAAGGCTCCAGTAGGGGCTGCGACTGGACAGGCGGTGGACCCTCTACAGGAGGAGAAAGACCAAGAACCTGCTGAAGGAGCGGAACGAAGTACGGCCGAGGCCGCGCGGCAGCTCCAGACTCAGCAGGGACAGCACCAGCACCCTCAGCGACAGCACCAGCGCCACCCACACCTCCAGCGGCAGGACCAACAGCAGCAGGCTCAGCACGAACGCCCTCAGCAGCTCCAGCTCCAGGAGGACCTGCAGGGCCAGCAGCTCCGGGACCGGCTGCACCCGCACCCTCGACGGTCGAAGAAGCTCCAGCTCCAGCTCCAGCAGCACCTCCAGACTCAGCAGCACGCCTCCAGCGGCGAGCAAACCACTCGCGCAGCTCCTGTGGAGAGAGGGGCTCCCGGCGAGACGCAGCAGCAGGAGAAACCCCAGGCTCAGCAGCTCCAGACGCAGCACCCCCAGGCTCAGCAGCTCCCAGCTCAGCACCCCCAGGCTCAGCAGCTCCCGACCCAGCACCCCCAGGCACAGCACCCCCCAGCTCAGCACCCCCAGGCTCCGCACCCTCCGCAGTAGCACCCTCAGGCCCAGCACCCCCAGCAGTAGCTCCCCCAGGCTCAGCACCCCCGCGCACAGCACCCCCAGAGTCAGCACCCCCAGGCTCAGCACCCGCAGCAGTACCAGAGTCACCAGTAACCTCGACCGGGTCAACGGCGTCTACCTGGGACACACCTGAGGGGGCAGGAACCTGAGGGGGGAGGGGGTCTACCGGGGGGGGAACCGGCACAAGGAAGTCCGGGGGAGGGGGGAGGGAAGGAGTGCGGTAGGGGAAGAGACGGTAGAAGGGGACTGACTCGTCGAACGTGACGTCCTGGGAGGACAGAACACGACGAGAGGAGGGGTGGTAAAACTGCCACCCTGGGGCGTCAGTGGGGAAGCCAAGGAAGACACAGGGAGCAGCACGAGGGGACAGCTTGTCCGCAGACAAGTCGCGGACAAACGCCCGAGATCCCCAGACACGGAACACAGACGCATCGCCAACCTTCCCCGTCCACAGCAAGGCTGGGGACATCGCTGGCCGAGAGACCCGGGGGTGAAGGTTGAGCTGATGCGCCGCGTACATCACCGCAAACGGCCACAGAAAATGGGGGGCAGCCGCATGCATCATGGACGTACGAGCGACATCCATGACCATGCCAATGCGGCGCTCAGCAATCCCATTTTGCTGTGGTGAGTCCGGAAGCGTGAAGGTCTGGCGGATCCCCCGTGCACGACAGTAGTCTCGCAGAAGGCGAGAAGAGAACTCTCCGCCTCTGTCAGAGTGCAGACGCAGAACAGGAAAGTCCGAGCCGAAGCTCTTCCTGAGCTGGAGACGAGCCTCGCGGATCCAGTCGATCAGCACCTCAGTGACCGCACCCTTGCTGCGCAAGGGGAGGACTGTGGTGTAACGCGAGTAGTCGTCAACCACCAACAGGAAGTAGCGCTCGTAACCCTGCCCACGGACGGGGGCTGGGCCCCACACATCCATGTGAAGCGTCTGCAGGGGAGCCTCTGTCGGGGGGAAGTGGGAGGAGTGAGGAGTAGCCCGGAGGCGACCCTCGACACAGGGGACACAGGAAGGTCCTGGCCCGGAGGGGAGAGGAGGGAGAGACTGGGGAAGACCAGAGACAAGGACACGGGAAGCCATGCTCCGAAGACGGGGCAAGGAGGGGTGGCCAAGACGGTGGTGCCACAGGAGAGTCTCGTGAGACAGGAGGCGACAAGAACAGGGGGCAGACTCAGGACCTGACCGGGACGCAGCAGCAAGTACCTGACCCGACGCAGCCACCTGACCAGACTCAGGGACAGGAGGAGACTCAACGGTCAGGGTGTAGAGACTCGACCCCGGCCGACGTGAGAACGTGGCCAGGTGTCGGCCTGTGCGAGCCTCCGTGCAGTGGGTCACCCTCTGACGCGCAGGAGTGAACTGGTGAACACCCCCATCCTGCAGGTCCGCTCCACTCACCAAGTTCGTAGAGAACGAGGGAAGGTACAGACCCGACAGGGTGCCCGAAGGGGCAGCCGGACACGGGAGGACAGTGGAGAAGTGAGACAGGACAGGACCCCCAGAGGGGTCAGCAAGGGAGACCGCAACCGGCCTGGCGAGCGGCGAAAGGGTAGTGCGGTCTCGAAAGAAGGAGCGAGAAGCTCCGGAGTCAAGTGTGAAAGTGAGGGAGGACGAGGACGACTCAGTACCTGAGAGCGCAGTCTCACCAGTACCTGAGAGCGCAGACGCACTGGCACCTAGAGCAGCAGCCTCACAAGCACCTAGCGCAGCAGTACCAATGCCCGGGTCGGGCTGAAAACACCGGTAACCCTCATTCTCCTCACTATAATCCACAACATACATAGCAGTAAGGATAGCATCAAAATCAAGATCAAAGATCGCTACACCAGCCCTGAGAAGCTCATCCCAGCGAGGGATCTCACTAGCCCCAGGGAACTGCTGACGCCAAGCGTCCGTCAGGCGGCCAAAGCAGCGCTGGGTGGCGTGGGCACCCCCACACTGCTCACCCGCGCGGTCGCCGGAACGAAGAACGTAGGTGCAGGGACCAGTACCCCCACCCCTCTGACGCCCAGCGTACCACTCACGAAGCTGCTGAGGCGAAGGGATGTCCCGCGAGCGCTGCTGCTGCTGCCGGTGCGAGCGCTGGCCACCACCACCGCCGCTACGCTGCTGGGTACCACCCCGACCAGCTCCACCTCCTCCACCACTACCGCCTCCTCCGCTGCCGCCTCCACTGCCTCCACCTCCGCCGCCTCCACCTCCGCCGCTGCCTCCACCACCACCGCTGGCACCACCACCACCGTCTCCGCCGCTGCTGCCGCCACCACCACCACCACCCCCGCCACTAGCCCCGCCGCCACCCCCACTCCCTCCGCCGCCACCGCCGCCACCGCCACCGCCCCCTCCAGCTCCACCCGCGCCCTTGCCCCCCTTGCCCTTGCTGGAGCGACGTCTCCCACTAGGGGCAGACGCCGCGCCGACCGACTCAAGACCAAGCAGGTCGGCAGCAGCAGCAGCAGAGGCAACAGAGGGCAGCAAGGGGGAAGGAGAGCACCCCTCAAAGATGGGGGTGCGAGGGTCACCACGAGAAGCACCTACAGCGACTATGCTCTTCTCCGCTGCAAGGAGGGCCTTCTCGAGGAGGTCGACGGTGAGAGTGGTGGGACAGACTGCGAGAAAGTGGTCCCTGACGACGCGAAGGGAGTCAGGGAGGCGTGCGACTACGTAGTAGAGAGCGATGTACATGGGGGGGGGGTTCTTAGCGCAGAACTCAGCAGGAAGGGCGGCGCGGTAGCGAGTGTCACTAGTGCGGAGGTGCGTAATGAGGTCAGCGACAGTGGGAAAGGCAGAGAGGTCAGGAAAGAGGTAGGGAAGCATGAGACGGCTCAGTGCAGCAGTGGCAGGGGAGGAGTAGCGCGCAACTACAGCGTCGTACAAGGTCTGAGCACTCTTGTACTGACTAAAGTGCGCACGCTCAGAGGTAGGGAGGTGGCGACGCACAGCAAGACGTGCAGCAGCATCGCGGGTGGCCCACTTAGAGCGGACAGCGGGATCAGCATCAGCAGCAGGGGCAGGAGAGGCGCCAGAGGTGAGGTCAAAGAGAGAAAGGTCGTCAGCCCTGTCGCACTGTAAGAATAGCTGCAGGTCGTCTAACCAGACCTCAAAATCAATGGCGCGACCCTCAGCGTCAAAAGCTAGGACACTAGGGGTAGCCATGACGACGACTGTGAAGCAGTGCAAGCAGTAGGGGGGAGAGCACGCAGTGACAGTGGGACTGTGCTCACCAGGCAGGGCAGGTCGCGCAGCTCGACAGAAGAGCAGAACGGCGACCGGGCGGCTCAGGTGTACAGCGGCTCGGCTCCCGGGCGGCTCGGCGGCAGGGCGGCTCGGGTGCAGGGCGGCTCGGCTCCCGGGCGGCTCGGCTGCAGGGCGGCTCGGGTGCAGGGCGGCTCGGCTTCCGGGCGGCTCGGCTGCAGGGCGGCTCGGGTCCCGGGCGGCTCGGCTCCCGGGCGGCTCGGCTGCAGGGCGGCTCGGGTCCCGGGCGGCTCGGTGACAAGCGGCTCGGGTCGCGTAGAAGTGAGACGGGGCGGGGCCGCGTCAGGGCCGGCGGTAGGGCCGCGTAGGAGCCGGGGCAGGGCCGCGAAGGAGCCGGGGCAGGGCTGTGATAGGAGCCGGGGCAGGGCCGCGTAGGAGGCCGGCGGTGTGGCCGCGTAAGGGCCGCGTAAGGGCCGCGTAAGGGGCCGGTGCGGGGCCGCGTAAGGGCCGCGTAGGAGCCGGCGCGGAGCCGCGTAGTGGCCGGGGACGGGGCCACGAAAGGGCCGGGGCTGGGCCGCGTACGGAGCCGGCGAGGGGCCGCGTAGGAGCCGGCGGCGTGGCCGCGTAAGGGCCGCGTAAGGGCCGCGTAAGGGGCCGGCGCGTAAGGGCCGCGTAAGGGCCGGGGCGGGGCCGCGTAAGGGCCGCGTAAGGGCCGCGTAAGGGGCTGGCGTGGGGCCGCGTAAGGGCCGCGTAAGGGCCGGGGCGGGGCCGCGTAAGGAGCAGGCGGCGGGGCCGCGTAAGGAGCAGGGCGGGGCTGCGACAGAGTGGGCGGCGAGGCCGCAGAGGAGAGAGCGACTCGAGGGGTCGCTAAAAAAAAATTCGCGCCTCGGGGGCGCGCTTCGGTGGGCCCAGAAATTTCGGTCCTGGAGGGACCTAGCTCTATACCATGTGAAAAGAGTAAGCAGGGATGAATGAACTATGAATGAAAGCAGTACAAATATGAAACCCTAACTGGGTTGTACCCCCTATGGGATACCCCACTACAGCCTACACAGCAGTATAAGCTATAGATATGTTCCGACACCGCCCTCCTAAGGGTTAGTGTTTTCGGTGTGGGAAGGTGGGTCACTACAGGAAAGACTTCCAGGAGAAAATGCCGCTGACACGGGACGACAAGAAGGAGCAAGGAAATGGGAAGAGTCAGTAATTAGCGGGCCCTTTACTGACTGTGTTCCGTTGCCCGAACACCATCATCCCCGCCGAGTCGTGGTTCCGATTCATGCAATCGATCGCACTCGGCCGAATAACGTGGATAATCATGTGGATCACCCTGTGCTGGTCGCTGGCAAGGTGTTAAAAAATAATTTGAAAATGTTCGTCGATGGAGGGGCCAGCCATAGCCTCTTCAATTTGGCGAGCGCAAAACGATGCAAGCTGCAACTTGACAGGTGTCTGCCCGAAATCGACGCACGCCTCGTGGATGGGACGACTTTGGCGATAACGGAAGAAACACGGACGGTCAAGATCGAATGCGGCGACGATTTCGGCTTCAGCATGAAATTTCTCGCGACAACAATGGACGGCTGCGACGTGTTACTGGGACGCGATTGGCTGCGACGACACAACCCCGTCATCAACTCGACAACGTGATCGTGCAGCATCTGTGAGAATAGGTAAACAGGAATGAAAATGACTAAGTCAGAAATTGGTACAAATGGGAAACCTAATTGTGTTGTACCCCTTATGGGATACCCCACTGTAGCCTACACAAACAGGTAAGCTATATGTTCTGACACACCCCCATAGGCAAAGTGGGGGAGAACAAGAGGTCACAAGACCAGTCAAGCAAAGCAAAGCAAGCTCGGGGTGGATCACAAAGTCACCACACAGTCCGAGCACAAGAGCAAGGCCAAAAGCCAGTTCACATGCAAGAGTACAGACATATATATAAAGCAAGACAAGCAAGAGCAGGTATATATATGTGACAGTACAAGTAAAGTCAAGAAGAGAGCAAGTGAGGCAAGACAGGCACAAGACCCAGCTGGGTACAACAGCGCTGATGGTCACAAGGCGCCAGTGCCTTGGTGAACACATCAGCAGTGTTGGCCTCAGAGGCCACGTACGCAAGTCGCAACTGACCACGCTGCTGCAGCTCACGAGCAAGGAAGTAGCGGAGAGCAATGTGCTTCGTTCTGTGCTCCAAGCGCTGCTCTCGACACAAGGCCAGCATGGCCTTGTTGTCTACGTACAGCACTGGAGGAGAACGAGGCGGCTCTCCAAGGTCAGTCAGCAGGTAGGTGAGCCAGCGAAGCTCCTGTGCAGCCATTGCCCCGGCGTAGATCTCAGCCTCACAACTAGAGCCGAGAACCGAAGACGAGCGAGTAGACCGCCACGAGACAGAGCCGGAACCAAGGCTGAAGGTGTAACCCTGTGACGACCGCTGCGTAGCCTGGTCGTCAGCCCAAGAAGCGTCCGCGTGGCCTGTAAGGACCACTGGACTGCGCCCTCCAAGCACTAGCCCCATGCCTGACGTGCTGCACAGGTAGCGCAATACCCTCTTCGCTGCAGCCATGTGCTCTGGTCGGTGTCTCCCAGGAGCAACATAGCGTGCAAGGATGCTCAGAGGGTATGCGAGGTCGGGTCGTGTGCAGGTCATCAGGTACATGAGGCAGCCAACAAGCTCTGCATACGGACCACTCGACTCTACGGACTCATCCGAAGGCAGAGCTGAGAGTGAGTGGCGAGTAGGCAGAGGAGTGGCCTGAGGCGAGGAGTACGTAAAGCCGAAGCGCTGAAGGACCTGCTGCACCATGTGTGACTGAGTCAAGGTGATGGTGCGGCGTGCTCTGTCCCGAGTGATCTGCAAGCCAAGGTAGCTGCGCAGTTCACCCAGGTCTGTGCACGTGTGTCTCTTCAGCAGCTCGGACTTCACGTAGGCGAGTCCAGCAGTGTCCGCTGTGGCAAAGACCAAGTCGTCGACGTACACGAGGATGTAGAACGGCGGCAGGGAAGCGTCGGTGCGAAGAAACAGCGACGGGTCAGCAGTAGAAGGAGCAAACCCAAGAGCCGCAAGCGTAGTCCTCAGTGTGTCGTGCCACTCACGCGGTGCCTGGCGGAGACCGTAGACTGGCCGTCGGAGGCTCCACTGGGTGCCAGGAGGGAAAGTCCCAGTGAAGCCAGGTGGACGGCGAAGCCAGATCTCCTCGTGCAGGCTACCCTGCAAGAACGCAGTGCTGAAGTCGAGAGAGTGAAGCTCGTAGTCGCGCTGAGCGGCTATGTGCAGCAGCACCCGAAGAGTGGTCATCTTCGGGGTGGGAGAGAAGGTCTGAAAGTAGTCAACTCCCTGCCGCTGACTGAAGCCACGAGCAACGTACCGTGCCTTGAAGACAGGTGGAGAGCCCGGCGGTCGCTTCACCCTGAAGATCCACATGCCACTGACGATGTTCGCCCCAGGAGGGGGAACTGCGTCAACGTAGGTGCCTGTGGACTTCCAGGAAGCCATCTCTGCATCCATAGCTGCCTGCCACTGAGAGGAGTAGGGACCCTCTACGGCCTCCGCGTAAGAACGCGGAGTCGGGATGTCTAGTGCATCCGGGTCTCCCTCAGGGGCAAGCAGTACAGACGCGAGATGAGGTGAAGCAGCCGCTAGACACTGTAACTCCTCCTGCCTGTCCTCTAGGACGTCCGTGCCAAGAGCACACTCACCCCCGACGGACGGAGGACAGCCAGACACAGACTCAGCAACAAGACTAGCAGCGTAGTCGAGACGACAGCGAGCAGCAAAGTCAACGAGCTCAGCGACCAGAGCAGACGCAGCAGTGGACTCAAACGAGGGGTCAGTGACGACAGTAGCAAGCAGACGCGTGACAGTAGGACTGGCAGCGCGAAGAGAGTCCGACTCAGGGTCGGCAAGCGCAGGAAGAGAGGACTCAGGAGGAGAAGGCAAAGGGGCACGCAGAGGAGCAGTGGACGGACGCAGAGACATCCGGTGCGTGCCAGGGACAGGAGGAGGACGCTGACGCGAACTGCGACCACTAGCGCGAGCAGCACGAACAGGCGACGCGGGACGAGACGCAGGCTCACGACGCTCAGCAAGACCTCCAGTAGGACCAGTGTAAGGAGAGGGAGCAGGCAGCGGAGAGGAAGGCTCCAGTAGGGACTGCGACTGGACAGGCGGTGGACCCTCTACAGGAGGAGAAAGATCAAGAACCTGCTGCAGGAGCGGAACGAAGTACGGCCGAGGCCGCGCGGCAGCTCCAGACTCAGCAGGGACAGTACCAGCACCCTCAGCGACAGCACCAGCGCCACCCACACCTCCAGCGGCAGGTCCAACAGCAGCAGGCTCAGCACCAACGCCCTCAGCAGCTCCAGCTCCAGGAGGACCAGTAGGTCCAGCAGCTCCGGGACCGGCAGCACCCGCACCCTCGACGGTCGAAGAAGCTCCAGCTCCAGCTCCAGCAGCACCTCCAGACTCAGCAGCACGCCTCCAGCGGCGAGCGAACCACTCGCGCAGCTCCGGTGGAGAGAGGGGCTCCCGGCGAGACGCAGCAGCAGGAGAAACCCCAGGCTCAGCAACTCTAGGCGCAGCACCCCCAGGCTCAGCAGCTCCCAGCTCAGTACCCTCAGGCCCAGCAGCTCCCAGCTCAGCACCCCCAGACTCAGCACCTCCAGGCACAGCACCCCCCGGCCCAGTACCCCCAGGCTCCGCACCCACCGCAGTAGCACCCCCAGGCCCAGCACCCCCAGCAGTAGCACCCCCAGGCCCCGCACCCTCAGCAGCACCAGAGTCACCAGTAACCTCGACCGGGTCAACGGCGTCTACCTGGGACACACCTGAGGGGGCAGGAACCTGAGGGGGGAGGGGGTCGACCGGGGGGGGAACCGGCACAAGGAAGTCCGGGGGAGGGGGGAGGGAAGGAGTGCGGTAGGGGAAGAGACGGTAGAAGGGGACTGACTCGTCGAACGTGACGTCCTGGGAGGATAGAACACGACGAGAGGAGGGGTGGTAAAACTGCCACCCTGGGGCGTCAGTGGGGAAGCCAAGGAAGACACAGGGAGCAGCACGGGGGGACAGCTTGTCTGCAGACAAGTCGCGGACAAACGCCCGAGATCCCCAGACACGGAACACAGACGCATCGCCAAACTTCCCTGTCCACAGCAAGACTGGGGACATCGCAGGCCGAGAGACCCGGGGGTGAAGGTTGAGCTGATGCGCCGCGTACCTCACAGCAAACGGCCACAGAAAATGGGGGGCAGCCGCATGCATCATGGACGTACGAGCGACATCCATGACCATGCCAATGCGGCGCTCAGCAATCCCATTTTGCTGTGGTGAGTCCGGAAGCGTGAAGGTCTGGCGGATCCCCCGTGCACGACAGTAGTCTCGCAGAAGGCGAGAAGAGAACTCTCCGCCTCTGTCAGAGTGCAGACGCAGAACAGGAAAGTCCGAGCCGAAGCTCTTCCTGAGCTGGAGACGAGCCTCGCGGATCCAGTCGATCAGCACCTCAGTGACCGCACCCTTGCTGCGCAAGGGGAGGACTGTGGTGTAACGCGAGTAGTCGTCAACCACCAACAGGAAGTAGCGCTCGTAACCCTGCCCACGGACGGGGGCTGGGCCCCACACATCCATGTGAAGCGTCTGCAGGGGAGCCTCTGTCGGGGGGAAGTGGGAGGAGTGAGGAGTAGCCCGGAGGCGACCCTCGACACAGGGGACACAGGAAGGTCCTGGCCCGGAGGGGAGAGGAGGGAGAGACTGGGGAAGACCAGAGACAAGGACACGGGAAGCCATGCTCCGAAGACGGGGCAAGGAGGGGTGGCCAAGACGGTGGTGCCACAGGAGAGTCTCGTGAGACAGGAGGCGACAAGAACAGGGGGCAGACTCAGGACCTGACCTGGAAGCAGCAGCAAACACCTGACCCGACGTAGCTACCCGACCAGACGCAGGGACAGGAGGAGACGAAGTGGTCAGGGTGTAGAGACTCGACCCCGGCCGACGCGAAAAGGTGGCCAGGTGTCGGCCTGTGTCTGCGTCCGTGCAGTGGGTCACCCGTCGCCTCGCAGGAGTGAACTGGTGAACCCCCGCATCCTGTAGGTCCGCACCACTCACCAAGTTCGTAGAGAACGAGGGAAGGTACAGACCAGACAGGGTGCCCGAAGGGGCAGCCGGACACGGGAGGACAGTGGAGAAGTGAGACAGGACAGGACCCCCAGAGGGGTCAGCAAGGGAGACCGCAACCGGCCGGCCAAGAGGCGTAAGGGTAGTGCGGTCTCGAAAGAAGGAGCGAGAAGCCCCAGAGTCAAGTGTGAAAGTGAGGGAGGACGAGGGCGACGCAGTACCTGAGAGCGCAGTCTCACCAGCACCTGAGAGCGCAGTCTCACTAGTACCTGAGAGCGCAGACGCACTGGCACCTAGAGCAGCAGCCTCACAAGTACCTAGCGCAGCAGTACCAATGCCCGGGTCGGGCTGGAAACACCGGTAACCCTCATTCTCCTCACTATAAGTCACAGCATACATAGCAGAAAGGATAGCATCAAAATCAAGATCAAAGATCGCTACACCAGCCCTAAGGAGCTCATCCCAGCGAGGGATCTCACTAGCCCCGGGGAACTACTGACGCCAAGCGTCCGTGAGGCGGCCAAAGCAGCGCTGGGTGGAGTGGGCACCCCCACACTGCTCACCCGCGCGGTCGCCGGAACGAAGAACGTAGGCGCAGGGACCAGTACCCCCACCCCTCTGACGCGCAGCGTACCACTCACGAAGCTGCTGAGGCGGAGGGATGTCCCGCGAACGCTGCTGCTGCTGCCGCTGCGAGCGCTGGGCACCACCACCGCCGCTCCGCTGCTGGGTACCACCACGACCAGCTCCACCTCCTCCACCACCACCGCCTCCTCCGCCGCCGCCTCCACTGCCTCCACCTCCACCGCCTCCGCTCCCGCTGCTGCCTCCACCACCACCGCTGGCACTACCACTACCGTCTCCGCCGCTGCTGCCACCACCACCACCACCACCACCACTACTCCCGCCGCCACCCCCACTCCCTCCGCCGCCTCCGCCGCCACCGCCACCGCCCCCTCCAGCTCCGCCCGCGCCCTTGCCCCCCTTGCCCTTGCTAGAGCGACGTCTCCCACTAGGGGCAGACGCCGCGCCGACCGACTCAAGACCAAGCAGGTCGGCCGCAGCAGCAGAGGCAACAGAGGGCAGCAAGGGGGAAGGAGAGCACCCCTCAAAGATGGGGGTGCGAGGGTCACCACGAGAGGCACCTACAGCGACTATGCTCTTCTCCGCTGCGAGGAGGGCCTTCTCGAGGAGGTCGACGGTGAGAGTGGTGGGACAGACTGCGAGAAAGTGGTCCCTGACTACGCGGAGGGAGTCAGGGAGGCGCGCGACTACGTAGTAGAGAGTGATGTACATGGGGGGGGGGTTCTTAGCGCAGAACTCAGCAGGAAGGGCGGCGCGATAGCGAGTGTCACTAGTGCGGAGGTGCGTAATGAGGTCAGTGACAGTGGGAAAGACAGAGAGGTCAGGAAAGAGGTAGGGAAGCATGAGACGGCTCAGTGCAGCAGTGGCAGGGGAGGAGTAGCGCGCAACTACAGCGTCGTACAAGGTCTGAGCACTCTTGTACTGACTAAAGTGCGCACGCTCAGAGGTAGGGAGGTGGCGACGCACAGCAAGACGTGCAGCAGCATCGCGGGTGGCCCACTGAGAGCGGACAGTGGGATCAGCATCGGCAGCAGGAGCAGGAGAGGCGCCAGAGGTGAGGTCAAAGAGAGAAAGGCTGTCAGCTCTGTCGCACTGTAAGAAAAGCTGCAGGTCGTCTAGCCAGACCTCAAAATCAATGGCTCGACCCTCGGCGTCAAAGGCTAGGACACTAGGGGTGGCCATGATGACGACAGCGAAGCAGTGCAAGCAGTAGGGAAAGAGGGCGCAGTGACAGAGGGACTGTGCTCACCAGGCAGGGCAAGTCGTGCAGCTCAGCAGAAAGGCGGATCGACTTCCGGGCAGCTCGGCAGCTGTGGGGCGGCTCGGGTGCTGCTGGGCGGGTCGGCCGCTGCTGGGCGGTCCGGCTGCTGCTGGGCGGCTCGGCTGCTGCTGGGCGGCTCGGCTGCGGCTGGGCGGTCCGGCTGCTGCTGGGCGGCTCGGCTGCTGCTGGGCGGTCCGGCTGCTGCTGGGCGGCTCGGCTGCTGCTGGGCGGCTCGGCTGCTGCTGGGCGGGCCGGCTGCAGTGCAGCGGCGGGGCCTGGACAGAGGCCGGCGGGGCCGGGACAGGTGCAGTGGCGGGCCGGGAAAGGTGCAGCGGCGTGCCGGGACAGGTGCAGCGGTGGGCCGGGACAGGTGCAGTGGCGGGCCGGGACAGGGGACGGCGGGGCCGGGTGTGCAGTGGCGGGGCCGTCAGGGTGCAGCGGCGGGCCGTCAGCAGGTACAGCGGCGGGCCGTCAGGGTGCAGCGGCGGGCCGTCAACAGGTGCAGCGGCGGGCCGTCAGGGCTCAGCGGCGGGCCGGGAAGGTGCAGCGGCGAGGCCGGGAGAGGGGACGGCGGGGCCGTGACAGGAAACGGCGGGGCCGGCAGAATGCAGCGGCGGGCCGTCAAAAAAGGGACGGCGGGGCCGTCAAAAACGGGGCCCGCGGCCGCGACGAAGCAGCCGCGTGGCCGATTCGAGGGCGGCGGGGCACAGCCGGGCCGAGAGGGCGGCGCGGCGCGGCCGTAAAGTCCGCGCGACGTGGGCCCGAGCCGCGCGCGCAAAAAAAAAAATTTTCGCGCGCTACTCGCGGGGGGCCCACAAAGGCAGCGGGAAATGCACTAAGGGGGAGGGGGGGGGGAGCGCGCCTCGGGGAGAGTAGGGCGCTCCGGGCAGAGAGAATATCGAGGGTGGGCCCAAAAAAATCGGTCCTTAAGAGGGACCCGCTCTATACCATGTGAGAATAGGTAAACAGGAATGAAAATGACTAAGTCAGAAATTGGTACAAATGGGAAACCTAATTGTGTTGTACCCCTTATGGGATACCCCACTGTAGCCTACACAAACAGGTAAGCTATATGTTCTGACAGCATCAGCAAGCACGAGGGGCTAATTCGGCTGCCTGCATGGACACCTGACTACATCCAAGCCCCGTGCGTCAAAGCCATCACTATAGCTTGCCACTTCAACAAGGGCGCGCAGCTGTTCGCTGTCCGCTTACGCGAGTTGGCAGTCGACACTGACGGAAAGGACATTGAGAAGCTGTGTGCAGCTGTACCTCCGGATTTAGCGGAGCTGATTCGACAGTACCCCGACATTTTCCCGGACGACCTGCCACCTGGGCTGCCACCCGAGAGACCAGAAGACCATAAAATCCAGCTGGAGCCTCGCGCGCAAGCGACGGTTCGAACACAGTGGCGGTTGACCCAGCCGGAACTCGAGGAGCTGCGCCGACAAATTGACGCACTGTTGGAGAAAGGGTTCATTCGGGCGAGCACCTCCCCGTTCGCGGCACCGATCCTGTTTACTTCGAAGAAGGACGGTGGGCTTCGCATGTGCATCGATTATCGCGCGTTGAACCGGGTGACCATCAAGTCTCGCTACCCAATCCCACGCACCAACGACCTTCTTGACCAGATTCGCGGCGCTCGTTACTTCTCGAAAATCGACTTACGTGGCGGTTACCACCAGATTCGGGTCTTTACCGACGATTGTCACAAGACCGCGTTTCGCACATGCTACGGGAGTTACGAATTCACGGTGATGCCTTTCGGCCTCACAAACGCGCCTTCAACATTCCAACTGACCATGAACACGGTTTTTCGGGATCTTCTAGACTGATGTGTCATCGTCTATTTGAACGATATCCTCATTTTTAGCAAGACACGAGAGCAGCACCTCCGTGACCTGGATGCAGTGTTTAAACGGCTGCAGGAGAACCGACTCATCACCAAGGGCTCTAAGTGCAAGTTTTTTAAGCAGGAGTTGGAGTTTTTGGGGCACGTCATCTCACGCGACGGCATTGAAATCGACCCGGCAAAAATCAAGACCATACAGGAGTCGAAGTCCCCGACGAATGTCACGGAACTCCAGAGTTTTCTCGGATTCGTGAATTACGTCAGGCGGTTTATCCCGAATATGGCGGGGATAAACGGCGCGCTGACCGACCTGCTGCACAAGGACAGGAATTTTGTGTGGGGGGAGGAGGCAGAAGCGGCTTTCCAGGAACTCAAGAACTTTCTAGTTTCCCCTCCTGTGCTGCGCATCGCCGACCCATCGAAGCCGTTCGAAGTCGTCACCGACGCCTCAGATTTCGCCATCGGAGCTGTGCTACTCCAAGATTTCGGGGACGGGTTGCAGCCGATAGCCTACAAATCACGCAAGCTGCAATCGGCTGAACGCAGCGGCCAGCTGGACTGCTGCAACCCCTCGAGCCACCCGAACGACCGTGGCATTAAGTGACGATGGATTTCGTCATGGGGATGCCAGCTGGGCCGTCCGGCAACGACGCCGTTCTTGTCGTCGTCGATCGCTTCACGAAAATGGCGCACTTCGCACCATGCCGAACGACAATCGCAGCCGAAGAAACTGCGCGCCTCTTCATCTCAACAGTCGTGCGACTGCACGGCATCCCTTCGGCGATCATCAGCGACCGAGACCCGAAGTTCACATCAAAGTTCTGGAAGGAGACGTGGGCGCAGTACGGCACGAAGCTACAGTTCTCATCAGCATATCACCCACAGACGGACGGTCAAACCGAGCGGACCAATCAGACCATGGAGCAGCTGATCAGGACAAACTGCCCCGACCCTGCCCGCTAGGAAGACTCGCTCGCAATGTTGGAGTTCGCTTTCAACAACGCACCGTCCAACACGACTAATCACTCCCCGTTTTTTCTAAATCACGGGATGGACCCGACAGTTCCTACGGCAACCACTCTCGACAACCCGGTCCCGAGGTCACAGACTTTCGTGACGCAACTTCAAGAAGTCCGAGAAAAAGCCGCCAACGCAATCCGCAAGGCAAATATTACTTCCCGAAAATACACCGACCTTCTACGCCGGGAACTCGTCTTGACCACTGGGCAACTAGTGCTACTTGACACGAAGAACCTGCACCTGCCCGGCCCGTCGAAACTACGGCCACGATTTTGTGGACCTTTCAAGATTCTCAAGATGGTGACACCTGTCACCGCGAAGCTGTTACTACCGAACGGCTGGCGCATTCAGGACGCCTTCCACGTCAGCCTTCTTCGCAAGTTTGTGCCAGCCACGACCGATATCGCACGTCGGCAAGCTGCCCCGACAGCACGACCTGTGCCGGAGCCGACTCTCGACCCATCGAAGATTTTGGCACATAGGGTCCGCATTGACGCACCTGGACAACACGTGGATTTTCTAATCCGCTGGACTGGCCACACCAGTGAGGACGACACGTGGGTGCCATCCGCCTCGCTCGACGCCTCGCCACTTGTTGGGGATTACCTGGCGCGCCAGCGTGTTTTGGATATTGTCCGCCTTTCTTAAGGGGGGGGGTGGTGTAAGGAATTTTCCTGAATTCCTTATCGGGGTTGACTGCTTCGCGTACAACCCGATTTTCGGAGTTTGCACAATCGGCCGATTTCAACGCTGCCGAGGCTCCTCGCGTCGCCTTCGGCATTTCCATCGCCCAGCCTGCACCGAACCTCGCTTGTCCGAGGTTTCCTCCTAGCTAGGCTAGCCCTACATTAGTCTGTGCATTCATTGTATTCGTAGTTGATTCAGTCACAGCCTCGTTATTCGTTTACCTGCGCACTCTCTTTACAACTCATAACACAGCACCTCCCAGCTACACGCCCCGACTAATGCGAAAACACAACGCAACTAACCCAACATTGAACACCATCGCATGCCACAACGGAAATCAGCCACCACACCGCGAGTACGTTCCTTGCCGCGACGAGCACTCTCAGCTGCGATAAATCTGCCCACAAATGGCGCCGTTGGGGTGCAAGGGGGATGTGACTAGCGCATAGTAAGCGTTGGGCTTCTTGAGAATAGCCCGCATCTCCTTCTCCAGAGTCTTCCCCGACGCCACTGTGATGCCCGACGCGTTCCTCCACTCCCCCGCCACAACGTATTTGTAGACCTTCGTGCCGCGCACGGGCTGCGAGTTGTCCGTTTTGTTCCGCCAGTTTGTAGGGAACTTGATCTGAACCGCGCCGTTGGTGCCGTGGCTGCCGACGTTCACGGTGGCAAGTGTGGGGAATGCGGCCTTGCCGCGCTGCGTGACGTGCACGGAGTAACGCACGTTGAAGATGATGTCTTTCGTCCTGCGCCGCGTGACAGAGGAGCGTGTGAATAGGAATGCGACGGCGCCGAGTACGCGGGGTGGTCGATGCGACGGCGACCAATGCGACGGCGACGAATGCGACGACATGCGACGGTGCGAGCGAGCGATGCTAGGAGGCGAATGTCGGCGAAGGGACAAATGTCGGTGAGGGCAAAACAGAGCACCCACCTGAAAATCGCCCGACCGAAATCGCCCGTCGACTTGGTGTCGCCTGTCCTGCGCGGCACGACCCGGGCGCCATTCATTCTTGCCGACGCGCGCCCTGCGACACGCAACCCAGACATCGGCGAACCAAAGGAAACGACGCATGACGACAGATATCAGCTGAAGGAAGGAGAGTAAAAAGCGCACGGCAAGATGCATGCCAGTGGCATTTGAGGGAACGTTTGAGGGCGGTTTACCGAGTCTCCGACCGGAATCTTCCGCATCGGCGCAAGCGCACGCCGCAAGTGCGAGAAGCACAAGGGTGAAAAGTGGCTTGAAGGCCATCATCGTTGAAGAGCCGAATAATGGAAGCGAGAAAAGGGTGCTTGAGGAAATGCCTGAGCTTGGCCCTGGAGGGGCTCTACGAGGGTTGCAGATCTGTGGTTGTTGAATGAGGAGCCGGTCTAACGCGAGTTTATATAGTACGAGCGGCCTCATTCTACGATGAACCTTCCGGGAGAACTTTCAGGCTGAACCTTCAAGACGAGTCGTGTGTGGCGAGGGGGTATCAAGCAATCACGCTTGGGGAGCTTGTTTGATTGGCGGATGGTGCTTATAGATAAGAAGGGATCCATCGTGGCACGCACGACGATGAACCGCAATGCTGACTGTGCGTGGCGCTTAGCGCCGAAAAAAAAACCACAGGCCTAAGATGGAGACGAGTTGGGGTGGTGAAACAAGGCTACGGCGCAGCGACGCACGGCGCAGCTGGCCTGGCCGGCCTAGCGACTAAGGAGAGGCGCCGTAGCGTAGAAGAAAGAAGAGTAATCGCAGCGGAATAAGAGAAGTCAACGAGAGAGTTGAGAAGAGATTCAAGAAGTGGATTCTGAGATTAGATTAGAAAGATCCAAGGATGAGATGATACAACAAGAACTAGGAAGAGATATTTATGCTAGGAAGAGAGATGGCGACTTGGGAGGAAAACCGCATCGCCACTTTATCTAGCATGGCATCTTGGCATAGCGCCTCGATGCCATGCCCTGCTAGATTCTAGTAACATCTAATCACTGATGAGGATAAGGGAATACGCTCCGAGGTTAGCACCTATCTCTATTCGGAGCTATCTAGGGAAGGGAGGTTCCAACCGTTTGGATATTCCCATGCGCGCTGGCATCGGGAATCCCAACATGTAACAGGTGGGCCTTCACAAATAGTACCACCATGGATGGAAACGACCGTACAATGGTTTGAGCCTCTAGAATGCAAGGTTTTGCGAAAGCACGAATCCTGGTTACTCCCCACCGTCGCCTCGTCAATGAGTTTTGGATTTGTAGAAGAGGGAAGCGGGGACCCCTGCGACTGTTGTAGGTGGCTAGGTAGTGTGGTATGGACTCGGAAATACGCTTCAAAGACCTTCTCGGTTGATATAAATTATGTGACTACGCAGTTTGCTATGGAGCTAAACCTTCCATCTAGTAAACAAATGCTTGTGAGTGCCAGGTATTGCCACAAACATCACACTATATCAAACCACACCCACGGTACCCGAATTACACCAGAGCACCGACAAAGGCGCGCTTATTGCATTACTAGGAAACTTTACAAGCACGCTGAAGCAGACGCCACGGGTGCGGCCATGTCACAGGCGCAACGCTACTAGCTCATCCTACTGCATCGAACACACAAAGCTCAACCCCCTACTGGCCGACTCGTTACAACCAACACACACTGCAAGCACACCATTTGCGGTCACGAAAACAACAACACGCTCAGCCCTTATGGAGCTGCCCGCGAATGGCGCCGTTGGGGTATGAGGGGGACGTGACTAGCCCGTAGTAGGTGCGCGGCGCCTTGAGAATATCCATCATGAGCACATCCAGCGTCTTTCCCGAAGCCGTGGTGATGCTCTCCGCGTTTTTCAGCACGTACGTATAGTACTTGACGCGGCGCCTGGCGGGCTGCGGGGTGACGGTTCCGTTCAGCCAATTGGTGGGGAGCTCGAGCTGCACCGCGCCATTGGCGCCGTATTGGCCGGCGTTCACTGTGGCCTTGGTGGGGAAGACGGCATTACCGACCTGCGTGACTCCCACGGCGTAGCGCACCCAGTACGTGTTTCCGTACCTGCGCAGCCGAGGCGCGGCGCCGCGCGACAAAGGAGCGTTTGTTAGTGCTCAGTGCAACGGTAGCCAATGCGACAGCAGTCAATGCGATGGTACGAGTGAGCGACGCGAGGAGGCGATAGCGGAGAGGGCGAGATAGAAGCACGAGATAGAAGCACGAGATAGAAGCATGAGATAGAAGCATGAGATAGAAGCACGAGATAGAAGCACTCACTTGTAAAGCCCCAGAGCCAGGCTGCCCCACGACTTCAGATCGCCCTTGCTGCCTACAATTTCAGCACCATTCAACGACGTCGCCACGCGACCTGCGAAGAGCAATCAACATGGAATAAAGCGGCCCACCGATAAATAAAGCGGTGCATGGCAAGATGCCAGCGGCATTCGCGGAAGTCGTGTTGAGGCGAGAAAAGACGGCGTACCGATCCACTTGGCGCTCGCGCTAGAGGCGCAAACCAAAAGGACGAGAAGCACAAGCGCGAGAAACGGCTTGAAGGCCATAGCATAGACGGACAGCAGATTGCGAAAGGTAAACGAGACGAAATGAATATAGAAATTGGGTTCCCAAGAACTACGGTATCACGAGAGGATCTTTGTAGTGGGGAGTTTTTGAAAGAGCCGCCCTCACTCCACTCCAACACACATAGACCCCGCCAAATATCTGTTTTCTTGCACGTCAACGGACCGCCATGGTAATTTCGCGGCGGCTCGAGACCAGCGACCAATCACAAGAGCAGAAAAAAGGGGCAACATTCCACTATCTCGACTCACAACAAATCATGGCTCGCTTATGCTGCAAATGCAAAGTGCAAAACAAAGCCATGCTTAAGTATAAATACGGTATACCGTAATCTCCAAAATAAGGAGACAAATGGTTTCCGATTTCTAGGTACAGATTGGTGCGCAGAGAAGACATTACACATGTACTGAGAAAATGGATTTTTATAGCCATCCCTACATCATGCATGCCATTCAGTTTCCCCATTAGGCTACATTTGATCTGCAGCATGCAAACAGCAGTGTCACCAACCTCACTCCTGAAGAAGTAAACTGTTGCCCGACAAGATCTGAAGAAGCGTTATTTCCATCTGACATTACAGCCAAACTCAAAACTCAACCACACCTCATAGCTGCACCTGCTGCCACACAGCTCTTGAATAATCTAATCAGACACACTCACACTCACTCTACAGTCCACATTCACTCTCCCCATAAGCCCACTAGGGACCACCACCACTCCACAACCCCCCTGCACAGAAGCCATCATGATGACTCCCCGTCACGTTGCCACTTCAGCGCAAGCTGAGCTGCTAGTGGGGGCGATGAAACTGGCCGCGAATGGCACCGTCCGGGTGGGAGGGCACCGTCCGGGTGGGAGGGCGCCGTCACAAGCGTGTCAGAACATTATAGCTAATGCTTTTGTGTAGGCTGTAGTGGGGTAGCCCACATGGGGTACAATCCAATTAGGGTTGGTACTTGTACCCAACTCTTTCATAGTGAATTCATTCTCGTTTCTTCTCATGGTATCGAGCAGGTTCCCTCATGGGAACTGTTCCTAGGGCCCACCAAGTCAAAAAAAAAATTCCTGCCCGGAGCGCGCTTCGCTTAGGCCCGAGTCGCGCCTTGGTGCCCTCTCTATCGTCGCGCCCGTCCTAGGCCTCCTTCGGCCCCGTCGCGTCGCGCCTAGCGGCCTCCCTCGCGCCGCCCTTACTCGGCCCGTCGCCACCCTAAGCGGCCCGTCGCCGCCCTTGCGCCGCCCTCACCCGCGGCCCCGTCACCTTACCTGCGGCCCCGCTGCCCCTTCGCTGCAGCCCCGCCACCTTACCTGCGGCCCCGCCGCCCTTCGCTGCGGCCCCGCCACCTTACCTGCGGCCTCGTCGCCTGCTGCTGCGGCCCCGCCACCTTACCTGTGGCCCCTGCGCCCTTTACCTGCGGCCCCACCACCTTACCTGCGGCCCCGCCGCCCTTCGCTACGGCCCCGTCGCCTACTGCTGCGGCCCCGCCACCTTACCTGCGGCCCCGCCGCCCTTACCAGCGGCCCCGCCACCTTACCTGCGGCCCCGCCGCCCTTCGCTGCGGCCCCGCCACCTTACCTGCGGCCCCGCCACCTTACCTGCGGCCCCGCCACCTTACCTGCGGCCCCGCCACCTTACCTACGGCCCCGTCGCCTGCTGCTGCGGCCCCTCCACCTTACCTGCAGCACCGCCACCTTACCTGCAGCCCCGTCGCCTGCTGCTGCGGCCCCGCCACCTTACCTGCGGCCCCGCCGCCCTTTACCTGCGGCCCGCCACCTTACCTGCGGCCCCGCCACCTTACCTGCGGCCCCATCGCTTGCTGCACCGCCGCACCGCCCAGCGGCTGAGCCACTCAGAAGCCGAGCGGCCCAGCACCCGAGCTGCCCAGCAGTCGAGCCGCCCAGCAGCCGAGCCGCCCAGCAGCCGAGCCGCCCAGAAGCCGAGCCGCCCAGCAGCCGAGCCGCCCAGCAGCCGAGCCGCCCAGCAGCCGAGCCGCCCAGCAGCCGAGCCGCCCAGAAGCCGAGCCGCCTAGCAGCCGAGCCGCCCAACAGCCGAGCCGCCCGCGCCGCCGAGCCGCCCGAGCCGCCCTGTCTGGTAAGAGCAGCGCCTCTTTCTCAGCACTGCCCTTACCCTACTGTCTGCGCAGCTGGTCTACTACTAACATGGCTACCCCTAGTGTCCTCGCTTTTGACGCTGAGGGTCGGGCCATTGACTTTGACGTCTGGGTATATGACCTGCAGCTTTTCTTACAGTGCGATAGGGCAGACGAAGTCTCTCTTTTTGACCTCACCTCTGGTGCCTCTCCTGCCCCTGCTACTGATGCCGACGCTACTGTTCGCTCACAGTGGGCCACCCGCGATGCTGCTGCACGTCTTGCTGTGCGTCGCCACCTTCCTACCTCTGAGCGTGCGCACTTTAGCCAGTATAAGAGTGCTCAGACCTTGTACGACGCTGTAGTTGTTCGCTACTCCTCCCCTCCCACTGCTGCACTGAGCCGCCTCATGCTACCGTACCTCTTCCCTGACCTTGCTGCCTTTCCCACAGTCGCTGACCTCATTACGCACCTCCGCACTAGTGACACTCGCTACCGCGCTGCGCTTCCTGCTGACTTCTGCGCCAAGAACCCCCCCCCCATGTACATCACTCTCTACTACATAGTCATCCGTCTCCCTGACTCCCTTCGCGTAGTCAGGGACCACTTTCTCTCACTCTGTCCCACCACTCTCACTGTTGACCTCCTCGAGAAGGCCCTCCTAGCAGCGGAGAAGAGCATAGTCGCTGTAGGGGCCTCTCGTGGTGACCCGCGCACCCCCATCTTTGAGGGGTGTTCCCCCTCCCCTCTCTTGCCCTCTGTTGCCTCTGCTGCTGCGGCCAGACTCGTTGGTCCGGAGTCGGTCGGTGCGGCATCTATCCCTAGTGGGAAGCGTCGCTCTGGCAAGGGCAAGGGGGGCAAGGGTGCTGGAGGAGCTAGCGGGGGCGGTGGAGGCGGCGGTGGAGGCAGTGGAGGGGGTGGGGGTGGTGGTGGGAGTGGTGGTGGGGGTGGAGGTGTCGGCGGGGGCAGTGGAAGCGGAGGCGGCGGCGGCGGTGGAGGCAGTGGAGGGGGTGGGGGTGGTGGTGGGAGTGGTGGTGGGGGTGGAGGTGTCGGCCGCGGCAGTGGAAGCGGAGGCGGCGGCGGCGGTGGCGGTGGGAGCGGAGGTGGTGGAGGTGGCGGAGGAGGAGGAGGAGAAGGTCGTGGCTCTTCGCAGAGGAATGGCTCCGGTGGTGGTCAGCGCCAGCAGCAGCAGCGCAGACGGGAGACCCTGTCCCCTCAGCAGCTCCGTGAGTGGTACTCTGCACGCCAGCGGGGTGGGGGTACTGGTCCGTGCACCTACGTCCTGCGCACCGGCGAGCGTGCGGGTGAGCAGTGTGGGGGTGCGCACCCCACCCAGCGCTGCTTTGGCCGCCTGACAGACGCTTGGCGTCACCAATTCCCTGGGGCCACTGAGATCCCTCGCTGGGGCGAGCTGTCTAGGGCAGGGGTAGCTATCTTTGACCTTGACTTTGATGCTATTCTTGCTGCTGTGTATACTGTGTCTATTAGTGAGGAGGGTGACTGTTACCGGTGTTTCCCGCCCGACCCAGGCATTGCGACTGCTGCTCTAGGTACTGGTGAGGCCACTGCTCTTGGTGCTAGCGAGGCTGCTGCTCTAGGTGCTAGTGCGTCTGCTTCCTCCGGTACTGGTGAGTCTGCGCTCTCAGGTACTGCGTCGGCTTCGGCCTCCCACACCTTCACACTTGACTCAGGGGCTTCTCGCTCCTTCTTTCGAGACCGCACCACACTCACGCCGCTTGGTCGGCCAGTTGCAGTCTCCATGGCAGACCCCTCTGGGGGTCCTGTCCTTGCTCACTTCTCCACTATCCTCCCGTGTCCGGCGGCCCCCTCTGGCACCCTGTCTGATCTTTACCTCCCCTCGTTCTCTACGAACTTGGTGAGTGGTGCTGACCTACAGGATGCAGGGGTTCACCACTTCACTCCTGCGAGTCAGCGGGTGACCCACTGCACGGACGCTCGGACAGGCCGACACCTGGCCACGTTTACACGTCGGCCGGGGTCGAGCCTGTACACACTGACCACTGCGTCTCCTCCAGTCATTCCGTCTGGTCAGGTAGCTGCGTTGGGTCAGGTGTTTGCTGCAGCGTCCAGGTCTGGTCCTGAGTCTGCCCCCTGTTCGTGTCGCTTCCTGTCTCACGAGACTCTTCTCTGGCACCACCGCCTTGGTCACCCCTCCCTACTTCGCCTCCAAGGCATGGCTTCCTGTGTCCTTGTCTCTGGTCTTCCCCGGTCCCTCCCTCCCCTTCCTCCGGGGCCTGGCCCTACCTGCGTCCCCTGTGTCGAGGGGCGGCAGCGGGCTGTCCCTCACTCCTCTCAGTTTCCTCTGACAGAGGCCCCGCTGCAGACGCTTCACATGGACGTGTGGGGCCCGGCCCGCGCCCGTGGACAGGGTCACGAGCGCTACTTCCTACTGGTGGTTGACGACTACTTGCGTTACACCACGGTGCTCCCCTTGCGCAGGAAGGGTGATGTCACTGAGGTGTTGATCGACTAGATCCACGCAGCTCGTCTCCAGCTCAGGCAGAGCTTCGACTCGGACTTTCCTGTTCTGCATATGCACTCTGACAGAGGCGGGGAGTTCTCCTCTAGCCTTCTGCGAGCCTACTGTCGTGCACGAGGCATCTGCCAGAGCTTCACGCTTCCGGACTCTTCACAGCAAAATGGGATTGCTAAGCGCCGCATTGGCATGGTCATGGACGTCGCCCGTACGTCCATGATGCATGCGGCTGCCCCCCATTTTCTGTGGCCGTTTGCCGGTACGCGGCGCATCAGATCAACCTTCAGCCCAAGGTCTCCATGCCTGAGACCTCCCCAGCTTTGCTGTGGACGGGGAAGGTTGGCAATGCGTCTGCGTTCCGTGTCTGGGGATCTCGGGCGTTTGTCGAGCATGTGAAAGGCGAACGTGTGAAAGGCAGTGCAACTGGCAAACACTGGCGCGGCTTGCTCTTTGAGTGAACACCGTGTGAAAGGCGAACACTGGCGCGGCTTGCTCTTTGAGTGAACAGCCGGACCAGCCGCATCAACCGGGTGTTGTGAGAGCATTTGCATTTGCAGCGAGAATTCGCCACATCGAGAATTGGCCACGTCGACCCCTCAGATACTCATTCAGATTCTCATTCAGCGCGTTGCACGCGGTGGGTGCACGGCGACGCTGGAGCGGCGCGAGAGGTAGCGGCACGTGACGGGCGGCAGGGAGGTGAGAGAAGCGTTATGCGCATCCGCGATAATAACAGCGAGAAAGACAAGCATAGGAATGGAGACGACGAATCAGAGAACAGGGGGGACGTGGGGGAAAGAGGGGGATGAGTGTTTGTAGCTTTTGCGAGAGATTCTGTGATTGCAGGGAGGAAACCTTAAATCAATTGTTTCCTCACTCTTTAGCAGTATGTGGGCAATGAGAACAATCCACGGGCCCACAGATTTGCACAGACGGGAGCGGGGATACGCATGGGGAATATTGCAGAAGTAGTGGGGGAAAGGGGGAAAGGAAAAAGGTAGGGAGGGGAGGAGGAAGGAGGTGGGGGGGAGAGGGGAGGAACTGAAGGCGTGGTGTTTCTAACGTGGAAACATTGTAACATGGTACACTTGGTACCCTAAAACGCGTGCTTCTGATGTTTAGCATTCCGTGTGCCAGTGGTATGTTTGAGTGAGCTGCATATGCACACGAGAGGAAGTGGGGCGGAGTGGGCGATAAAGGAGGTTCAGCGCTGAAGAGAGGGAGGATTTTGGGGTGGGGGATGGAAAGAGTCACACTACCAGCACAGCATGGACGCACCAGTTAGCCTGCCGGTAGTTCTGCCGAAAGTCTGGAAGGCGAGCACGCGGCGCATGATGCTGGTGCGGCGCTTGAGGTAGCGTGACGGGCGCGTGGCGGGCGACAGGGAGGTGAACGCGCCGTTGATGGGCGCGAGAAGCGTTACGCGCACGAGGGGAGGAGGAAAAGAACGGGGGATATTGCAAAAGCAGGGGGGGGGGGAGGAAGGGGATGGGAGGAGGGGAGGGGAGGAGGGGAGGGGGGGAGAGGGGAGGAAGAGGGGGGAAAGGGAGAGGCGTTTCTAACGTGGGAAACAATTTCTAACATGGACTAGCATTCATGTGCCAGCAACATCGTAACCTAGTCAATTCACAGCGGAGATCTGATATTGCGCTTCTAAAACCGGTGAGAATCGCGCGTCGCTATAACGCTTCAACGGCCAGACCTCGAGCGTTGATGTTCCGAATCTTACGAATTCGTTCACCGGCAGCGTCAAGTCAGACGGGATCGTCCGACGACCAGCAGCGTGAGCCCTTTCTCGCTGCCATCGCCGCGCAAGCGGCTTCCGCGTCGCACTCTTGTAACGAGTCCGCACCGACGTCAGCGTGTATCCCTGTAACGAGGATAGCACATTATTGGAGCGGTGACTACGGCGCGAATCTGTATACTCGCGATGAATCCATTTTATGAGAATGTGCGCGGTGAGGAGATGATCACCGACAAGACATGGCGGGGCGTTTACGAAAAGCCTCTAATAGACCTTTCAAATCGTCACGATTTTGCTATCACTAATATCCGCTGCTAGTACCACGATCGCGCCGACATTAGTGACCGAAATCTCGCATTGACTATGGCGTGTTTGAAACGCGGCGCGTTTCGTGGAAAGAAAGAGCATAATTGCTATACAATATGAAACTTCGTAATGATCATTAATTATATCTATGCTCTACCAGAAAGTTCTAAATCTACCAGAACGTTCACAGCTACTAGAAAGCATAACATCTACCACTAGAGCGTTCCATAATTACTAGAAAGTCTTTTATCTACTAGCTGTTCCATAAGGTGCCCACTAAAGTTCCATATCTACTAATTGAGAACTAGATATTGATAGTCCACTAGATAATTAAATAATTAATTAATTGTACTATTGTACTACCCATGCACTGTAGGTATGCATGGGGGGTTCCTCTTGGCCGCCAGGAGCAAGCTCCCAACGTTACACCCAAGCACCGCGGTGAGGTGGGAACCATCGCTTAGGACCCTGTTGGAGGGGGAGGCAGAACACAAAAGGATACTGGATACTGCCCAGGGGCAGGTGAAAATTAATCTCAAATCCAATGCTGCCCATCCTTGCTTCCTGACCAGCTGAGGAACATGCAAAAGAGTTTTGGGACATGTCCCAAAACCCTGATTTTGCTCACTGCAGCTAAACTGCAGTGAGGAAGGCGTGAGTTTTGAGACATCTCTCAAAACTCACAAGTTTAGTAAGGAACAGAGCGAAAGAGAGAGTGTGTTAGTGAGTTTTGAGATGTCTCTCAAAACTCAAAGAAGGGAAGAGAGGAGGAACGGAACACTGCAGTGCACTGCAGGACACAGCAGAACTGCCACCGGCAGCTCACAACTGGATTTGAGGCGCCTCAAACCAGCAAACAGGGTCCTCTCACCGCACTCTCACTCTGACTCCAACTCACCCTCACACTGCAGCCTGCCGCAGTTCTCAACACTCAACTCACACTCACCCTCACTCTAATTCACCCTCACACTGCAGCCTGTGCAGTTCTCAACACTCAGCTCTTCCTCACCCTTTACCCTCTCTCAACCTTCCGCACACTCTGCTTCCCCTGCAACCCCTGTTCCCCGCTATCTGCTCCCCCCTCACTCTGCTTCCCCCCACTCTCCTCCATCCCCTGATTTGCTGCATCTCTGCTTCATTTCTCCATCTGCGTCATGTGCCTCATCTGCGCCGTCTGCTTCATCTGCATCATCACTTCACTTCACAGCACCAGCAGCAGCTCATGGGCGGGAGGTAGGAGCGAGGGAGATAGCACACGGGAGTGAGGCAGCATCAGCTGCTCCCACCCTGCTGCCTCCGCTGGTGCCACTTCTTGCATGCCCTTCAGCCCCCAATGCTGCTGCCACCGCTGGTGTTACTGTGGCCTTCTCTTCTGCTGCTGCCTCTCCTTTTGTTGCTGGCCATCTCCTTTGCTGCTCCACTCCCCTTAACCTCTCATCACACCACCAGCAGCAGCACAGTGGAGGGAGGTAGGAGCGAGGGAGGTAGCACCTGTCGCTGCTGCAGTTTTCTGGTATTGCTGACAGTCCCACTGCTGTCGCTGCTGCTGCCAAGACAGCAGCACCTCTCCACCACCAACGCAACAGTTTCGTAGCCCCAGCAGCAGCACAGGGGAGAGAGGTAGGAGCGCGGGAGGTAGCAGTTGCCGTCCCATCACTTGGTAGAACCAGCAGGCAGCAGCACAGGGGGTAGAGGAAGGAGTGAAGGAGGTAGCACAAGGCAGCAGCAGGCAGTAACAGCCCGAGCTTTCTTGTGTCAAGTACGACCAACAGCGGTGGGGGCTAGTGCAGCTGTGTTGTTCACTGCTCCTCTGCTCCACTCTGCTGCTCCCCTCCCAACTCCTGCTCCTCTCCTCCCTTTCATTCTCCTGGGAAGTTACTTTCCATGAGCACAGGCAGCAAGCCGTCTCCTCTGCTCCCCCTGCTGCTGCTGATGGCAGTCCAGCCGTCTCCTCTGCTCCCCTGCTGCAGCAGCTAATGGCGTCGACTTTGCTTTCACGCCCGTGGACTGGCTTGCACTCCTCCTGACACGCAACAGCAGCTGGGAAAGCGTAGCCCAGCTGGGAGGGCCCCATGCGGCAAGTCGTTTCTTTTCGCGTTGCCATTCCCTCCACAGCGCCAGGAAAGCCTCGTTCCGGGAGATGGGAAAGTTCAGCAGATCTTCCCTTCTCATGCTCCTATCGCTGCTCCTCCGTCTTCCCACCCGCGCCTTAGTGGTGCCTGCACAGCGACCAGATCATTGCGATTCGATAGCACAGGAAAGGTTAATTAGAGGAGAGGTTAACAGAGTGGATTGAGAGATTTAATGATGGACGGAGTAATCGGACAAATGCAAGGAGGAAAAAACAGGGATGTTTGTCACTCACGTGTTTCTTCAGTCGCTGCTGACACTGCTGCTGCCACCGCTGGTACCACTGCTTGCATTCCCTTCTGCTGTCTCTTCTGCTCGCACTGCTGCTGCCTCCGCTGGTGCCACTGCTGGCCGTCCCATCAATTCACAGCACCAGCAGCAGCACGCGGGAGGCAGTAACAGCTCGCAGCTTGCTGGTGTCAATTTCACAGCCGTGCCTCTGTGCCTGCTCCGTGCTGTGCCTTCTCCGTGCCTCTGTGCCTTCTCCGTGCTGTGCCTTCTCCGCGCCTCTGTGCCTTCTCCGCGCCTTGCCTTCTCCCCTCCATGCCTTCTCTCCTCTGTGCCTTCTCCCCTCCATGCCTTCTCCCCTCCATTCCTTCTCTCCTCCGTGCCTTCTCCCCTCCATGCCTTCTCCCCTCCATTCCTTCTCCCCTCCGTGCGCCCAGCAGAGTTGGGGGGAATCACAGCTGTGCGGTTCTCTGCTCCTCTGCTCCTTTGGCCTTCCCCCCTCCGTGCCTTCTCCTCCGTGCCCTCTGCTCCATGTCTCTCCAATGCTCCATCTCCTTCCTCTTCTCCATCATCTCCTTTGGCTCTCCTTCCTCTCCTCTGCTGCGCCGTCTCCTCTGCTGCGCCGTCTCCTCTGCTGCTCCGTCTCCTGTGCTGCTGTGAAATGGGAAGAGGCAGGCACAGGGCTGATGAGCGCATAATCTCACAGAAAGGACATAATCTCACAGAAAGGACATAATCTCACAGAAAGGACATAATCTCACAGAAAGGACATAATCTCACAGAAAGGACATAATCTCACAGAAAGGACATAATCTCACAGAAAGGACATAATCTCACAGAAAGGACATAATCTCACAGAAAGGACATAATCTCACAGAAAGGACATAATCTCACAGAAAGGACATAATCTCACAGAAAGGACATAATCTCACAGAAAGGACATAATCTCACAGAAAGGACATAATCTCACAGAAAGGACATAATCTCACAGAAAGGACATAATCTCACAGAAAGGACATAATCTCACAGAAAGGACATAATCTCACATGACAAGAAGGAAAGGATTGTGAGCATGCATAAGGCAAGAAAGAAAGGACTTGCGAAACGAATAAGGCAGCAACCATGCATCTGAACGAACAGAAGAGATAAAGCAAGAAAGAGGATCACATATTTACTCCACCACTGTGCTTCTTTGCTCCATCGCTACTTTCCTCCTCGTCTCCTCTTCTGCTGCTCCTCAGCTGAGCCAACTCCTTTGCTTCTCCACCTCCTCTGCTCCACCTATACTCCATCTCCTCCTCGTCTGATGCATCTCCTCTGCTCCTCCTCCCCTGATGCATCGCCTCTGCTCCTCCTCTGATGCAGCTCATGGGCGGGAGGTAGGTAGAAGCGAGGGAGATAGCACCTGGCCTTCTCTTCTGCTCCCAGCAGCTGCCTAGTCGTCTTTTCTGCTCAACTGCAGTAGCACACGGGAGTGAGGCAGCATCAGCTGCTCCCACTGCTGCTCCCACTGCTGCTCCCACCGCTGGTGTCACCAATGGCCTTCTCTTCTGCTGCTGCCCCTCATTTTGTTGCTGGCTATCTCTTTTGCTCCTCCACTCCACTTCACCTCTCCTCCGATCACATCACACCAGCAGCAGCAGCACACTGGAGGGAGGTAGTAGCGAGGGAGGTAGCACCTGTCACTGCCAACACAGCAGCACCTCTCCACCTCCAACGCAGCTCTTTCGTAGCCCCAGCAGCAGCACAAGGGAGGGAGGTAGGAGCGAGGGAGGTAGCACCTGTCGCTGCTGCAGATTTCTGGTATTGCTGACAGTCCCACTGCAGCCGCTGCTGCTGCCAACACAGCACCACCTTTCCACCTCCAACGCAGCAGTTTCGTAGCCCCAGCAGCAGCATAAAGGAGAGAGGTACAAGCGCGGGAGGTAGCAGTAGCCGTCCCATCACTTGGTAGCACCACCAGCTACAGCACAAGGCAGCCGCAGGTAGCAACAGCTCCACCTTGCTCCTGTCAATACTGGCGCCTTCCCCCCTCCATAAGGCCAGCAGCGGTGGGGGCCAGTGCAGCTCTGCTGTCCTCTGCTCCTCCTCCTCTGATGCATCTCCTCTGCTCCTCCTCCTCTGATGCATCTCCTCTGCTCCTCCTCCTCTGATGCATCTCCCCTGCTCCTCCTCCGCCCCCTCCGATGCATCTCCTGCGGAATAGGAAGGAAGGAAAAGCTTATGAGCACCCAGCGATTGCACCCAGGGCAACAAAGCCAATGCCAAGCGAACAGAGCAACAACCATCCATCCAAAGGATCAAGAAAACGAAGGCAGGAAAGAAGATGCTCACCGGCAGTGCAATGGCAGGGAATTCTCCTTAGCGCCTCCTCTCCTCCGCGCCTCTTCTCCTCCGCGCCTCCTCTCCTCCGCGCCTCCTCACCTCCGCACCTCCTCTCCTCCGCGCCTCCTCTCCTCCACGCCTCCTCTCCTCCGCGCCTCCTCTGCTCTGGTCTTGAAGTCGTGAAGTCTCGCGGCTGTCTGAAATGGGAAGCAACAACGACATTAGTACATGTGGAAAACAGAAAGCAGAAACTTGGAGAGCACTTACCGAGGGGGCTGGAGGCGTCGTGAAGTCTCACGGCTGTCTGAAACGGGAAGCAACAACGAATGTGGAAAACAGAAAGCAGAAACTTGGAAAGCACTTACCGAGGGGGGTGGAGGCGTCTTGATGTCTTCGTGACGGCTTAGACAAGAAGACACACACATAACAACATTAGGCATGAGACGACACAAGAAGCAAACAAGACTGCAGCTTACAGCGGGTCCTAGCTGCTGCATCCCCGTGTTGCTCCCGCCTTGGTGTTGCCCCTGTACCTAGAAGAGGGGCGGCACAAATTTAATCCTTCGCTGCTGCGTCCACGTGTTACTCCCGCCTTGGTGTTGCCCCTTGATGCTTGCTGTACCTAGAAGAGGGGCGGCACAGAAATTATATTTTGAAGGCGCCTCACTTGAAGGCGCCGCTCCACCTCCTGCTGCTCCTCGTGTGTTGATCCTTTGCCCCCCAGGGGGTCAAAGCGCCTCACTGGAAGGTGCTGCTCCTCCTCTTGCTGCTCCTCCTTGTGTTGATCCTTTGCCCCCCAGGGGGTCAAAACGCCTCACTTGAAGGCGCCGCTCCACCTCCTGCTGCTCCTCGTGTGTTGATCCTTTGCCCCCCAGGGGGTCAAAGCGCCTCACTTGAAGGTGCTGCTCCTCCTCTTGCTGCTCCTCTTGTGTTGATCCTTTGCCCCCCAGGGGGTCAAAACGCCTCACTTGAAGGTGCTGCTCCTCCTCTTGCTGCTCCTCCTTGTGTTGTTCCTTTGCCCCCCAGGGGGTCAAAGCGCCTCACTTGAAGGTGCTGCTCCTCTTGTGTTGATCCTTTGCCCCCCAGGGGGTCAAAACGCCTCACTGGAAGGTGCTGCTCCTCCTCTTGCTGCTCCTCCTTGTGTTGTTCCTTTGCCCCCCAGGGGGTCAAAGCGCCTCACTTGAAGGTGCTGCTCCTCCTCTTGCTGCTCCTCTTGTGTTGATCCTTTGCCCCCCAGGGGGTCAAAGCGCCTCACTTGAAGGTGCTGCTCCTCCTCTTGCTGCTCCTCCTTGTGTTGATCCTTTGCCCCCCAGGGGGTCAAAGCGCCTCACTGGAAGGTGCTGCTCCTCCTCTCGCTGCTCCTCTTGTGTTGATCCTTTGCCCCCCAGGGGGTCAAAGCGCCTCACTTGAAGGTGCTGCTCCTCCTTGTGTTGATCCTTTGCCCCCCAGGGGGTCAAAGCGCCTCACTTGAAGGTGCTGCTCCTCCTCTTGCTGCTCCCCCTTATGTTGATCCTTTGCCCCCCAGGGGGTCAAAGCGCCTCACTTAAAGGTGCTGCTCCTCCATGTGCTGCTCAACAGGAGAAAACAATAACAATAACAACAACCACAACAAGTGTGAGTTTTGAGACGTTTTGCTCTCAAAACCCAAGTTTTGCTCACCGCAAGAAATCTGAAGTGAGGAAGGAGGGGGTGCGAGTTTTGAGACGTCACTCAAAACTCACCATTTGCAAAGTTTTGAGCTTTGAGCTTCCCTGCTAGCATCTGCTCCCACTGCTAGCCTTCCCTGCTAGCATATGCTCCCACTGCTGGTCTTCTCTTCTCATCTGCTCCCACTGCTAGCCTTCGCTGCTAGCATCTGCTCCCACTGCTAGCCTCCCTGCTAGCATCTGCTCCCACTGCTAGCCTTCCCTGCTAGCATCTGCTCCCACTGCTAGCCTTCCCTGCTAGCATCTGCTCCCACTGCTAGCCTCCCTGCTAGCATCTGCTCCCACTGCTAGCCTCCCTGCTAGCATCTGCTCCCACTGCTAGCCTTCCCTACTGCTGCCACCGCTGCTCCCACTGCTGCTGCCACCGCTGCTCCCACTGCTGCTGCCACCGCTGGTGTCCCTGCTGGTCTTCTCTTCTGCTTCCAGCCACTGCTGCTGTCAGCTGTAGTGGCATTGCGGGCCTCTCTCCTTCTCCCACCGCTGCTGCCACCGCTGGTGTCACCGCTGGTCTTCTCTTCTGCTGCCAGCCACTGCTGCTGTCAGCTGTAGTGTCATTGCGGGCCTCTCTCCTTCTCCCACCGCTGCTGCCACCGCTGGTGTCACTGCTGGTCTTCTCTTCTGCTGCCAGCCACTGCTGCTGTCAGCTGTAGTGTCATTGCGGGCCTCTCTCCTTCTACCACCGCTGCTGCCACCGCTGGTGTCACTGCTGGTCTTCTCTTCTGCTGCCAGCCACTGCTGCTGTCAGCTGTAGTGTCATTGCGGGCCTCTCTCCTTCTCCCACCGCTGCTGCCACCGCTGGTGTCACTGCTGGTCTTCTCTTCTGCTGCCAGCCACTGCTGCTGTCAGCTGTAGTGTCATTGCGGGCCTCTCTCCTTCTACCACCGCTGCTGCCACCGCTGGTGTCACTGCTGGTCTTCTCTTCTGCTGCCAGCCACTGCTGCTGTCAGCTGTAGTGTCATTGCGGGCCTCTCTCCTTCTACCACCGTTGCTGCCACCGCTGGTGTCACTGCTGGTCTTCTCTTCTGCTGCCAGCCACTGCTGCAGTCAGCTGAAGTGCTGCTGCTGCTGCTGGGAGGTTGGGCGAGGGCAGTCGTCAGCAGGGCCCGCTGCGTCATCCCACCACTCGCCTCTTCAATCGCCACGCTGCTTGCACTGCTCCTCCATGCTCGCTGTGGCTGCCGGCCTGTGGGTGTGCTGGCAGAGGGATGGCAGGAAGAGGGATGCTGGCAGGAGGAGAGGAGAAGAGGGAGACAAGTGGACGGAGCAGAGAAGGGAGGTGAGAGGGAAGGCGATTAGCACGGCGTACGCAAGTGACTTAACGGAAAAACGGCATGCATGTTAGCAAGGAAAAACGGAAGGATGCAAGCAGGGAGCGTGTGAGTGCAAGCAAGCAGTGCAAGGCACGAGTGCGAGCGAGTGAGTGGTGCGAACTGAGTGAGATAGCTTAGCCGGATGGAAGAGGGTCGAAGGAGCATGCAGGCGTGCTCCTCTTGTGTGCGCTACCCTTGCGCTCCCCTGCAGGCGCGCTCCCGTTGCGTGCGCTCCCCTTGCCTCCTTGCTCTTGGACTGTCATAGCGCCATGGACTGCCATAGCGCCATGGACTGCCATAGCGCCATGGACTGCCATAGCGCCATGGACTGCCATAGCGTCATGGACTGCCATAGCGCCATGGACTGCCAGGGCGCCATGGACTGCCATAGCGCCATGGACTGCCATAGCGCCATGGACTGCCATAGCGCCATGGACTGCCATAGCGCCATGGACTGCCATAGCGCCATGGACTGCCATGGCGCCATGGACTGCCATAGCGCCATGGACTGCCATGGCGCCATGGACTGCCATAGCGCCATGGACTGCCATGGCGCCATGGACTGCCATAGCGCCATGGACTGCCATGGCGCCATGGACTGCCATAGCGCCATGGACTGCCATGGCGCCATGGAATGCCATAGCGCCATGGACTGCCATAGCGCCATGGACTGCCATAGCGCCATGGACTGCCATAGCGCCATGGACTGCCATAGCGCCATGGACTGCCATAGCGCCATGGACTGCCATAGCGCCATGGACTGCCATAGCGCCATGGACTGCCATAGCGCCATGGACTGCCATAGCGCCATGGACCGCCATAGCGCCATGGACTGCCATAGCGCCATGGACTGCCATAGCGCCATGGACTGCCATAGCGCCATGGACTGCCATAGCGCCATGGACTGCCATAGCGCCATGGACTACCATAGCGCCATGGACTGCCATAGCGCCATGGACTGCCATAGCGCCATGGACTGCCATAGATTAACGCCCTGCACAGTGAGCAGAGAGCCGCAATCGCACAGGGAAGGTTTATCATTGAACGAATGCAAGGAGGAAAAGACGGTGGAATGCGACAAAGAAAACGAATGCCAACACTGGAGTGAGTGGAAAACGCGAATGAGGAGGAAGATGGGAGGGCGAGGAGAAGAAAGGAAGAGCTCCAGTTACTTGCTTGCTTCTCCAGTTGCTGCTTTTCCACTCGCCGCTTCTCCAACACTGCAGCACCCCCTCCAACACAGCAGCACCGCCTCCAACACAGCAGCACCGCCTCCAACACAGCAGCACCGCCTCCAACACAGCAGCACCGCCTCCAACACAGCAGCACCGCCTCCAACACAGCAGCACCACTCCATTGCAGCAGCAGCACTGTTCCACCTCCAACGCAGTACCACCACCACTCCGCCTCCAACCAACGCAGCTCCAACGCCAGTCAACGTCATGCTTCCATGGACGCAGCAGCACCGTTCCATCACCAACGTCAGTCAGCTCTCGCCAGCGCTTCTCCCCCGGCTGCACTGACTGTTTTGACTGCACGTCAGTCAAGCGAGAGACTGACTGCACGCCAGTCAATAGCGCCGCTCCGTCAGTCAGTCAGTCAGCTCTCGCCAGCGCTTCTCCAGCACTGCTCCCGCTCTTGGTGAGAGACCGGTTCACGGCCCACCAGGAAACCGTCTCCTACTCCTGCACGGACGGAGACATTTGAAAGCCGCAGCGAGTGAGATACGCCATGATAGGAACGGAAATGAAAAATACGCGAGATGAAATCAAACGAAACGCGATCGCCAAGAGAGATAAATTTGGAATATATGCGCGTCATGAAACGATTTACCCTACAAATCACAAACAAGCGTTTGGGGTTTGGACACGCAAACTCACCACAACAAGATGCGCAAACGTGGCAGCGGCGCGAACGTCGACGCCTTAGCGTCTTCGATAGCGCCTTCGCGAGCTCCATCGCGAGCGCATCCTCCGTCGTCCGATTCCGTCGGACTACCATCGCGGGCGTCGACGGCCTCGCGAGCTCTCCTCCGTCGTACTACCTAGCGGAGGCGACGAAAAGAGCTTCTCCGTCGAGCATTTCGCGAGCTTGGTCAGAGTATCCGTGTCGACTTCACGAAGAGCGTCCGCGGTAGTGTCAAGAGCTCTCCCTCCGTCGAGATCTCCTCCGCCATGCATCCATGCATTCGCGAGATTCGCGAGCGTCGACGAATTCGCGAACTATAGTACCGCCTTCTCCTTACGAAGCTGCTCTTCCGTAGTAGTTGTATCCGTCACCTTCAGACGTCGTCGCGTCGTCGACTTCGTTAACGTCGCAGGCGTCTACGGATCGTTGTTTTCATGCATGCTGCGAGACCAATCGGTGCTTGCTGCAGATTCTGCGGTATTCGATGTCTGGAAGAAAAATAGATGCTCTATGCTTCATACGAAGCCGAATGAAACTCCTCCTCTTCCGTCGCAACGTCGCGAGCGTGAAACGCTGAATGTTATCGTCCGACACAGAACCCTAATCACGCTAACGGCGTCGTAGGACGAATTATGACCGACGCGAAACGAAGCCTCAAAATGCGACGCGACGCCGGTTGCGAGCGAGCGTGACGCGGAATGATATCTAACGAAAGAGCGTCAAGAGCGTGGCGTTTAATCATAGGATCTGATCGGAAACTGGAGTTGAAGAAAGTAACGTGTTGATGGTCGCTAAACAAGATCCAGAGGATGATTCGACATTCTAGCAGTCGTCGTCCAGGGAACGAATCACGGTCGTCCAGTTAGAAAGTAGAGCGTTCTAATCTGAAGCCTAAGATTGGTTCGACGTGACCGCTGGCGTTGACGCACGAGAGGCGTCGTAACAACTGAAGAAGCGGCCATGGACGTTCATGGAGTTAGCAAGCAGGCTCTTGACTCGAAACAACTCACGGAGGACCAAGCAAGAGGGATTGTGGCTAGGAAGGGAATGCGAGGCGAGCAAAAGTGAGGGGTCACCAATCAGCAGAGTCACTCAGGAAAGCCCAGGTAGAAGCGTACGAGGCCAACTGATCCAAGTTCGGTAATTCGGTTGAGTTCGTTTACTCACGGTTTTTACGCGGTACCACGCGAAAAAGGTTCGGTCGATCCATTCCAACTGAATGCGATGCCCCAGTCAGCGGAGGTGAGGGGAGGAGGAGGGTGGAGCCGAGTCGCCATGCAAGCCGAGAAAGTCCCCTCTCCAGTACAGCCCCAAGGCGGGAGACGCCGCTGCTGCTGCAGACGCTGGTTGCGGGAATTTTGCGCTGACGAGGCGGGAAGCCTTGGGAGGGTCGCCGGAGAAGGTGCGCTGAACGGCGGGGAGCCGCGAAGACTGTCCGAAGAGCTGGCGAGCGGACAAACTGATGGTGTATGGCGGCGGGGGTTTGTAAGTTACCATATACCGCTGTGCAAGAAATGTTACCGTGGTTTCGCGGGGGGGGCTGGTCCTGACATCTACGGCGTTGGATGGGGTGGTGATGGTGAGGTGAGGTTTGCTGACAGGCAGCAACACTACTGGCTCGAATCTCGTGCAAGTGTCAGACCACAGTTTCGAATTTGAGTTGACCGTCACGTCAACCGTCTGGAGGGAAAAGCTGTTTTCCGGCACCATGCAGTAGAAATCTCGTTATTGAGTTGGAAGCGGAGGGTTATTGTTGATGCTTGCGTACATTTGTAAATTTCAGCCAACAGCAATTCATATGTACTACTCCAAAATCTGCACTGCCACGGATTGAATCATCGAAACAAATACCATACATGTAAATGGCTGACAAGTCAATAGTAATTGCTGAGAGCACTGACAACATGATGGGTAGTGGGAAGTGCATCACGCACTAGGGGCAAATCCCAAGGTCCAGGCTTCACACCCTCATATAGCCATGGCGCCACTGAATCATTGAACTTGGCAAACGCAGGAGACAGCAGCGCTTCCCAATCAACCTGCAATGCGGAAAATTGTGATGCGCCATGATTACTGTACAGTAAAGAACAATCAAATGTGACGAACAATCGAATGCGAGGAACGATCTCTAGGACACAGACATCTTGCCCCATGCCTGTGAAGGTATGTGTTCACATACCTGTACTCCCTTAGGGATGAAAGCAGTGGTTTCCATGTCAGCAGCCAGGGACAGACCCAGAATGGAGATCAGTCCCACCATGGCAGATCCTCTAGTGAGAGGCATGAACTGATACCTGCAGGCAACAGAAGTTCACCAGTCAAACACAACTGAGGCCGAAATGCAGCAGAGATACCCCGAACCAGGCATTCAGAGAATGGTGTAACCCCAATCTCCGGGCAAGAACAGCCATGCACAGTGGGCCGTACTGACCAGAAGTACCCCAACCGGAGGATGGCGTCTTGAATCGTCTGGCGGTAGCGATGCGGGTCCGCTGCCTCTGTGTGTGCGTCCAGCACTGCGGCACACAGCGCCTGGTGGGAGGGAGGACGGGGAATCAGAGGCATCAGTGCATGCAACACTGCCACACACTGGGACTGGCCAGAGGCGTCACAATGCAAGAAGGGAGTTACCAGAGCACCTGTGCTGCGCAGCGCTGGTAGATGTGGAGATGTCAGCAAAGAAATGACCGGCTGGCATCATGGCGCCCGGCTAGCATCATCGCGCCAAGCTAGCATCGTCAGTGCACACGCACCTCCCATGCTCCTGTGAGCTCCAAGTCTAGGTGCTTCCATCGCGGCCGGTCCACTGACGTGCGAATGGCAAAGTCAAACGACCGAGCGCTGTAGGAATGGACAGGGAGAGGAAGGGAGGATGGCAGCAGATGCAGCGGTGTTTGACAAAGACGTTTCTTCTTGAAATTCTTATAAGTGAGTTCAATATAGATGCAGTGGTGGGCGGAGAGGAAGAAAATGGGGAGGGAGTGGAGGGTGGGGGCAGCAGATGCAGAAAAACGAAATTTTCATGCGCACATGCAGGCAGGCAGGCAGAGGAAAATGAAGAAAACGAGTGAGCACAGGTAAAGCCCCAGAGGCAGGGAAGACGCAAGGCCACAGGATAAGTAACAATGAAAGGCTAGTGCCCCACTCACGATGCGACAATGGAGAATTCTGTCCCGAGAATAGCTTTGCTGCACCACAGAGCCATATAGGCAACAGGAGGGAGATCGGACGTGGAGGAGACGTGCAGGGAGGGAGAGGAAGACAGAGAGAGAAGACGGGAAAATTTAAAGAACAAAAAAAATAAAAATAAAGGATCGATCAGCTACGAATGGTGACAGCAAGAAACAGTGTTGAGGCAACATAGACTAGCTCATAAGCATTTTCCACAGCATTTCCATTAAACATTATCCATAATAGCAGATCACCATGACCATTAGCATAGCCATCGCAACAAGACACCCATCGGCCATAGTTGCCAAAACGTACGCACAGTATAAATGCCACACTGCGCACTGCTCCTACTGACCCTGGAATGGCTTCGCTGAAGCACTGCGAGTTGATGAAGAAATCGCAGCCCACAACTGCATGGAGCTCCTGCAGCGTCGCTGCCCGCTTGATCTGGTGCCACAGGGCAGGTAAGAGAATGAGCAGATGGCATTGAAGGTGAGTCATTTTGTGCAGGGAAAATTATTCTGCGTAATCGGAAGACCTTCCTAACATTTCCGAACCATTCACCGATACATCAGCATATAACCTCAGACATCCAAATGAAACCCCTTTGGCTTACCTTTTCACCATAGATGGCCTTTGGAATGCTGAACTTGCCTCCCAGTGCCGCACCCTGGACGAGAGGTGGAGAGAGCGCAGAGGAGGGGAGGGAGAAAAGAAGCGAGGACAGTAAGGCAAAGGCAAATAGTAAGGAAAACAGAGTGGGAACAGCTGAACATATCATGAATCCACACTATAGCATGAAATTGAATCGCACCATACCATGACCCATCCCCTACCATGAGCCCGTGCACGCTCTTAGAGCTCATGGTCATGCCTGTCGCGTTGAAAGCTTCCTCTGCTTCCAGCAACCGCTGCTTCACCACCTCCAGCGTTCTGATTGGTCCATGGGAGACAGGTGATAAACGATACGCAGATGCAATGTGTGCAAAAATGCGTGATGGCAACAGGGATGTGCTGGTACAACAGAAAGACACACCTCTCAAGCTAATCTAATCAAACTGGACCACAAATCGTTCAATGTAGTGGTGGCTTTTGAATCAACACAACTGTCATACAGGGCTCTGTTGGGTCTCACCTGTCCGTGAGTGGGTAGTACTTGACGTTCTGCATCTGGCCGACTTTTGAGGTGCCTCAAGAATCTCACCTGTCCCTTGGGCCTTAGTCAGATTGGGGCTCGGTTGAGCCTCACCTGTCCGTGAGTGGGTAGTACTTGACGTTCTGCATCTGGCCCACCTGGAGGGCTGTCAGGCCTCCATACCCCCTCTCGATCTCATTCCTGCTTGCACCACAGCAACACAGACGCACAGCACAGACAGTAAAAAATGATTCCAACGCCCACAACCTCGGAATCAGGCAGGGTGGTGGTGAGTACTAAGGTCGCTCGCACACACAGCTGCACTCACTCCAGCAGGTCGATCCAGGCCACAAGGTCCGTGCCCACTCAGGGTTGGAAGGGCAGAGATAGAGAGAAACACTTGAGCTACTCACTCCAGCAGGTCGATCCAAGCCACAAGATCAGTCGGCTCGCCTATCTGCCTCCACGGCACAATCACATTGAACACGTCCCTCCAGCCTGACATCAGCCGCCCTCCCCCTTTCCCACCTCCACGCCCTTTCAACCCTCCCTTTGCGCCCTTCTCTCCCTTCCTGCTGCCTCCTCTCGTCAGCTTGTAGAAAGAGTCCGTGAAAGCCCTTCTACTCAGCTTTCCCCTCTTGCTGGTCCTTCGCCTGGGCTGTTCAGATATCTCATTCCGTGGATTTGATCCTTGAGGACTGGACCCGGACCCATCTTCCTCATCCACTCGCTCCTCCTCTCCTCCGTTTTCTATCACTCCTCCCTCCACTGCCTCGCCCTCTTCGCCCTCCTGTGCCATTCCCTCCCATGCAGTCCGAACCTGCCATGCCAGACACATGGAATGGGGAAGGTAAGGTAAGAAGGAAGGGAAAGGGGATGGGAGGGGGAAAGTGAAGACGAACCTGGTGGGATGGTGCCTTGCGGCTATCCTTCAGGTCAGGTGAGGTGGGTGGGGCTGTAGGGCTCGTGCAAGAAAGAGACATGAGTGCATGATAGAGACGGGTAGAGATCGACTGCTGAGGTGAGGTGATTTGTGGAACTGACGCTACATGCAGCGAGTGGGGAGGGCAAGAGAAAGGGCATGGGACGGAAATAAACGGTTCTCACCTGCTGCATCACGTCTAGAGCTGCCAGCCCTGCCATGCGGAACTGCAGGAGGATTGGATCGGGGCAGACAGACGACAGCAAGGAAGGGAAGGAATGAAGAGCGCTGACATGGCCATGTGCACAGGCGATGCTCCCCTTGCAGATTGTGCCCCTGCTTCCTCTACCCGCTCAAGAGTCGTAACATAGCACGGTGTACAAGCCAAGGCGGACTAAACTAGACTAAATAGTCATGAACACTTGTCACCAGCTCACCTGGCGCTTGTTGGGCATGAAGCCGTCCAGAAAGTACTGCGTCCGCTTCCCGATCTCATCCGCACTTTCAATAAGCTCCAGGGCCCCGTCTGACAGCTCAGGTAGGCCAGGGGATTTGCCTTTGCTCCTGGCGCCTGGGGGGAGGTCTAGGGGGCGGTATGTGCGGGCCAGCACTGTGGGTGGTAGCCGGCGGATCCAAGCCTCCTGTGGATGCGGGGGAGGGGAGGGGAGGGGAGTTGAGGAAAAAAGAACGGGGGATGGATTGGAGGAAGGAGGAAAGAGAGCAGACACGGAACATAGTGGGAGGATGGCGAACAAAGTAAAAGAGGAGGAGGGGGGGGGGAAATGTTGTTAGGGAAGGGAAAGGGATGGACAGGAACGCAAGACAAGAACATCAATGTAGCACTCATGCGACAGGGATGAGAGTTTTTTGTTTGGAGCATGCAAGGGCGGTACGTGCCTTGAAGTTGACATCCAGGTCTCGGTCAATTTGGAAGTCGAGGAAAGGGCGGGCAAGTTTGGACCATGTGTACGTGGCAATGTCCCTCTGAGGATGTGCAAGGAGGGAGGAAACGGAGAAGGTAGTACATAGGTAAGGGGCGTGGAAGGTTTGTGGTATGCTGGGAGAAACCATGAGGGTATTGAAGAAGCTGTGAAGGATACGACAACAAGAGAAAAGAGAGAAGGGAGGGAGTGGCAGCAAGGAGGGCTGGAAAAATCATGGGGGGCCCACCTGATAGAAGGCCAAGGACTGCTGGACCTGCGCATACTCGCTGGCTGCTTGAGCAGGCAATGATAGAATCACACTGTACTGCTTTATCTGCAACAGCCATTAGTGCATATGCATACCGTGTTGGGGCGGGGAAAATGAGGGGAGGTGGGGTTGAGGAGGGGAAGGAAATGGAGTAGGCGGGTTAAGAAGGTGGCAAGTTCAGTTCAATATTCATGATAGTCATGTGTAAAAGCGATACGAACCCGTGAATTGCACGCAAAACGCGATCTGAATCCATGCTGGATTCTGTTTCTCAGTACCCATGAGATGACAGACATGACTAACCACCCATGCCATGCTAAAGCAATTCGAACCCATGGGAATGAATGAAAATACAAGGCAAATCTTACTGCAGCATTGTAGTCCCCAACTGCATGCAGCGAGGAAGCTTCCAGGTAGTTGAGCTCAATGTCCATTGGCTTGAGCTTCAGCCCCTTGCGGGCGTACTTGATGGCGTCTCTGATAAGGGGCAAAGGAAGAGAGGATGCACACAGGCAGACGGACGTGTTAGAGTGAACTCACAGCACACCTTGCACTTGATGACGCTTCTGATGAGGGATGAGGGGAGAGAGGATACGCACAGGCAGACAAATGATGCGAGGAAAGGGTGTGCAACGAAGCTGAGATGAAAACAAGGGGAAAACGGAAGGAGTGGGGAAGTGGGCCAGAAGAATAATGGGAGGGGAAGAAGAAGCTGTGGTGGGAAGGAAGGGGGGGAAGAGGATAACAGAGAGAGGCAATAGACCAGGAACGTAGAAGACCCTTGTGATTCCCCGTTTCCCCCATCCCCCCCCCTCTCCCTCCCTCCCCCTCCCCCCCCTCCCCCACCCCCTCCCCTTCTCCCCTCCCTTCCTTGAGCTGGCTCAACCCTCCCGTGGTCCGGCTTGTGTAAACAGTCTCACCTGTGGTCCGGCTTGTGTAAACAGTCTCACCTGTGGTCCGGCTTGTGTAAACAGTCTCACCTGTGGTCCGGCTTGTGTAAACAGTCTCACCTGTGGTCCGGCTTGTGTAAACAGTCTCACCTGTGGTCCCCAATGCTCTGCAACTGAAGGCCCAGCCGTAGATATGCCTCTGGTGACCTGCACTCACCGCACTCATGCACAAATGCACCAATGCACCCATACATGTTGCATACATGTGAAAATGCATGCACGCACATGTGTCGGACATGCACACATCCCAACATGCAAACATGCACACACACACACACGCATCCACAGACAGGCATACATGCATGCGGTCATCATACATGCATGCTCAAATACAACAAGAAGACACAGGAACACAGACACACGGGACGACATACACAAACAGCGTGAGTGTAGACACAAACAGCATATGTTCTCAGCCCCCTCCCAACCCACACACGTCCTCCTCACCCCCCACCCCCCCGTGCACAGTGCCTTTGCCTGCCAACAATCTTGCTGCCTCTGACACTCTGCTGTCACCCACCAGGTCACCCCCTTTCAACTCACTCTTCCAACGCGAGCGCCTTGTGCAGTGCAGCCACTGCAAGGTCCGCCTGGCCCAAATGTTTTACATCCGAGTCGACTCAAAGATCTGCCTTCACGCACACACCTACCTGGTCACCCCGCCTTGACTCACTCTTCCAGCGCAAGCGCCTTGTGCAGTGCAGCCACTGCAAGGTCCGCCTGGCCCAGCTCCTTGTGCGCACGGCCCTTGTCACTCCACAGCAGCGCCACTCGTGGGTGCCGCCTCACTGCCTCCTCCATCACCTCAACCGCATCCCTCCACTGCCCTGCTCCTCCATAACTTAAGGCCTGAACGAAGCGGGGAGGAGAGGGAAGGAGGGAGCTTGAAGAGACCAAAAAAAGTACCGCAGGCTTCCAAATTTACACTACGTGACCAGCCCTTGTCACTCCATAGCAGAGCCACCCCGTGGGTGCCGCCTCAATGCGTCCTCCATCACCTCAACCGCGTCCCTCCACTGACCCGCTCCTCCATAGCTTAGGGCCTGATTGAGGGAAGGGGAGGGGAGGGAAGGGGATGAGTTTGAGTCGACGAGTCAAAAGTATGTTTGGCCTGGTGCTCTGATTGCAGTGCTATGAGGTGTGTGAAACTGCCACTTTTGAGCCATCTCAGAACTCACCACGGCACGGATGAGCATGCGGTCCTTGGGTTGGCGCTTGAGTGCGGCAGTGAGGTCGCTCATGCTCATGGTCACTCATGGTCTGCAAAAGGTGACGGTTGAGGTGCCTCAGAAGTCAGAACTCACCACAGCACGGATGAGCATGGGGTCCTTGGGCTGGCGCTTGAGTGACGCAGCAAGGAGGCCGATTGGCGTCATAAATGAGGTGCGCGATAAAGCAACTATCAAGTCATCTCAAAACTCACCACAGCACGGATGAGCATGGGGTCCTTGGGCTGGCGCTTGAGTGACGCAGCAAGGAGGCCGATTGGCGTCATAAATGAGGTGCGCGATAAAGCAACTATCAAGTCATCTCAAAACTCACCACAGCACGGATGAGCATGGGGTCCTTGGGCTGGCGCTTGAGTGCGGCGGTGAGGTCACTGATTGCCGTCCAGAAGTCACCCGCCTGGAAGGCCAGCACTCCTGAAGGCACACGGTACGGAGGGAGCAGCAGAGCATAGCATTCTTTTAGGGCGACTGTGTGTTAGGATGTCTGCTCGTTTCGTCGCTGTTGAGCTGATGACTGAACTCAGAGTGAAATGCCCTAAGAATGGGACACGTACAGCCCAAAGCGGAAACATTGATCTTCAAATCTCAAGCAAGACTAGCATGACGCTCCCTCATGGTCACCTCTGCAATCTCTCAAGGTGGTGTGGCTCGAGGTGCAGAGCGTGGGAGTAGCGGATGCTTGAGTCAACTCAAACACCCCTCACCTCTTTCCTGAATGGTCTCAGGGTGGTTTGGCTCGAGTTCTAGAGCACGAGAGTAGTCGCTCAGGGCGTCTGCCTGCCTCCCCATGGCCGCCAGCAGGTGCGCCCGGCGCCGCCAGAAGTCCGCCACATGTGGGTAGTGCTCTGTGCCCTGAGGGTGTAGGGTGGGACCGTGGGGAGGCGGAAGCGTGGAGGAGGAGGGAAAGGGTTTCGAGAGATGCAGAGAAGTGTAAGCAGGGAAGAGGGCAGCAGCTGAGCCTGCAGTCACCAAAAGAATGTGACGCGTGGGCAACGTATTGTGCTGAGAGGGGTGCGGAAGAGTTGAAATCGGACAACGCAATCAGCCAAGTTATCCCTAAAGATGACCACCATTGGAAGCCCCTCGAGTTGGTCAGGTCAATGAGAGAAGCCTTATCCGTGTGCCCCAGAAGTGTGAAGTGCTTACCCGGGTGAGATCCTTTAGTGCCTTCTCCTTATGGCCCAGGAAAGTGTTGGCGATGCCTCGGCCCAACAGCACATGCTGCTGCACCTCGGGATGATCCACTCTGTCCAGCTGCCAGGGGGAGCGAATGGTGAGAGGGGAGAGAATGGAGTGGGGGATGTGAACCCAAGTGATGAGACGTTTTGCAGCGTCTCAAGCCCCAACAGCACGTGCTGTTGCACCTCGGGATGATCCACTTTTTCAAGCTGCCAGCAGGGGATAATGGAGAAGGGGTGGGGTGTCAATACAGATAGCGAGGAGGAGCTGGAAGGAGCAAAGCTTCCCATCCCTCCCTTAACGAACCACCAATGAAGAAAAAAGCAATAATGCTCGCTTAAAGCCCCGGTCACTTCTGCTCACCTTGCTGAATTCAAGAGCAGCTTCCGAGTAGCTTCCCTGCCGTAACTGTTGGGTCGAGAACGGATGAAGGGGGGGGTAGAGACAATGTCATGAAAAGGTGAAGCAAAGCATAGTACAGGTGTACATGTGAACTGAAGCCACTCCAACACTCTTCAGGTATATTCCTTTTCTTTCCTGAACAAAAACGTCCGCCAGCCTCACAATCCAGAGCTCCTTCATACCCTTCTCTCCGCCTTTCGACTCGCAACCAAATCAAAGTAGCACCGTCTCAACTTACCGCAGTAAACGCTCTGCCGAGCACCAAGTGGTGCGCGGGATCCGCTCTCATGCCCTGAGCCCCACTGCCCACCCCTTGCTTCGCTCTTGTCTGCCTCTGCTGCTTGTCCGCCTCTGCCTTCTGCTCCTGCTGCCTCATTATCCGCTTCAGCCTCTCCTCTTTCGTCTCCTCATTACCCTCCTCACTCTTCTTCCTCTCTGCCTCTGCTTTCCTCTCTTGTTTCTGCGTCGCCTGCCTCTCTATTCCCGTTCTTGTGATACCCGGTGCCTCTTCCAACCCGCTTCTGTTTTTTTCAACTGTCAACTTCTCCTCTGCCGCTCCACTCCTTGCCCGCCCTACTTCTCCCAAGCTTCTCCCAGTGCCTCCCTCAGCGGTTCTTCCTCCTCCCCCTCCCCCATCCAGGCGCATCAGGGCGCACAGATCTTCTCCCCCCAGCAGCGGCTTCCCCCCTCGCACAAGGGAGGGGAGATCACAGGAGGGTGGAGGAGGCGAGGAGGGGGGAGGCGGAGGAAGGAGCTTGAACAGCTTAGTTCCTGTGGAAGGGAAAAGTGGGGGGGATATCAAAGGGAAAGTTACGCAGGTGAGAATTAAAGGGAGCCAGACGGAGTGGGAAGGCAGAAAGGAAACGTTACGGGATGTTTTGTGATAACTGTTCATGCATGCCGGCACCTTTTTTAGTGAATGGAAGAAGGCATATGTGATTATCCACGCGTTGACGACGGTCATTTGTTGTCAGTTGCTGAGCTGGCACTGACGCGAGCAAATGCACCTCCCAGTCACATAAAGACGGATTCCTGGGGATGACGTGCGGGTCAAGTATAATGGTGAGAAAGGAGTTAGAATTCCACGACGGTGACCCCAACCAGAAGCAATTCAGAGCGGCAAAAGCGGAGGAGAAGTACCAGGACATAAGACGAAGACTAGAGGACGAATGAGCTGAATGGGCTCCTGACGGATTTCAAGTCGTCTCGAAATCCATGCGCCAACGACAGCGAACAATGACACCCATGTGACTGAGCGTTTGCGAATCGCACCATGTGAGCTTTTCCAAAGAAGGAAGCAAACCCTTGGCTCCGTTGGTCCTCTCATCCTCGTCGCAGCTGCGCGCCGAGCTCGGCAGCACGAACCCCGCTGTCGCCTCTGGCGATTCACCCTCCCGATTGCGAGTTGCGGGAGGGGCGAAATTCGTTGCGGTATAGTAGCGTCCGGTGAAGACATTGCACAGGGTGAGGTTCAGCGAAAGGCATAGGAACGTCGCACGAACTGCACGAGGTGAAGGCACCATCCTAAAGGGCCTAGGTGTGGCGGAGTCTTAAGTCCGAGGCGCCTCAGAACCATCAGTAAGAGGCGGCGGATGGACTCGCGCCTACGATGGAATTACGAGGTTTCGACGTTCTTAGGAGGTCCGCATTGACGCAGGTCGATGTGCGGGTCAGGTGGGTCGTGCTCGCGACCCGACCCAGACTAAGCTTGTTTTGTCAGTCCTGCGACCAGGTCTGTTTCGTCAGTCCTACGACTAATGCGACTGGAAAGTCTGATGTGAAACCTGCGACCAATGCGATCGAGTCTCCATTGAAGTCCTGCGACGAAATCCTACAGTAATCAGCTCGATCACGTCCAAAATTTGATTCGGCTGCTGCGTGAACCAAACGGAGTGGAAGATACCCGCTTTGGTTCTCAGGCGAGGCGAGACTACGGCTTCAAATGAAAGAGGTGATGAATGGTCCTGGTCCTGGAAATACTGACATGTCAATCCTCGCATTAGAATGCTCGCTACAAGATTTGTAAGAAAAAAAGGGCTACAAAATGGAGCATGCTTGCACACTTACATTTACAAACTGAGCACACCTAAATCTGCACTGCGAAGGCTTGAAGCATCCATACGAACATGTGATAACTGACATATTATGGTCTGATTGATCAATAAGTAATGCATTGAGAACATCAAGTGTTTTGAGAAGTGCATCATGCACGCAGGCAAGTCCCAAGGTGCAGGCTTCAAGCCCTCATACGGTATATCCATGGCGCCACAGAACTGATAAACGTTGCAAACGTTGAAGAAAGAAGTGCGTCCCAATCAACCTGCAACGCACATATTTAGGATAGACCATAATCACATTCAAGAACAATCAAAAGGGAAATCATCAAAAATACATCCAGGGCTTGAGGGCTTCTTGACTTGACCGATGACTGCAAGGGTGTGACAGAACGCACCTGCACTCCCTTAGGAATAAAAACAGTGGTTACCATGTCAGCAGTCAGGGACAGACCCAGAACGGAAATACCCTCTAGTGAGAGGCTTGAACTGATACCTGCAGGCACCAGAGATTCACCAGTCAGACACAACTGAGGCCAAAATGCAGCAGCTATACCCCGACCAGGCATGCACAGAACGTTGTAACTCCACCCACTGACCAGGCATGCACAGCACAGCAGTGTCTCCATTAGAATGGGTCAGGCCGACTTCCTTTACAATATATGCATCACTGCTCAGACTGGTGGGTAGCGGTTCAATCCTCATTGACTGTGTCTTGCGTCAGGCAGTCAATACATCAAAGAAGCAACTGAGAGGATCCACAACGAGAATTCTGAACATTGAACCTGTTGGCCATGGTTGGTGGTAAAAATGCATGATTCAGAACAGTTGGCATGGCTTCGGAGTACGTATGACTGATAATGTGAACGATTTCAGTAAATTCCTGACAGATACCCGCAACAACAGTCACTCTGTAAGTGAGCTACAATCTTGATTGACATAACACTCACCAATATATGACCCACAGAAGCTTGTGGATAATGGTCAACAATCTGCATTGTTGATAAAGTCTCGCTCATCATTACCTGCAGAACACAGCAGAGTCGTCAGTTCTGAACTATGCTCAAGCAACGAACCTGCATTCTTGACTTCAAACCCAGGGTACATGACATGTTGACGGATCATACTCACCATTATTGTATCAATATCTTGTCCATAGCGCTGATAGGACCGGCACTTTTGGATTCAGGCTTGTTAAATATCCCCTAGAGCGAAACTTCGGGTTCTGCCAGAGTTTCGCGGCATTATGGCCAGTTACGTGCACCGGTCACACGGCACTTGCTGGCAATAACCTGAAAATACAGTCGAAGTTAATGTCAATCATTGCGTGAAGCATCCATATTCTCATGATTAACAGAACGCTGTCGCATTCACGCGTAAGTAAACCGCATTTTTTAGAATGGACTTGCTGATTACGAACTTCAGAATGTTGTTTTGAATCTTCGAGCGGACGACTGTAGGCTACATAATCAGCATCGAACTCACTACGAATCATGAACTGAAAGCCTTAGACAGCCCGCTGCTCCTATCACGAAAACATTTACCGAGAAGCGTCGTGTGATCTCGAAAGATCTCTATCCATGGTATGACCCAGTTCACATCACCAGCCTAGCCAGGATTTCGTTCAGAGTTTCCTTGTGAAATGTGTGTGACATGCTTCATGCGCACTGGATGGGATCAGCAACGCAAACCCGTCAACATCGAGGCACCGCCGCGAACCACTTCACAAAGTAGAGGGGTGCGTTCTGAAAAGAACTACTATAGAAGTGATAGAATTCATTTCTTAGATAGCACACATGGCATTACATGGCACGTACCTAAAATAAAGGACACCAGGACACACATCATTTGTAGCTCAGAGCAGCCAGTACGTGGCGTGTGGTTGGCAGCGCCTCTCGCACAATAGGGAGGTGCCAAGGCGACCGCTTAACAGAAGAATAGAGCCAAGGAGCAACCGCATCGTAGAAGTCTTGAAAGCGAGTTGCAAACAGCCCTTCCCAGTCAACCTGACACACACCAGCAAGCAAACCGGAAAACAACCCTTTACGCCTCGCAATGTGGTGCCGCTGTGTCATTTACCGCACATCCTTATGGATGCGGGAGTGATTTACGCGGAGACATGGAGAGATGGAAAGCGGAAGCACTACCACCAGCACTATACCGGACTCACCAGAACATCCCTTGGGATGCGCGCAGTGGTTTCCATGTCAGCAGCCATGGAGAGGCCGAGGATGGAGATGAATAGAGGGGTAAAGGAAGGATGGACTTACCAGGACATCCCTTGGGATGCGCGCAGTGGTTTCCATGTCAGCAGCCATGGAAAGGCCGAGGATGGAAACAAGCCCCACCATGGCGGACCCGCGGGACAGCGGCATGAGCTGGAACCAGTAGTAGCTGATGCGCAGAATGTTCTCCCGAATGCGCTGCTGGTACAGGCTGCTGTCCGTGGCCCTCGTGGGCAGATCTAGCACCGCCGCTGACAGGCTCTGCATTGAGGAAGAGTTACATGGGGGAGAGGGAGAAGGGGAGGGGATAAGGAGTTATACGGGGAGTGTGGTGCCTGGAAGCACAACCATAAAGAGTGCCATCCGCGCACCTACCACCTGCACTTCAACTGCTTGCGCCACCAGCACAGCCAGCACCGGTACCTGCAGCACAGGCAATACTAGCAGCAGAACCATCACCAGTACCAGCACCAGCAGCACAGGCACCGGCACCAGCACCAGCAACACAGGCAGCAGTACAGGCAATGACAGCGCTGACCTCCCAGGCCGCGGTGAGCTCATCATCCAGCTGACCCCACTGCGTGGCAGAGTTCTTGGTGTACGTCTGAAACACCATACCAGCAGCACAAGCACCAGCACCAGTACCAGCAGCACAGGCACCGCCACCAGTGACAGTAACGGTCACACTGACCTCCCAAGCTGAGGTGAGCTCGTCATCCAGCTGGCCCCACTGCGTGGCAGAGTTCTTGGTGTTGGTCTGGAAGTCAATTTAACAGCACCACTGGTACCAGCAGTGCAACGCCATACCAGCAGCACAGGCACCAGCACCAGTACCAGCAAGAAAGCACACACCTCCCAGGCGGCAGTGAGCTCATCATCCAGCTGCCCCCACTGCGTGGCAGAGTTCTTGGTGTACGTCTGAAAGTCGATTGACAGCGCCCTGAGGAGCGGGACAAGCAGGATGGTTGGGCAGAACGGCGGGCGCGATTGAAGGGAGGGGGTTGGAACAACCGGATGGATTGGGTAGAGGAGGGTAGCCGGGCGAAACGGGGGATGAAGCGTGGGTAGCAAGGAGGGTGAGAGCATGGGACAATGAGGCCTTGAGATTGCAGAGTCGGAATGAGAGGGCAATAGAGAGAGGTGGTGCATGGAGGTGAGTGCTCACTTCTTTTCCAACTTGAACTCTGTTCCATGCAAGACCGTCCTGCATGCGCGGGAGGGAGACGAGGAGCATTCGAACGAGAAAGACGGGCCAGAGTTGGAGACAGGGGAGTGGGGACGTGTATTGCAGCCAGCAATTGGCATACCAGACAAACATCTGCCATCATGCGAGCACACAGGTCACATCGAGTGCGCAACCCCAGCATGGACGGAGGTAGGGGTGGGGCATGCTGATATAAGAGCACATATCAGCATGCACACATCACGTTGCAAATCAACTGATCCGGGGTTGGCCATACTGTGCACGGGCAAGCGCAGGTACAAGTCCAGACCGATTGCATGGTACAGATTCTTGAGTCGACTCAGAAATCGGCTTGGTACAGAATTTCTAGTCGAGCGAAAAACTGGCATGGTGCCGACAATTGAGTCGAATCAACTGAGGGATGAACTGACCCAGGTTTGGCCATGCTGTGCAAGGGCAGGCGCAGATAGAAGTCCCGACCAATTGCATGGTACAGCCCCTCATGGCCCTTTGCTGCTTCTATCTGCCTCACACAGGGCAGGGAAGCACAGGGATGGAAAGAGCAGCAAGGAGGAGCACAATGAAGCATTGTACAGCCTCTCATGGGCCCCTGCTCATGGCATAATGGCACTGTAACAAGGTGACCCTTGAGGCAGGTATGAAGATCACGAGAGGTGCGCTTCACCTTGGGTCCATAGGTGTCGCGAGGGACAGGGATAACATTGTCAAATACTGATCCTCGTAGGTGTCATCCTCGTCCAGAGCATCCTGCCTCCAAGCAAATTCTGATCCTCTCCGGCTAGAAGCTCAAGTTACGCCGCACCTTGGGTCCATACACGTCACGGGGGACAGGGATAACGTTGCCATCCTCATCCAATGCTTGCTGCCCCTCCAGTAGCCCCCTCCGCGTCACTTCCACTGCCCTGATGGGCTCACACACAGTGGGAAAAAAGGGCGAGCGTAGGGGGGTGGAACGGGAGAAAGGTAGGGACAAGGTAGGGTAGGGAGGTGGATGGGGGACCAAGTGCAATCTAACATGTCACAAGCAGCACTGCCTGCTTGACACAGCAAAGCTAGCATGTGCATCAGTCAACTATGTGGTGTTGTGAATAAACTTTTGAGGCGCCACAACAGGCATGTGCCTCAGTCTACATGGCACCACAGCTGTCATAGCTAGCATTGTATTTTGCAACTGAGCTGCTTCCACATGCGGATTTCCCATCAGGTTCCCCATCAGCTTCCCCATCAGCTTCCCCATCGGTTTCCCCATCAGGTTCCCCATCCGTTTCCCATCCGTTTCCCCATCAGGTTCCCCATCAGGTTCCCCATCAGGTTCCCCATCAAATTCCCCACCCCATCAGGTTCCCCATCAGGTTCCCCATCAAATTCCCCACCCCATCAGGTTCCCCATCAGGTTCCCCACCCCATCAGGTTCCCCATCAGGTTCCCCCCATCAGGTTCCCCCCATCAGGTTCCCCCCATCAGGTTCCCCCCATCAGGTTCCCCCCATCAGGTTCCCCCCATCAGGTTCTCCCCCATCAGGTTCCCCCCATCAGGTTCCCCCCATCAGGTTCCCCCCATCAGGTTCCCCCCATCAGGTTCCCCCCATCAGGTTCCCCCCATCAGGTTCCCTCCATCAGGTTCTCCCCATCAGGTTCCCCCCATCAGGTTCCCTCCATCAGGTTCTCCCCATCAGGTTCCCCCCATCAGGTTCCCTCCATCAGGTTCTCCCCATCAGGTTCCCCCCATCAGGTTCCCCCCATCAGGTTCCCCCCATCAGGTTCCCCCCATCGGGTTCCCCCCATCAGGTTTCCCCCATCAGGTTCCGGGATGAGATGGGAATGCTCAATATCTAAGATGTCATCTACATGCCATGTCACTGCACCTACAGGGCAGGGCGCCACCGCACCTGTCATAGATAGCATTGTATTTGGAGCTAAACTGCTTCCACATGTGAATGGGAGTGTGCGAATGAAAGCTCCCCTGAAAGCGCTGGTTCCTGAAATGCAGGTGGGGGCAGCACAAGGGCAACAGAAGGGCAAGACAAGGGCACACCTGTCATAGATGGCATTGTACTTGGCGCTGAGCTGCTTCCACGTGTGGATCGGAGTGAACGACTGAAAATTGCCCTGGAATCGCTGGTTCCTGCGAGTCAGGGGACACAAGGGAGAAGAAAGGCTGCCATTCAGAGGTCGCTCAGAGGTCGCTCGGCAGTCGCTCGGAAGGAGTTTAAAGGCCGTTCAGGGGCGAACATATCAGCGCCGCGTGTTCGGCAAATCGGGCGAGCGCTAAGGAAAAGGAAAGGAAAGGCGGGTAAGAACGGAGAAGGAGCAGGCAAGAGGGAGAGAGAAGAGGAGGCGGGCGGGCGGGACAGACTTGAACAATCCAAAGGCTCGGTGGGGTCGGAGGGGAAGGGGAAGCGAAGGGAAGGGAGGTTTAAAGGGAGGCAGCGAGCAGGCACGGCATGGAGGAGACAGAGAGGCAGCGAGCAGAGGAGGCGGGCGGGACGGACGTACTTGAACATGGCCTTCCAGAGAGGCGGCTCGGTGGGGTCGGAGAGTTGTCGCCACGGCACCATGACCTGGAACAGCTGCCTCCAACTGCCCACCAGCTGCACTGACTCGGCCCCACTGCTCCCTCCACTCCCACCACTGCCTGAAAAACGCTTCAGCGGCATCCTAGGGGGCGACGTGAGCTTGTCCCACTCCCCCTCGCCCTCCTCTTCTTCTCCGGCTCTCCCCTCCTTAGCCCCCTCGCCCTCCTCCCCCTCCTCGTCGTCGTCTTCCACAATGCTTGGCAGGCGCCCCCCGTCTGCTATGGCCTCCCACGTGGCCCGTACCTGCTGCATCACATCTAGGGCTGCCAGCCCTGCCATGCGCAGCTGAGGTGGGTGGGAGGATTGTGGGGAAGGGGGGAGCGGGAGGAGGAGGAGATGAATGGGTTGAGGAGGAAGGGGTGGGTGGGGGAGGCATCTCACGTGGAGGTTGCATCGTGTGACAGCTGGACATGATGCCACGTGTCATATCTGAACAGCTGGACTTGGTGCCACGTGTCTCACCTGCTGCTTGTTTGGCATCACGCCATCCGTATCGTAGTGGGCCCGCCATCCAATCTCATCGGCCGCTGCGATCACAGCCAACGCCGCCTCTGACAGCTGTGGCAGCAACTGCCACGTGGCACCCTCCAATTGGCTGGCAGGGACAGATAAATTCTGGTAGTTGGGCAGGCCTGGAGGCACCCTCCTGTTCAGCCACGCCACCTGCCATGTCAGTGTCAGTCAACAGCAGTCAACGTCAGTCAACAGCAGTCAGCGCCAGTCAACAGCAGTACATGGCATGCATGGTGGGGCCAGCCGGCATGCAAAGAGTACAGAGCATGAGTAGGGGCTGTAAGCATGCATGGATGGCACAGAGCGTGCGTAAAGGCTGCACTGTAGCATGCATGTCATGGTGGCATGACGTGGACAGACCTTGAAGTCCACATCCATGTCATCATCTATCTGAAAGGCTGAGAAGGGCTGGTGCAGCATGGGCCACTGGGGAAAGGACACTGGGGAAGGGCCATCGGGCCACTACAGTCCACGGCATGCAAGGCATGCATGGAATGGAACTGACCTTGAAGCCCACGTCCATGTCGTCTTCTATCTGAAAGGCTGAGAAGGGCAGGTGCAGCATGGGCCACTGGGGAAGGCCATCGAGCACTGGCATGCAAGGCATGGTAGTGACAGACCTTGAAGTCTACATCCATGTCATCGTCTATCTGGAAGGCTGAGAAGGGCAGGTGACTTTTGAGTCGACCCTTGCGTTGACTCTCGAGTTGACCTTTTAGTTGACTTTTTAGTCGACTCAAAAGGCATGGCATGGCATGGCATGGCATGGCATGGCACACACCTTGAAGTCCACATCCATGTCATTGTCTATCTGGAAGGCTGAGAAGGGGCGGTCGAGCCGCGCCACCGTGTATAGCAGCACCTCCCTCTGATGGGGTGCAGTTGTATGGGGGGACATACCGGGAGAAAGCATGGGAGAGGAAGAGTGAGGTTGAGAAGGGAGAGAGAGCGTTGAAAAGCAGGTGGGACGAGCATGGAGGAGCGAGAGCGCTGAGAAGGGCAGGTGCAGCATGGGCACAATGTACGGCAGCAGCACCTCCCTCCCTTTGATATGCACCAGTTGATTTACACACAGGCCGGCGAGCAGGAGGGATGCGCGGACACGGGGGAGCAGGAGGGATGCGCGGACACGGGCGAGCAGGGAAAACGCACAGACAGGGCGAGCACAACGAATGAGCAGGTGGAAGGAGAGGGGTGGAGGGTACCTGGTAGTAGGAGACTGCCTGGTTGAACGTCATGTGCTTCTCTGTGGCCGTTGCGAGGAGATGGTCGTAAAAGGAGAGCTGCGACAGACGGATGCGCAGGGGAGAGAGGACAGAGGGACATAGGGACAGATGGACAGAGGGATAGAGTGACAGAGGGAACAAAACAGATGAAGCAGGGCAGGCAGAGGACAGAAAGAGCGCAGCACACTGAGACTTTTGAGTCGACACATCTGTAGCATTCACATCTGTAGACTCACGGCTGTAGCATGGTCGCCCAGCGTGTGGTGCGTGGAGGCGCGCACGTACAGCAGCATTGGTAGCCATAGCGGTCACATATGTAGCAGCAGGGACTCACAGCTGTAGGATGGACTCACGGCTGTAGCATGGTCGCCCAGCGCGTGGTGCATGGAGGCGCGCACGTACAGCAGCTCCTCGTCCTCTGGCCGGAACGCCAGCCCCTTGTTGCACCACTCGATGGCGCCCCTGTGCGGTTAGGTTGGGTGCGGTGCAGAGGGGTGCAGATAGGTGGAATGAGTTTCTAGGAGTCTCAGAGATCTCTCACAGGAGGTGCATGGAGCACGTACAGCACCTCGCTGTCTTCTGGGTGGAACGCCAGCCCCTTGTTGCACCACTCTATGGCGCTCCTGCGCGGTTGGGTGCAGTGCAGAGGGGTGGGGATGGGTGAGGTGCGTTCTGAGTCGACTTAGTAATCAGCTCTATGGCATTCATGTGTGGTTGGAGCGAAGGGGGTGGATGGGGGGGGGATGCAAGAGAGAAGGGAAAATGTGCTGCTGCGGAAAGCATGAAGGGAAACCAAGCCAGTGCTTGCTGCTGCAGCACTCGCATGTAGCATGGTGACAGACACACACAGAACAGAACCAGCCCTTATTCAGAGTGCAAGGGTTTTGATGGTGCATGGTGTAGAGCTAGGTGTATTACATGACTATTAAAAACCTTTTTCCCTGGCTCACCAGTGATCCCCTTGATAACGCCTCGTGGCTACCAGGTTGCGGTATGCATCAATGTTCCTGCCACCGCACACGACCGCGCACAACCACACACAACCACACACAACCACACACAGCCACGCACAACCACGCACAACCACACAGGGGAAAAAGCAGAGATACGCTAATAATTTGCTCTCACAGGCAGAGCAAATGACAGCAGCCCCCTCATTCCCCTTCCCACCGCTCCTCTCCCCTCCTCTCCACTTTCCTCCCTCCCCGCCAAGCCCACCTCTCCTCTCACCTCACCTGGTCCCCTTTGCCCAAGATGCAGTGCTATCCCCCCTTCTGCTGCACCCACGCCTCGCCCTCCCACAGGTGTGTCTTCCCTGAGTGTGCCTCCCCTGGCTGTGCCTGCACGTTTCTCCCATTCCCACCCATCCCACCACCCACCCACCCCATTTGGACAATGAGAGCGCCATGCCATGAAAGAGCGCCACATTCCCTCCCCTCCCCTCCCCACACTCTGCTCATCACCCACCCCACGCTACCCACCCCTCCCCACCCCTCCCCACCCCACCCACCCGCAGCACCTACTCTTGCACAGAGAGCGCCATGAGCAGCGAGTCCACAGCCTTGTCCCCCTCGCCCAGGATGCGGTGTGTGATGCCCTTCTGCACCCACGCCTCGCCCTCCTCCGGGTGTGCCTCCCCCAGGTGTGCCTCCCCCGGGCGTGCCTCCCCTGAGCTTTCCTCCCCTGGGTGCTCCTCCCCCGGGCGTGCCTCCCCAGGGTCCGCCTGCACGGCCGCCTCCCAGAACGGCTGTGACTCGCGGTAGCGGTTGAGGCGCAGCAGCGAGAGCCCGACCTGCGTGAGCAGCTGGGTGTTGGTCGGGTCGCGTGTGAGTGCAGGGACGAGGTCTTCCAGTGCTGCTGCGTAGTGCTCTATCTCAAACGCACTCATGCCTGTGATGAAAGGGGGGATGTGGAGGGGGCGGGGTAGGAGGATGGGTAGTTGCAGCGAGTAAGCCACCTGTGTGATAATAAACGGCTGCATATGTGGTGGTGTGGTGGTGTGGTGATGTGCTATTCGAGAAAATGCACAAGCTTTTCCTTCCCAACGCGACATTTGAGTCGACTCAAAAGCTTTTCCTTCCCAACGCGACATTTCCCCGCCTTACCGCGGAATTGCCGGGCCCTGTCGTTGTGAGGGTCGAGCTCCACTGCCTTGACAAAGGCACTGTGCGCCTGATGGGGGGGGGGGGGAGTGTGGAGTGGAAGGCAAGGGGATGGAAGGACGCAGGAAGCAGGAGAGAACGAGAAGCGGGTTGTGAACATTCTCAAAAACTACCTGTTGTTGTGGGGGTCAAGCTCCACTGCCTTGACTTGACAAATGCACTGTGCGCCTGATGGGGGGTGTGCAAGGCATGGGGGGGAAAGGATGCATGACACAGAAGTGTGTGTTATATCCCTACGCCAGGTTGACCCAGTACTCTGCCTTCTCTGTTGAGCCGACTCTCTCAGCATTGGGTAGCTCACTCACATGGCCATGGTGGTCCAGAATGGTGTATAGTATTCCTGTCCCACCTCCACCTCCACCCAGTATTTCCGAGTCATCTCAAGCATCAAGCAGCTTACTCACGTTGGCATAGTCGTTCAGAAGGGTGTACTCCTGCCCCAGCTTTATCCAGTAGAATTGCCGTTTTTCCAAGTCACCTAAAGCATAGAGCAGCTTACTCACATTGGAGTAGTCGTTCAGAAGGGTGTACTCCTGCCCCAGCTCCACCCAGTAGTTTGCCTTGTGCGGCTGCTTCTCCACTGCCTGCAGTGAGCACAGCACAGCAGACAAGGAGGTGGGTGAGCAGGGATACGTACTCTCTCACACTCACACGCACATTCACACACAGAGAGAAAGGGATCAACCGAGTTGCACTGCTGGTGCTGCTTGAATCAGCACGGACACACGTTTTTAGGTGCTTTGATACAGGGTATAGGACTGACTGGCCTGCTTCAAGTCCAGAGCCGCCTGCTGGTGCTGCTTCAGCAGCATGGAGGCACGTTGCAAGGTGCCTAAAAAACGAAAGGCAAAGATATTAGGTGCCTTGACACAATATAAGGACTGACTAACTCGCCTGCTTCAAGTCCAGAGCCGCCTGCTGGTGCTGCTTCAGCATGGAGCGAGCAACGCCCCTGCCGTGCAGCATGGAGCCGTAGAGGCGCGACAGAACCGCATCCAGCTGAGCGGTGACGGGGGGCGAGAGAGGGGATCACAGGACGACAAGACAAGGGGGTGATGTGATGTGAGTGTGAATCAGATGATGGAGGGTACCCTGACGTGTAGCGGCGCACAAGGGCAACGGATGAAAGAAAACACATACCTTGAAGGCTTGAACCATCAGATACCACAAGGAAGGCAACGGAGAGGAATGCTGACCTTATTGTACGAGTCGATCGCCTCCTCATAGTTCCTCGCCTTGAGCTGTAGAGGCATGACGCACGTTGTGTGGTGACAGCATGTGAACGGCCACACAGGGATAGAGCAGAGTGGAGCGAGCTGGATTAGTATGGAGTAAAACTGATTGGAATGGAGCGAAAGGGAGCGAAAAGGAGCACACACAGGATCTCATACGATAAGCATTGAATACAAATGCGTGGACGCGTTGAGCGGGAGACCCGAATCGACAGTAAAATCACCTTGGCATGTCCGTCTGCCAATAACGCGTACGGATCCGCGCGAGCCTCCACGTCTTCACCAGATAAGCCGTCCACGTTTGAACGGTTCGCGTCCTTTTCTGTTGTCGCTGCTGCTTCCGCTGCGTTGTCGCCATTCGCGTCGCATTCCCCGGCGACGGCGCATGTACCCGGTAATTCGTCGGCTCTAAATTGCGATAAGGTGAGCAGAAGGAAGAAGAGAATCGACAGGAGCTGCATAGGCAATAGGGTGGACTGCTTTATAGTGCGCCGTGAGTCCATGCTGTCAGAATATCGATTACGATGCACAATATCACAATGCCTGTTCACCGCATTTCCGCAGAGTTACAGCACTACCGTTTGAAAAAAAAAAAAAAAAAAAAAAAAAAAAAAAAAAAAAAAAAAAAAAAAAAAAATCTAACGAAATTAATCTACCGCCTAGTGCTCTTAGATTGCCTTGTGTAATCGACAGCGCGCACTAGTCGCTATCCCGTAATCCTGGGGTTGAGATGGTGCTGCTGCTGGGAGCCAGGACGAAACGTGACTCAATCGCGAGAAGCATCTCGCCCGAGGGTTTATGGTCAAGCTCCACCAGGGAAGCAGCAGCACCTGGCGACAGAACTAATTACGCAATTAGGCGTTCATTCAGCGAAGTGAAGCTCGACGCAACGATCAACGTCGGTGACTTGACCTTGCATTCAGCTAGCGCAATTTATGCTCTGCTTTCCACTTGTGGTGTGGCTGCTGGTGGGGCTTACGGGGAGCTGCTGTGGTGCGGAAATATCGGTGCTGTTCGCCAGCAAATCGTATGCCTTGTTCGGTAGGCACCCAGTGAGAGTGGGCCCACTCGCACTGGCGAGCCCTTCGTGAGGCTTCCCAGCCTCGGGCCTCAACTCGCACTGAAGGCACCTTCGCGTCTGATTTCGTGAGCTTGTGCGACAATAGCGAGGTAACTTCACCCCTTGGGAAAACCGCCCTACATCCGAGCTGTCACTCGTGCTGGTGATGGCTCATTACAGGGGGGGGGTGGGGGAATGGACTCGAACTGGTTTTTGCCAGGGAAAGAAAATTCTTTCGCAGCTTCGTCACGGCCAGTCCCATCACACTCAGACTAGCAAGTTGAGGCGTTAGGTAGCAAACTCTAACTGGTTAGGTTCGGTGTTCTACTAGCGAGTTTGTGGGCTTTAAGCATTTACACATTCGAACTGGAGAGCCTGCCCTGAGCCATCCGCAGTCAGACTAGGCAGCCTACCGAACAAGGCCTTATTTGAAATGAAAAAGTTAGCCTCGGCAGCGCGACCCCATATGGAAACGGAGGCGGAACCCACCTCCGAGGTTTGGCCGTAATGCCGTTCAAGAAACTTCTGCGCCTGCGGTTGCGAAATTTCGCAACCGCATCAGGAACCTCCATCCCCACCTTCCCCCCGATCCCCTCTGAATGGCAATGCGACGGCTGTGCCATCGTTGTGCTTGGCATGGCTTGGGGATGGAACTTTGCCTGGGGACGAAGTTGCGTCCCCGCTTCCATATGCCGTCGAGCAGTTCGTTTTGGTTGACAAATGGGGGCGTTCGCCAGACACCCTGGTTGATTGTTGGTTTGGACGGTAGGTGAGGCTCGGCGCCTTTTTAACGGGCTGACCAGGCTGACGGAGGTAAACGAACTCTAACTGACGAGATCAGGAAGGCAAGACCCACCTTCCAGGTCCCGTCGTTATCCCGTGGTTTTTGGCTTCACAGGTGCTGGTGAACAGCCCGAAAGAGCCCCTGGTGCATCCGTTTTCTCCCAGCTACCACGTAGTCGGCCGGTACTGCCGACTCCACCAAACCAAACTTCTTTCCTCTATACAATGATTTTGGGGTATATATGACAGGGGGGTAGTTGGGCGCACGCGATGGGAGCTTTTCCGGGCGGGAAACTGCGCGGCTGGGACGGTAACACTACCGAGTTCGGCCGCCCCACGGTAGCGTGGTCCCAGCGCTACCGAGTGGAACATACCCTAGAAAACGTATCAGTAACCAGACGCTCGGCGACCGATGATTGGCCGTTTCCCCCCCGATTTCTTACGCGGAAAACATCGGGGGAGGCTCTCGCGTTCACATGTCCATGTCTCACTGGCTACTCACTTCGTTCCTTGCTTCGTGGCAGTTGACGATTAGCTTTAACATGATGGAATAATATGCCTGCACGTGGCATCGCGACAGCCCAAGAAAGGCTGACGTGTGGCCGCTGATTACTCGAGCGCGAAGCACTCACGAAGCAGTGCGATGCTCGTCAGTTCGAGTCTCCGCGAAAGTGAGTCTCGTTTCTATTGTGCGACCACGGTAACCATAATCGGTGCACGCGGGGTACCCAAGGATGAAAACTCTAGGAATCCATCATCGTTGCGTGGCGCAAGGGGTTACCCACGAAACAAGAGCTACTTCTCCGTTCCGTGCTCACTTTTCGTCGTTCGTGCCCAGTGGTCTCGTTTTAGTTCATCACCTTCTGCCTTGCTTAATTCCCTTCAGATCTCCGAAGACCTGACACATCCGTAATCGTTGCTCCTGGTTCCACGCAACAATGCACCCTCCGACGGAGGGTGAGCGCGGTGCACGGGCACCAAGCGTACCACGCGCACCGAGCACGCATCGCCAGCGACACGCGAATGTTTCCGCGGAAGCAACTGCGGGCATCCATCCCGTGTACCAGAGCTCTGGATTTTATGGGAACCCCTCCGCGGGAACATTAGGGAATCAACCCGCGGGAATTCCGGGGAACCCTCCCACAAGAATTCATGTGAACCAACCTGCAGTAGGTATTCCTGGAAACCCACCCGCGGGTGTTCCATGGAACCCATACGCGGGTATTCCTGGGAATCCACCCGCGGGAATTTCAGGGTGCCGACCAGCGGGTATTCCATGGAACCAATCCGCGGGAATTTTTGGAAACCCACCCGCGGGTGTTCTATGGTACCCACCCGCGGGTGTTCCTGGGAACCCATCCGCGGGAGTCTTACGAAACCCTCCCGCAAGAGTTCCAGAGATCCCACCAGCGAGTATTCCTGTGAATCCACCGGCGGGGGTTCCAGGAAATCCACCCGCGGGAGTTTCTGAGAACCCACGACCGAGTGTTCCTGTGAACCCACCCGCGGGGGTTCCTGGCCCACCCGCGGGAGTTTCAGAGAACCCACCACCGAGTGTTCCTGTAAACCCACCCGCAGGTGTTCCAGGGAACCCTCCAGCGGGTACCACGGCGAACACGCCCGCAGGAATTCCTGGGAACTCACCAGCAGGATTGCTTGAGTTCACACCGCGCGCAGCGGATTTGGACAGTGCGGCAATTGCAGCAGTTGGTCAGGCTGCATTACGTGGCAGTTGCCAATTCCGACTTCCGCCTGCTTTCGCGTGGGGTCCGTTTTTGCCCGCCAATGCGTTTCAACCATGATCCTCAGGAATTCCTCCAAACCTCCGCCCTGCCTCCTCCGGACAGCCTATGCATTATCGTACACCGATGCCCGTTCTCCCTCGCTTTGTCTCATCGCACGCGCGCCCGCGAGCGCCAAGCATGTTCTCAGCCATCAATCCTATAGGAGCACCGCAGGGCACAGAAGCCCAAGTGCCGGGACAATCGGAAAACGTGGAATTTGTGCCAACTGCAGTCACACCGCAACAGCCCCGGGGGAGAAGGCGTGTAAATGTGCAGCAAAATCGGGCTGGGCCGCGTGAAGGGGAACCAACTGCGGAACCAAGTACTAGAAGGCGTGTCAACGCGCGGCAAAATGGGGCTGAGCCGCGTGAAGGGGAACCAGCTGGGGAACCAAGTGCTAGAAGGCGTATCAACGCGCGGCAAAATCGGGCTGAGCCGCGTCAAGGGGTTCCAACAGCGAAACCGAGTGCTGTTCCCACAACGCAAGCACCAGAAACCTAGGAAGCTTCTGAAGACGATGAACCGAAATCAGACGAGGAGGGAGCTGAAGTTGCTGCATCAAGGGAGCAAGAGGAGGGTGAGGGAGAGGGTGATAGGCCGCGGGCATTTCGAAGACCAGACGACGATGTCTCACAGGAGGATGAGAGGGAGTTTTGGGCGGAGATGGCAGCGGGCGAGCGAGCAGACGCGGGTCTCGAAATTGAGGGGGGGGCGACTTATCGCGGATTTGACTAAAATTCGTGCAGGGCTGTCACAGCAGGAGAAGATCGATTTTGTCCGGGACGTTTTCGCGTCCCTGTCGCCGGAAACTCGGGAGCAATATTACTCTGTTATCTGAGAATTCAAGAGGTGGTGGTACCACGAAATGAGAAGGCTGCGTCAAAATGGACAGCTTCCCACGGAGGCTTTTCTAAAGCATCACGACGAGGTGGGGCACGCATTAGGAAGGGACTGGGACTTTGGGGAGGACTGGGAGAAGAAGACGAAGAGGGAAGACTGCTGGCTGCACGGCCCGCATATCACAAGGTGGCGGCTGAAGGTCTTCGTCGCGTACTGCACAACCGAAACGCAAGACCAGGCGGACGTGCTTGTGAGCCTAAACCCTGTCAGACCCATCCGAAAGCGCATAAAGATGACCGTGCCGATGCTTCTGGCGCAGCTTCGCGGACTAAACACGTTGTGCAGGGCGGAGGCTGCACTTTTCGACGACCCGGGCCTTGTGCAAGAAGTGACACAAGTCCTGATACTTCAACGTCTCATGTTGACGCAACAGTTCGAGAGATTCGTCGAGTAAGTATTGTTGGAAACATACGGTCATCCTTCATTCACGTCATTTCCGCAAAGACCCTCACAATTTCATGGTTTTCGTGCTCTGCCCCAGGGAATGCGTCGACCGTCACCGCGGAAGACACGATGACACGTATACTCTGGACCAGTTTCGCCACATGATGCAAGTGACATTTCCCGCGGATGCAGTGAAAAACTGGAAAGCCTTGGACCCGGAGCCATCAACGAAACTCCACAGAGCACTTCTCACAAAAGTCATGCTGCTCACGTGCCATCACACCCTGTCCCGCGCGGGGAGTATTTGCGCTGCTCAGCTACCACACCTGTCTTTCAAAGAAATGGGTTCCGTGTCAGAATATGATCCAATTCGCGAAGTAGTGGTGATGACGATCAACAGCCGAAGCGGAAAGACAAACCATCATTTTGGTCTCCAACGCCACGACTCCACGCGGCACATTGACTACAACCTCTGCCCCGTCGGAAACATGCTCCTTCTGCTGCACTGGCTCTACGACATGGCTCCTGAACACTATCAGCTGCCGCCACTGGATTTGGACTTTGGAGACCCGAAACAGTGGCACAAAGCCTACCTTTTCTGGTCGCTGAAAAGGGGGAACACGAAACGAGTTTCGGGTGCCACGTACCACCAATGGGTGGTCCACGCGTACAAAGAGGCGGTAATCGAGATTTCGCGCGTCACACATGGGCCGCATGCACCTAACACGAATATTCTCCGCATGATGGGGATTCACGACGACGAAATTCAAAAGCACGGCAACTGGAAAACAGGCCCGATGATAGTCCACTATCTGACAGGCGTGGCAAGGAAGGCGGTGCTCGCAACACCAGGGTTCACAGGGGACGAGGGAGACTACCATATTGGGAGATCAAAGGTTCCGCCCTCGAAAAACCTCCTTACCACGATCAGATACCACATTTTTCCGTGGATTGAAGAGCAACTACAAAGGGTAAGAGGGTTTGAGTTCTCGGACCCCTCAACGAATTTGCCGCGCCTGCTTTGAATTGATTCTCCATCTCCGCGCGATGTTGTTTCAGGCGCGGGACTACAACGATTCATGCACCGAACGTGGCCGGCGTAACCTGGGCGCCATACACCTGCTCGAGAGTCTGCAGGAGTGGGGTCGCCTTATTGTGGCGAAGGATCTGGCGATGATGTTCGTGCTCGATCGGAACCATCCATACGTGCAAGCATCGAAACTATGCGAGGACCCCGAGTTTCAACATTGGGCGCGGGTTGTCGCTTGGCGTGATGCGGTCGGTCGCGCTATGCGAGCAACAGCGACACCTTGTACCGAAGTTGTGAGCGTCTGATCCACGTGAGGACCGCGTGCTTGAGAACCTTGCTAACACGAGATTTGCCTTTCTTGTTGTGCGCTCAGGAAATAAATGTCCACGTCCACGCGGAACATCGCGCAAGACAGCTTCAGGCGGAGTTGAACCGGGAAAAGTCAGCCCACGCAAATGACCTCGTCAAGCTTAAAGCCGCGGAGGATGCCAACGCAAAGCTGGAGGACCGGTGCGAGGCTCTCGAGACCGAAAGCAGACGGCTTCAACAGAAGCTGAAGAAGCGACGGGCGCGAGGGGAAGGTGGCTCACATACCAATGTGACGAACGAGGAAACAGAGACACCGCCGTCGGCCGAAACAAATGACAAAGATAAAAAAGGGGAAGAGAGCGGTGTGCCCCCACTTTCCACGGAAGACGAGGCATTCAAGACTGAAATTATCATACCTTGGAGATCAGCGAAAACCATCGCGTTTGCTTGGACCTTGTGGAACCAGCCACATGGATCCGCGGCGAGAACGCTGCGGCAGGAGTACTCAGCCGAGGGTGGATGGGTAGCACGATTTGCCCGCGGGGAGGAGCCCGCGGGAAGAGGAGGCTGCAAAGCAGCGAATGTACCGTGTGAAAAGGGCGATGGACGCGGTGACGGAGTACGCGGCTAGGGATAACAGTGGAGGGGAGGATGCGGTCGTTGGGAAGCTCGCGGGCATGTCGTTCTCAACGGTGATGAGCAGTCTCATCGTGCAATCAGCGCCCGTATGCGACAGCACGCTCGCGGATCTACTGAAGAGCGTCCAAAAGAAACTTCATCTGCGGGCTGCACTATTGCTGGTGCAAACAGGCCTCGAAGGACCCACGTGGGCAGAGAGACTCTTCCCCAACGCATGGAAAGAGTACGCTAAGGCTGAGGCTGAGAAAGCAGAGGCCGCGTCGAAAAAGCGCCCTAGAAAGGAGTATTTGTAACGATCCAGCGGAGGAATTGTTCATGCGCGATGTTTTGTATGCATAGGCTTTCCTGCATTCGCGGGATGCGTTTGTTCGCGTTTCCTGTGCTCTCGCGTTTTTTTGTACAGATTCATTCCAACAAAGTTGTACAAGTCCTAACTAGCATTACGCAAAACGACTCCCTTATCACGCGCAAAAACTAAACTGGTGTCCAAACGAACGAAAATCACACAGTGGCATAAGCAGCAACAAATCCACGGAAAACGAAACAACACCCAGATTCCGATGGACCACTGGCATCCCGCGGCACTTCATGCAAACTCCTCGCCGCCCTCCGATCCTTCCACCATCAATGTATCGTCATCCATGTCTGTCAGATTTATATGACATAGCTACTGTAGGCTATAGTGGGGTAGCACATATGGGGTACAGCTTTCTAGGGTTTGTACTTGTACCCAACTTTCCCTTAGTCATTTTCATTCTCGTTCTCATTCTCACATGGAATCAGAGCAGGTCCCCTCCTAGGGACTGTTTCTTGGGCCCACCGAAGCGCGCCCCGAGGCGCACGTTCTTTTTTTTTTAGCGACCCGTCGTGTCGCCCTCCCCCTAGCGGCCCGTCGCGCCGCCTTTTCGGTCGCGGCCCCGTCGCCCTACTCTCGCGGCCCCGCCGCCCTACCCTTAGACGGCCCCGCCGCCCTACGTCGCGGCCCCGCTGCCCTTCCCCTTGACGGCCCCGCCGCCCTACGTCGCGGCCCCGCTGCCCTACCCTACGTCGCGGCCCCGCCGCCCTACCCTTCGACGGCCCCGCCGCCCTACGTCGCAGCCCCGCCGCCCTACTTCGATGGCCCCGCCGCCCTACGTTGCGGCCCCGCCGCCCTACTTCGACGGCCCCGCCGCACTACGTCGCGGCCCCGCCGCCCTACCCTACGTCGCGGCCCCGCCGCCCTACACTTCGCGGCCCGCCAGACGCCCTACCTGCGGCACGCCTGCCGCCCTACCTGCAGCCCACCCGCCGCCCTACCTACGACCGCCGCGCCGCCCTGAACCAGAGCCGCCCGACCGCCGGGTCGCCCAGCCGCTGACCGCCGAGCCGCCCAACAGATGCCCGCCGAGCCGCCGAGCCGCCCAGCAGCCGAGCCGCCGAGCCGCCCAGCAGCCGAGCCGCCCAGCAGCCGAGCCGCCGAGCCGCCGAGCCGCCTAGCAGCCAAGCAGCCGAGCCGCCGAGCCGCCCAGCAGCCGAGCCGCCGAGCAGCCGAGCCGCCCAGCAGCCGAGCCGCCAGCCGCTGAGCTGCCCTACTTCCAGACCGCCCGTTCTGCCCAGACTGGTGAGCACAGAGCCTTCTTTTTCATTGCACTGCCCTCACCCTACTGCTTGCACTGCTAGGCGTCTGTCGTCATGGCTACCCCCAGTGTCCTCGCTTTTGACGCTAAGGGTCGGGCCATTGACTTTGCGGTCTGGGTAGATGACCTGCAGCTGTTCTTACAGTGCGATAGGGCAGACGGCCTCTCTCTCTTTGACCTTACCTCTGGCGCTTCCTCTGCCCCTGCTGCTGATGCTGACCCTACTGTTCGCTCCCAGTGGGCTACGCGCGATGCTGCTGCACGTCTTGCTGTGCGTCGCCACCTCCCTACCTCTGAGCGTGCGCACTTTAGTCAGTACAAGAGTGCTCAGACCTTGTACGACGCTGTAGTTGCGCGCTACTCCTCCCCTGCCACTGCTGCAATGAGCCGCCTCATGCTACCCTTCCTCTTCCCTGACCTTGCCGCCTTTCCCACAGTCGCTGATCTCATTACGCACCTCCACACTAGTGACACCCGCTACCGCGCTGCGCTTCCTGCTGACTTCTGCGCCAAGAACCCCCCCCCCATGTACATCACTCTCTACTTTCTAGTCACCCGCCTCCCCGACTCCCTTCGTGTAGTCCGGGACCACTTCCTTGCGGTTTGTCCCACCACTCTCACAGTCGACAGCCTAGAGAAGGCCCTCCTAGCGGCGGAGAAGAGCATCGTCGCTGTAGGTGCCTCTCGAGGTGACCCCCGCGCCCCCATCTTTGAGGGCTGTTCTCCTTCCCCTCTATTGCCCTCTGTCGCCTCTGCCGCTGCGGCCGACCTCGTTGGTCTTGAGTCGGTCGGTGCGGCTTCTGCCCCTAGCGGGAGACGTCGCCCTGGCAAGGGCAAGGGGGGCAAGGGGGCGGGTGGGGCTAGCGGGGCTAGCGGGGGCAGTGGCGGTGGAGGTGGAGGCGGCGGAGGGAGTGGGGGTGGCGGTGGAGGAGGTGGTGGGGGTGGGGGTGCTAGTGGCAGCAGTGGTGGCGGAGGCGGCGTCAGCGGCGGCGGTACTGGCGGGGGTGGCGGGGGTGGCGGAGGTGGAGGAGGTGGAGGAGGAGGTGGCGGAGGTGGAGGAGGTGGAGGAGGAGGTGGTGGAGGTGGTCGGAGTGGCACTTCACAGCGGAGCGACACTGGGGGTGGTCAGCGCCAGCAGCAGCAGCGTTCTCCCGACGTCCCCACCCCTCAGCAGCTCCGTGAGTGGTACACGCAGCTTCAGCGTGGTGGGGGTCTTGGTCCCTGCACCTACGTCCTTTGCACCGGCGACCGCGCGGGTGAGCAGTGTGGGGGTGCCCACCCCACCCAGCGCTGTTTTGGCCGCCTGACGGACGCTTGGCGTCAGCAGTTTCCGGAGGCCACGGAGATCCCCCGCTGGGGAGAGCTGTCTAGGGCTGGCGTAGCCATCTTTGATCTTGACTTTGATGCTATCCTTGCTGCCATCTATGCTGTGACTCTTAGTGATGAGGGTGACTGTTACCGGTGTTTTCTGCCCGACCCGGGCATTGAGACTGCTGCTCTAGGTACTGGTGAGGCTGCTGCCCTAGGTGCTTGCGACGCTGCTGCTCTGGGTGCTAGTGTGTCTGCGTCCCCAGGTACTGGTGAGTCTGTGCTCTCAGGTACTACGTCGGCTTCGGCCTCTCACACCTTCACCCTTGACTCTGGGGCGTCTCGCTCTTTCTTTCGGGATCGCACCACACTCACGTCGCTTAGTCGGCCGGTTGCGGTTTCCCTGGCTGACCCCTCAGGGGGTCCTGTCCTGTCTCGCTTCTCCACTGTCCTCCCGTGTCCGGCGGCTCCCTCTGGCACCCTGTCTGGTCTCTACCTCCCCTCGTTCTCTACGAACTTGGTGAGTGGTGCTGACCTACAAGATGCGGGAGTCCACCAGTTGACCCTTGCTCGTCAGCGGGTGACGCACTGCACAGAGGCTAGCACAGGTCGACACCTGGCTACGTTTACCCGTCAGCCAGGGTCGAGCCTGTACATACTGACCACTGCTTCCCCCCCAGTTACTGGGTCTGGTAGGGTCCCTGCGTCTGGTCAGGTGTTTGCTGCAGCGTCCAGGTCTGGTCCTGAGTCTGCCCCCTGTCCGTGTCGTCTCCTGTCTCACGAGACTCTCCTCTGGCACCACCGCCTTGGTCACCCCTCTCTGCTTCGGCTCAGAGGCATGGCCTCCCGTCTTCTTGTGTCTGGTCTCCCCCGGTCCCTCCCTCCCCTTCCTCAGGGCCCTGGCCCTTCCTGTGTCCCCTGTGTCGAGGGGCGCCAGCGTGCTGCCCCTCAATCCTCCCAGTTTCCTCCGACTGAGGCCCCGTTGCAGACGCTTCACATGGACGTGTGGGGCCCCGCCCGCGTCCGTGGACAGGGTCACGAGCGCTACTTCCTGCTTGTTGTTGACGACTACTCGCGTTACACCACAGTCTTCCCCTTGCGCAGCAAGGGTGATGTCTCTGCGGTGCTGATCGACTGGATCCGCGCAGCTCGTCTCCAGCTCAGGCAGAGCTTTGGCTCGGACTTTCCTGTGTTGCGTCTGCACTCGGACAGAGGCGGAGAGTTCTCCTCTGGCCTTCTGCGTGCCTACTGTCGTGCGCGAGGCATCCGTCAGACCTTCACGCTTCCGGACACACCGCAGCAAAATGGGATTGCTGAGCGCCGCATTGGCATGGTCATGGACGTCGCTCGTACGTCTATGATGCATGCGGCTGCCCCCCATTTTCTGTGGCTGTTTGCGGTGAGGTACGCGGCGCACCAGATCAACCTTCACCCGAGGGTCTCCAGGCCGGAGACCTCCCCAGCCCTGCTGTGGACGGGGAAGGTTGGCGATGCGTCGGCGTTCCGGGTCTGGGGATCTCGGGCGTTTGTCCGTGACTTGTCTGCGGACAAGCTGTCCCCTCGTGCTGCTCCCTGCGTCTTCCTGGGGTTCCCCCCCGACGCCCCTGGGTGGCAGTTCTACCACCCCACCTCTCGCCGTGTTCTGTCCTCCCAGGACGTCACGTTCGACGAGTCGGTACCCTACTACCGCCTCTTCCCCTACCACACTCCGTCCCTCCCCCCACCCCCGCTCTTCCTGGTACCAGGTCCCCCCCCGGTAGACCCCCTCCCCCCTCAGGGTTCTGCCCCTTCATGTGTGTCCCAGGTAGACGCGGTCGAGCCTGTCGAGGTCACTGGTGACTCTGGTGTTGCTTCGGGTGCTGAGCCTAGGGGTGCTGCGACTGGGGGTACTGTGCCTAGGGGTGCTGAGACTGGGGGTGCTGAGCCTGGGGGTGCGGAGCCTGGGGGTGCTCAGCCTAGGGGTGCTGAGCTTGGGGGTGCTGAGCCTGGGGGTGCTGAGCCTGGGGGTGCTGAGCCTGGAGGTGCTTTGGCTGAGGGTGCTGAGCCTGGAGTTTCTTCGCCTGGAGGTTCGCCGGGTGCTTCGTCTCGCCGGGAGCCACTCTCTCCACAGGAGCTGCGCGAGTGGTCTGCCCGGCGCTGGAGGTGCTGGAGGTTCTTCGACTGCTGAGGGTGCTACTGTCACGGGTCCCGGAGGTGCTCGTAGTGGGAGTACTGGAGCTGCTGGGCCTGCGGGTTCGGCTGGAGCTGGTGCTGCTGAGGGTGTTGGCGCTGAGACTACCGCTGGCGGTCCTGCTGGCGGTGCTCCTGGTGCTGCTGGGGGTTCTGGAGCTGCTGGGGGTGCTGCTGGAGGTGCTCCTGGAGTGGGTGCTCCTGCTGGGGGTACTGGTGCTGTCCTTGCTGTGTCTGGCGTCGCCGCGCGGCCTCGACCGTACTTCGTTCCACTCCTGCAGCAGGTTCTTGGTCTTCCGCCTTCTACTGGCTCTCCTCCTCTCTTAGAGCGTCCACAGCCAGTCCCGTCCCAGTCACAGCTACAGCCTGCTTCCCCCTTACCTGCTCCTTCTCCCTACGCTGGTCCTACTGGAGGTCTTACTGAGCGTCATGAGCCTGCGTCTCGTCCTGCGTCACCTGTTCGTCCTGCACGCGCTAGTGGTCGCAGTTCGCGTCAACGTCCTCCTCCTGTCCCTGGCACGCACCGGATGTCACTTCGCCCGTTCACTGCTCCTCCGCGTGCCCCTTTAGCTTCTTCTCCTGAGTCCTCTCTTCCTGCTCTTGCCGACCCGGAGTCGGACTCTCTTCGTGCTGCCAGTCCTACTGTCACGCGTTTCCTTGCTACTGTCGTCTCTGACCCTTCTTTCGAGTCTTCTGCTGCGTCTGCCCTCGTTACTGAGCTCGTTGACTTTGCTGCTCGCTGTCGCTTAGACTACGCTGCTAGTCTTATCGCAGAGTCTGAGTCTGTCTGTCCTTCGTCCGTTGGGGGTGAGTGTGCCCTTGGCACGGACGTCCTCGAGGGCAGGCAGGAGGAGTTCCAGTGCCTGGCAGCCGCTTCACCGCATCTCTTGTCCGTACTGCTTACCCTTGAGGGAGACCCGGATGCACTTGACATCTCAACTCCGCGCTCTTATGCGGAGGCGATAGAGGGTCCCTACTCTCAGTGGCAGGCAGCTATGGATGCAGAGATGGCTTCCTGGAAGTCCACAGACACCTACGTTGATGCTGTCCCCCCTCCTGGGGCGAACATCGTCAGTGGCATGTGGATCTTCAGGGTGAAGCGGCCGCCGAGTTCTCCGCCTGTCTTCAAGGCGCGTTACATGGCTCGTGGCTTCAGTCAGCGGCAGGGGGTTGACTACTTTCAGACCTTCTCCCCCACCCCGAAGATGACCACTCTTCGGGTACTGCTGCACGTTGCTGCTCACCGTGACTACGAGCTGCACTCTCTCGACTTCAGCACTGCTTTCTTGCAGGGCTGCCTGCACGAGGAGATCTGGCTGCGCCGCCCACCTGGCTTCACTGGGTCTTTCCCTCCTGGTACCCAGTGGAGTCTCCGGCGTCCAGTCTACGGTCTCCTCCAGGCGCCCCGTGAGTGGCACGACACACTGAGGACTACGCTTGCGGCTCTTGGGTTTGCTCCTTCTACTGCTGACCCGTCGCTGTTTCTGCGCACCGACACCTCTCTGCCGCCGTTCTACATCCTCGTGTACGTCGACGACTTGGTCTTTGCCACAGCTGACACTGCTGGACTCGCCTACGTGAAGTCCAAGCTGCAGAAGAGACACACGTGCACTGACCTGGGTGAACTGCGCAGCTACCTTGGCTTGCAGATCACCCGGGACAGAGCACGCCGCACCATTACCCTGACTCAGTCACACATGGTGCAGCAGGTCCTTCAGCGCTTCAGCTTCACGTACTCCTCGCCTCAGGCCACTCCTCTGCCTACTCGCCACTCGCTCTCAGCTCTGCCTTCGGATGAGTCCGTAGAGTCGAGTGGCCCGTATCCAGAGCTTGTTGGCTGCCTCATATACCTGATGACCTGCACTCGACCTGACCTTGCATACCCTCTTAGCATTCTCGCACGCTATGTTGCTCCTGGGAGACACCGACCAGAGCACATGGCTGCAGCAAAGAGGGTGTTGCGCTACTTGTGCAGTACGTCGGGCATGGGGCTAGTGCTTGGAGGGCGGAGTCCAGTGGTCCTCACTGGGCACGCGGACGCTTCTTGGGCTGACGACCAGGCTACGCAGCGGTCGTCACAGGGTTACACCTTCAGCCTCGGTTCCGGCTCTGTTTCGTGGCGGGCTACCCGCTCGTCTTCTGTTCTCGGCTCTAGTTGTGAGGCTGAGATCTACGCCGGGGCTATGGCTGCCCAGGAGCTTCGCTGGCTCACCTACCTGCTGACTGACCTTGGAGAGCCGCCTCGTTCTCCTCCAGTCCTGTACGTAGACAACAAGGCCATGCTGGCCTTGTGTCGAGAGCACCGACTGGAGCACAGGACAAAGCACATTGCTCTCCGCTACTTTCTTGCTCGTGAGCCACAGCAGCGTGGACAGTTGCGGCTTGCGTACGTGGCCTCTGAGGCCAACACTGCTGATGTCTTCACCAAGGCACTTGCGCCTTGTGATCATCAGCGCTTCTGCACTCAGTTGGGTCTTGTGCCTGTCTTGCCTCACTTGCTCACTTCTTGACCTTGCTTGTACTGTCACTTATATATACTCTTGCTCTTGCTTGCTTAGCCTCTTGTATATCTATATATATGTGTTCTTGCATGTGAACTGGCCTTTTGGCCTTTGAACTTGTGCTCGGAATGTGTGGTGACTTTGTGATCCACCCTGAGCTTGCTTTGCTTTGCTTGACTGGTCTTGTGACCCCTTGTTCTCCCCCACTTTGCCTATGGGGGTGTGTCAGATTTATATGACATAGCTACTGTAGGCTATAGTGGGGTAGCACATATGGGGTACTGCTTTCTAGGGTTTGTACTTGTACCCAACTTTCCCTTAGTCATTTTCATTCTCGTTCTCATTCTCACAATGTCTTCTCCATCACTGTGCTCCGCCTCCTCGCCCTTCCTCTCATCCATATCGCTCTTCCCATCCTTCTCTCCCGCGTCCCCATTCTTGCCCTTCCCACGCGTCCCCTTCTTTTTCGGGTATTCCATGTAAAGGCCCACACCTTTTGTTGCCAGGAACACGGACGAACCGTAGTTCCAGTCGACCACCACCTGGATCAGCTGATGCACGACAACCTTGTCGGTCATGTCAAGCTCTTCCCCATACAACTTCAGCACCCTCTTCTGGATGCTCGCCGTGGCCCCCAGCTGATCACCTTGGTGTTTCCGGATGTCCGAGCACACGTCTCTCCAACACACCTCCAAACCCTCCAGTTGATCCACACTAGCGCGACACAGCTTTGCAGCGGCTGAGCCACTTTTGACCGCGGCAGCACGAACCTCCACGGTGACTCTTTTCCAGGCTGATCTCGCACCACCTGCCGTGTTGCAGCGCGCATATTCCGCGGTCAGACTCCACACAGCAGCAAACGCGAACGCGACCGCGGCGGCGAATAACGTCTTCTGTTCTTTCCCCTTCACTTTCGCATCATCTTCCGCGACCTCTAGCCCAACTGCAGCACATAACGCGGACTGGACAGTGTTGTCCGAATCCGCTTCCACAAGTTCGCGACACGTTTTGAAAATGTTGAGCATCCTGTGGCACAATCAAAAAGCACGGGAGTTAGAACGAAACAGTTGAATGAACCGTGTATGCGGAAGCACGTCGTACCTCTTGTGGTTGCCAGCCAGTTTCCGCAGAAAATGATTTGAACATAGGCCCGCGGTCATCTTCCGCGCCAGGTCGAGATTTTCCGCCCAATCGGATTCCTCCTTATTGGAGAGCACCAACTCACGACTCTGAACGCGGCCGTGCCACATGGTCTGTGCCACCGCAGACAGGTAGCGCGCGAGCGTAGTACGCGAAAACGAGCCGAGATAGTAGCGCACCCCTCCGTGATGAAGCTCAACCGAGAACGGGTTTTTGTTCCCCGGAGTAAAGCGGACTCCGACCATCGCCGTCTGTGTGGCCGCGACGTTCTTATGTCCCCCCTCCACAACACCGGTCCCAATACAAAGCTGGTCCTTCGGGTCCTTGGCCATTGCACCCCCACGACCAGCACCCTTCACCGCAGCCCGGGCCGCAAGAAACCTTTTCCGCGATTCCAACGCCTCCGCATCCTCGTCGTCAGAAATAACTACCGCGCCCTCGTTCTTGCTCCCCGCAATGGCAAGCCTCGCAGCCGCGACTCCACAGTCCTTCACTGCAGCAGCCGCGGTAGATGAATCTTTTCCAGCGGCCTTCAACTTCTTCACGCGGCCCGTAGTAGCCTCGCCTTCGGCAGCTTGAGGTACAGGACGCTTCTCCTGACGCGCGGACTCACCACCCCCTGATAGGATGAGCGGGAGGCTTGTGACACCCGCTGGAGCCGCGGGGAGTTTGGGAATCCGACCCGCGGGTTGCTCGGGGCATGTAGTCGGCCCCAAATTACCCGCGAAGGACCCCATCACTGTCCTCAAGATCATAGCCCCCGCGCCCGCACCACGCTCAGCCGCGTTCGCAACGGCGTTTTCAAAGCCGACGAGCTTCTGCCAGACCTCCGCGCTGTCCGAAAATATAACTTATATTTTCTATATGTACCAGCCTGTAGGATTGGGTACTGTAGTTATAGCCATTCTAGTTGGTGGTGCACCATTCTTGCTTTTGCTTGCCTATTTGTTCTGTTTGCTCTATAGTGAACTTCCTCTTTTGTTGGCCACCCCTCTCCCACGCTACCTTCTACTACCAAAACCCTAGCCATGGCGTATGAGCTCAATCTATTGCTTTGACACGCGCGAGTCTGCTCTGCGGCACTATTGAGCGCGGAAAAAATCGTGGACTTCAACTCCACCACCGCGGCCTCAAGGCGTGCAAATGTGAGCGCCGCCGTCTCCCTTTGAGAAGTCGCGTTCGCCCTCTCCACGCGCATTTCCTGGACCGCGTTTGCAACATCCTTGCGACCTCGCTTATCCGCATCGTCGGCGCGGGCCACGAGGCGGTTCATGGTCGTCAATGCCCGTTCAAACCCCTCTTGGCTCTCCTCCGCGCGGCCCATCAACTCCGACATCGTATCCCGCTGGTGTGCCAATCGCCTTTCTTGCGTATTTGCCAACTCCTTCAGCCGACAGACTTCGGCCTCGAGACGCACCACCTCGTGCGCAAGCGTGAGCGCCGGCAACTTGGAGAGCTGTTCGGCGGAGCGGCCGCCGCTCCTTTTCGGCCATTTCCCACCTCTGCCACTAGCAACCTCCAACCGATTCTCGGTTACGCGGGGTGGAGTGGCCTTGTCCACGTCGTCAGCTGCGGTGTTCTTCTCCGCGGTTGGCGCGGCAGGCCCCTTCTCGTTTCCCGCGTCATCCACCTTCCTGTTCTGGTTTCCCGCGGATGAATCACCCACAGCCTCCGATACCCTTTCCGCGTTGTCACCATCGGGTGTCTTACTCACGGGTGGGTTTCCCTTTCTAGGGCCCGCGACCGTACCGGCAGCGCTGTGTCAGAATATTATCTTATGTTCTCTAGCCTGCAGTGGGGTACTCTATAGCGAGTATAACCCCTTAGGGTTTCGTATATGTATCCCCTTACTTGCTAGTGCAAACCCTCTTTTGCCTAACTTCTTTCTTGCCTAGCTAGGTTGTTCCTAGCTATGGCTCCTGATTCTCTTTACTATCTTCACATGGTTTCAGAGCGGTTACGCGCTCGGCCTGTGGGTACTACTGCTTCCGCTGCTACACGCTCTGTCGCACGCCCCGTGGCGTGCGACGCATTTTCAATCTCGCCGCGCGCCACGGGGCGCGCGGCCCCTTTCTTTTCTGGCGCGCCGCCCGCTGCCCCGTCGCGCCGCCCAGGGGAGCCGCGCGCGGCCCCCTGCCCGTCCGTTACGACGGTCTGGGGTGTCGCGTGCGGCCCCGTCGCCGCCCGCAGCGACCCCGTCCCCACCCGCCGCGGCCCCGGCTCCGCGGGCAGCGGCCCCGTCGCCGCCCGCGCGGCCTCGTCGCCGCCCGCGCGGCCCCGTCGCCGCCGCAGCGGCCCCGTCGCCGCCCGCAGCGACCCCGTCCCCACCCGCCGCGGCCTCGTCTCCGCGGGCAGCGGCTCCGTCGCCGCCCGCGCGGCCCCGTCGCCCTACTCGCGGCCCCGGCCCCGTGCCCCTACCTGCGACTCTCTCAGGTCCGTGGTGGGCCACTTTCTCCACATCCCCCCCCCCCCCCCCCCCCCCCCTCCTCCCCTCCCCCCATTTCCCGTCGTCTGTCGAGGCGACCTGAGGGGGTCGCTTGTGTCAGAATATTATCTTATGTTCTCTAGCCTGCAGTGGGGTACTCTATAGCGAGTATAACCCCTTAGGGTTTCGTATGTGTATCCCCTTGCTTGCTAGTGCAAACCCTCTTTTGCCTAACTTCTTTCTTGCCTAGCTAGGTTGTTCCTAGCTATGGCTCCTGATTCTCTTTACTATCTTCACACGCTGTCCACCGCGGCCGCGTGAAGCACCGTTGAGTGAGCGCCAGCCGTTTTGTGCAACGCGAGCTCCGCTAGAACGATGTCGACGGCAAGATCACACGCGTGCTTGACGATCCTGTCCCTCAGAGACTTCAGGGACTTCGTCTTCGGGGCACGGACGACATCCGAGCTGTTCCGCGACGCAAAATCATAATCTTGCAGCACGCGTTGAAAGCTGTAGACGACGATCATGCCGGACTTGGCGTTAGGATTGGTAACGTGGGTGAGGTTATGCGGAAACATAGACAAAAAACATCTTTCAGACGCGAAGAGCAGGATCACAGGGGGACATGCGGAAACACGCAGCAAGAGCGTACCATCCACTCTCGCCTGAGCACCAGCGCCCGCTGCCAAACTTCCTTCTTGAGATCCGGCTCCAAGTTCTCCGATGCAACCACCCTCGCGAACCACCTGCGGGAAAACGCAACACGAAATGTGAACAGCCCCGCGATGAAGCAACTTTTAAAACGAACGAAACTCACCCGACCACGTCGTCCGCCAGCTTTGAATGTTTATCCTCGTCGGGAACTGACTCGATGTGAAGAACCCGCGTTCCACAATTTTCCTCGTCAGGCGAAACGAGGTCGTCAAGGCGGATGACGAGCAGGATGCTGCAATGACAAGAACCATCGTCCAGACTGCACGTGCGACAGAATCAAGAACAATGAGCGAAAAAAACCACGACGGGCGTGCATAAAAAAGAAACTACCCGCGATCCACCCACCTGCTCCACAACGGAAACACGAGCAGGGATTTGCAGAGCAGGTCGTCGTTGATACTGTCCTTCTTTAGGAGCGGTGCAAGGACGTCGTGCGTATAGATGAGAGGACTGTGTTCCAGGGGCGGAGGATGCCTGCCAAGCACATGGCTGTTGAAACCACGATGGATGGAACAAAAGAGTGTCAGAAAGCGCGATAGCGCGAAAAAATGGCGCGGAAAAAACATCGGATTGCACTTACAGGCAAGCGAAATCAAGGCATGGCACGGAAAAATCAGCGTCCTCGTTGAGCAAGATGTCCTTGTTCTCGCCCGCGAGACTAACAGATGTGCCACCGGCCACCAAAACAACGTCGTGACCCTTCAGAGCTTCCATGGGATCCATGAGATTCCGGCGTTCGCGAAGCATTCTGCATGCGCAAAAAGGGTAACCGACGCGAGAACGCGAAAAATCCATCAGGATAGTCACCTGCGGAAACAAGCTCCGTGGAAAAGCCAGTACCACGGGTTTAACCGACTCACAACAGCACACGCGGAAATGAAAACGCTGGAATATAAACCCAGCGAATGAGGCGCACGTACATGGATGGGGGAAAATTGCACGCGGTTTTGAACGCGAGAAACCAGTACTGAAAAGCAAGCGCGAAAAGCAAGCGCGAATTCCGTAACGAGAGTTAATGAGAGTTAATGAGGACACGCAGCTGAATCGGATGAGGCAGATGCATGAACGAGGCACGTCGGAAGTACTTGCTAGAGATTCCGCGGCCGACTACCCGTGTGCAATAATCCAGCCGTGCGCATCGAAACTGAAAACAAAACACACAAGCGTGAACGCATACCTTACAAAAGTGGAGAGAGCAGAGACGTAGATTAAGGTCTGCGCAGAGAGCTGACCGAGAGGGATGAGGAAAGGCTGAATCGAAACGCAAAACAAAACACAAAAATGGGACTCAAAGGGCCTCCTATACCCCCTCCGGCCCTCCTGCCCCGTTCCTCGCTCGGAGCATTCCAACGCCCGTCGGCCCAGGGGTGCATCGGACGGGTGCCACGCGTCCACTCTAACATCGCGCATCCTGTTATGTACACTTCGTTTAACAACTCGTTGTTGTAGATTTATTACTCATTGTATTCGAAAAACACAAGGAAAAGGTCACGTAAGAACGCGAGTTTTTAATGTTATGGTGGGTGCGACTCTCTCGCGGGCTGCAGCCGTGTGCACATCCCAAGTGTTTTTCAATTCAAGGAAATAGCATCGGGAAACCGGAAGCACAAAATGCATGAAGGGAGATTCCGGCAGTGGGTGTGGCTCGCGGGGTGCCTATTTCCGGTTGCCCCGCACTAACGGGTTATTCGCGCGCGTGTCCCTTGGGGCGCTCCTGGCGAGGCCAACCGGGCCTCGGCAGGCACGGGCCGGGCCTCGCAGGCTCGCGAGCCCGGTGGTCCCAGTCCCCGTCACGCGGGAGAGTGTTGCGTCATGCGGTCCCCGAGCCAGCTCAAAGGGCCGGAGCTGCGTTAGCCTGCTTCCCGCCCCGGACAGGCTGGCGAGCTCGGTTCTGGGCGGTCGAGTGCAGCACGCGGGCCCTCGCGTGCAGGGGGCTCGGAGCCCGGTAGCGCTACCGAGGCCGGTACCGAGCGACTACCGTTTTCGGAAGTGAAATAAATTGAGATGAGGTGAGGCAAATTCAGGAGCCGAAAGAAAGGGATGGGAGGGAAGGGAAGCGAAGAGCCAAGTCGCCATGCACCCCTTCCCTGGTGTAACCCCAAAGCGCGGGACGCCGCTGCAGCATCTGGATGCGGGAAATTTGCACTGACAAGGCGGGAAGCTTTGGGAAGTTGGCGGAGGAGGTGCGCTGTACGGGGAGCCGCGAAGAACGTCCGAAACGCTGGCGAGTGGACGAAGTTTTTGCCAGCATTGGAAAGACCCCTTATTCCGCTGTTGTCAAACATTATATGTTTGTGTGGTTCTAGGCTGTAGTGGGTCACACCATAAGGGGTACACCAGTTTAGGGTTTCATATTTGTACTGTTGTTCCTGCTAGTCACAGACATTCCTGTTTCTCATTCTGACATGGTATTACGAGCCTAGGTTCCACCTAGGACCGGAACGTTAGGGCCCACCGTTTCCGCTAGCCGCGCCCTCGTGCGCCGCCTTTTCCTAGCGCCCTCGTGCGCCTCGTTCCTAGCGTCGCCCCTTCAGGCCCTCACGGCCCCTCGCGTCGCCCCTTACGGCCTCTCACGGCCCCGTCTTAAGACCCCGCGCTAGCCCCTTAAGGCCCCGCGTCGGCCCCGCACTAGCCTCTCACGGCCCCCTATGGCCCCACGCTAGCCCCGAACGGCCCCGTGTAGCCCCGCGCTAGCCTCCCACGGCCCACCTACGGCCCCGCGCTAGCCTCCTACGGCCCCGATTGGCCCCGCGCTAGCCTCGAACGGCCCCGTGCGGCCCCCGCGCTAACCTCCCACGGCCCCGTAAGGCCCCGCGCTAGCCTCCCACGGCCCCTTCAGGCCCCGCGCTAGCCTCCCACGGCCCCTTAAGGCCCCGCGCTAGCCTCCTACGGCCCCCAAATGGCCCCGCGCTAGCCCCGACCGGCCCCCGAACGGCCCCTCCCGCGCTCGCCCCTCTACGGCTGAGCCGCACAGCGCGACCCCAGCTGCACCGCGCGACCCAGCCGAGCCGCGCCGCCCCAGCCGAGCCGCGCCGCCCTAGCCGAGCCGCGCCGTCCTAGCCGGGCCGCGCCCTCCTTACCTGAGCAGCAGCACCACTACTGCTACTGCTACCGCTACTACTACCGCTGTTGCTGCTGCTACTGCCACTGCTACTGCTACTTCAGCTATGGCTAGCCCTCCAGTTCTCTCGTTCGATGCTGAGGGCCGCCCGATTAAGTTTGAGACCTGGCTCGATGATCTGCACCTGTTCCTCCAGCTCACTGCCAGAGAGGATATCTCGCTGTACGATCACGCACTAGGCACAGTCCCTCCTCCTGCTACTACTGCTGCTGCTACTGCTTGCTCACAGTGGCAGACTCGCGATGCCCACGCCCGCTTTGCTATTCGCAACTCCCTGCCAGTCGACGAGCGCGAGCACTTTGGCCAGCATCAGACTGCGCAGGCCCTGTACACTGCTGTAGTTGCGCGCTACTCCTCCCCGGCCTCAGCTGCACTAGGCCGCCTCTCGCTTCCCTACCTGTTCCCCGACCTGTCCGCCTTCCAGACAGTCGCTGACCTCATCACTCACCTCCGCACTAGTGATGCCCGCTTCCGTGCCGCCATGCCCGCTGAGTTTCTTGCCTCCAACCCTCCCCCGCTCTGGCTCACTCTCTACCACCTAGTCACCCGCCTCCTTGACACTCTGCGTACAGTCAGGGACCACTTCCTAGCTCGCTGCCCCACTGAGCTCACCATTACCGCCCTAGAGAAGGAACTACTTGCAGCTGAGAAGAGTATTGTAGCTGTAGGTACCTCTCGTGGCGACCCCCGCACCCCTTTCTTCGAGGGGTGTTCCCCCTCCCCCCTGCTCCCCTCTGTCGCCTCTGCTGCTGCTGTCGACCTCCTTGGTGCTGAGCAGGTCGGCTCTGCGTCCGCTCCCAGCGGGCGTCGCAGCGGCAAGGGCAGGGGAGGCAAGGGCGGTGGGGGTGACGGCGGGGGAGGCGGTGGTGGGGGTGGTGGCGGCGGTGGGGGTGGTGGCGGGGCTGGAGGGGCTAGTGGCAGCGGTGGGAGTGGTGGAGGCAGCGGCGGCGGCGGTGGCCGGGGTGGGGGCGGTGGTGGTGGCGGCAGTGGACGTGGAGGCGGCAGGGGCGGTGGTGGTCGTGGTGGAGGCGGTGGTGGTGGTCGTGGAGGCTCTGGCACTGGCCAGAGCGCGCAGCACCCTCAGTCCTCCCAGGAGCTTCGTGAGTGGTACTTACAGCACGGGGGTGGGGGGGGTAGCCTTAGCTGCACGTACGTCATCCGCACTGGTCGCCGCAAGGGATAGACGTGCGGGAGGGCGCACACTGCGCAGCGCTGCTTCTCTCGCCTAGATGACGCGTGGCGTGCTCAGTTTCCTGACGCTCCTGAGCTCCCTCAGTGGGCTGATCTCCTCAAGAAGGATATCGATATCTATGCTCTTGATTTTGATGTTATTCTCAAAGCCATGTATGCATTGACTATAAGTGGAGAGGAGGACCAGTACCTGTGTGTTCCGCCTGACCCAGGCATCCGCACGAGTGAGGCTGCCGCCCTAGGTACTTGCGTGTCTGCTGCCCCAGGTGCTAGTGCGGCTACTGCTCTAGGTGCTTGTGTGTCCGCCACCCCAGGTACTACTGAGTCCACAGAGGCACTGCACACCTTCACTCTAGACTCAGGCGCTTCGCGCTGTTTCTTTCGTGACCGCACTGCTCTTGAGCCCCTTGCTCGACCAGTCGCTGTCTCGCTCGCTGACCCCTCTGGGGGTCCAGTCATTGCGACCTCCTCCACTGTCCTTCCTTGTCCTGCTGTCCCGTCGGGCACACTGTCAGGTCTCCACCTCCCCTCGTTCTCTACGAACTTGGTGGCAGGTTGTGCGCTTCAGGATGGGGGTGTTCACCAGTTCACCCCTGCCTACGAGCGCGTGACACACTGCACGTGTGCTCGGACGGGCCGTCACCTGGCTACCTTCACTCGGCAGCCGGGGTCGGACCTGTACACACTGACCACTGAGTCCCCTCAGGTAGCGGCGTCTGCGTCTGTGTCAGGTCAGCTGTCTGTCCCCTGCTCGTGTCGCTCTCTAGCGCACAAGACTGTCCTCTGGCACCACCGACTTGGTCACCCGTCAGTGCAGCGCCTTCGGGGCATGCACTCCCGGTACCTTGTCTCTGGTCTTCCTCGGGTACTCCCTCCCCTCCCACCCTCCCTTGCTCCTCCTTGTCTTCCCTGTGTCGAGGGGCGGCAGCGCGCTGCCCCTCACTCCTCCTCGTTCCCCCCGACGACAGCTCCTTTGCAGACGCTCCACATGGACGTGTGGGGCCCAGCCCGCGTCCGTTGTCAGGGCCAGGAGAGGTACTTCCTGATCGTCGTTGACGACTACTCGCGCTACACCACGGTCTTCCCCTTGCGCACCAGGGGTGAAGTCCCTGATGTCCTGATCCCTTGGATCAGCAGAGCACGTCTTCAGCTGCGAGAGCGTTTTCGCTCGGAGTTTCCTGTCCTGCGCTTGCACTCTGACAGAGGTGGCGAGTTCTCCTCCCACCTCTTGGCAGCCTACTGTGCCGAGCACGGCATTCGCGAGTCGTTCACGCTTCCGGCCTCTCCACAGCAGAATGGGGTTGCTGAGCGCCGCATTGGCTTGGTCATGGAGGTCGCTCGTACCTCCTTAGTCCACGCGGCTGCCCCCCACTTTCTGTGGCCGTTTGCGGTCCGGTACGCTGCGCATCAGCTCAACCTCTGGCCCCGTGTCTCCGCTCCGGAGACCTCGCCCACACTGCTGTGGACGGGGGAGGTTGGCGATGCGTCACACTTCCGTGTCTGGGGATCCCGAGCTTTTGTTCGCGACACGTCTGCGGACAAGCTCTCCTCCCGCACTGCTCCTTGTGTCTTTCTTGGCTTTGTTCCGGATGCGTCTGGCTGGCAGTTTTACCACCCCGCCTCGCACCGCGTCTTCCCCTCTCAGGACGTTACTTTTGACGAGTCCTTGCCCTTCTACCGCCTCTTCCCCTACCGCACTGCCCCGCTCCCTCCCCCGCCTCTCTTCCTCGCGCCAGGTGCTGCAGTGGTAGACCCCCTTCCCCCTCAGGGTGCCGCTCCCTCAGGTGTCTCTCAGGTAGACCCGGTTGAGCCTGCCGAGGTAGCTGTCGACTCGCGTCCTGCTAGAGGTGCTGAGCCTGAGCGTGCGGAGCCTGAGCGTGCGGAGCCTGAGCGGGTGGAGCCTGAGGGTGCTGAGTCTGGGGGTGCTGAGACTGGGGGTGCTGAGCCTGGGGGTGCTGGGTCTCGGGGTACTGAGCCTGGCGTTGCTGAGTCTGGGGGTGCTGAGCCTGGTGGTGTTGCAGTTGACTGTGAGGCGCCTGGAGGACCTCCCTCTTCGCAGCAGCTACGTGAGTGGTACTCACGGTACTGCAGCCTCCGGCAGGGTACGTCTCGGGCTCGTGGTGCTACTGGAGTTGGTACTCGTGTTTCCCCACCACGGCGGGAGCCGCCCTCTTCCCCACAGCTTCGAGAGTGGTACGCTCGGCACATCAGTCTCCGGAGTGGAGCTGCTGGTGCTGGGGTCCCCGGAGTTGACGCTGCTGCGGGTGCTGCGGACCCTGGTGCTGGAGGTGCTGCTGCTGCTGGCGGTGCTGCTAGAGGTGCTGCTCGTACTGAGGACCCGGGCGTTGGAGCTGCTGTGGGTGCTGCGGACCCTGCTGCTTGAGGTGCTGCTGCTGCTGGAGGTGCTGCTGGTGCTGCTGGAGGTGCTGCTACTGCCGCTGGAGTGGGGAACCCGGAGGGTGGAGCTTCTGCTGGTGCTGAGGACCCTGCCGCAGGTGTCTCTGCTGGTTCGGGAGTTGCTGCACGGCCACGGCCGTACTTCGTTCCGCTCCTTCAGCAGGTTCTTAGTCAGACTCCTCCTCCCTGTCCTCCTCTCGCCTTAGAGTGTCCGCCGTCTGTCCAGTCACAGCCACAGTTACCGCCTGCCTCCCCACTCCCTGTGCCTACTCCTTACACTGGTCCGTCTGGAGGTCTTGCTGAGAGACGTGAGCCTGCGTCACGTCCTGTGTCACCTGCGTCTCGTCGAGCGTCGCCGGTTCGTGCTGCTACCACTGGTAGTCGTGTCCAGCGTCAGCGTCCTCCTGCTGTCCCAGGCACTCACCACATGGCACTTCGTCAGTCCACTGCTCCACAGCGTGTCGCACTCCCGTCGCCTCCTGCGTCCTCTCTTCCTGCTCTTGCTGACCCGGAGTCAGACACCCTTCGCGCTGCCAGTCCTACTGTCACACGTCTCCTGGCTACAGTTGTCACTGACCCTTCCTTTGAGTCCGCTGCTGCGTCTGCCTTAGTCACTGAGCTTGTCGACTTTGCAGCTGCGTGTCGTCTAGACTACGCTGCGAGTCTTGTTGCTGAGTCTGAGTCTGTCTGTCCTCCGTCCGTCGGGGGTGAGTGTGCTCTTGGCACGGACGTTCTTGAGGACAGACAGGAGGAGTTTGGTTGCCTTGCCGCTGCTTTGCCCCATCTCGTGTCCATGCTTGTTGCCCCTCAGGGAGACCCGGATGCACCAGACATCCCGACCCCACGCTCTTACGCAGAGGCGATGGCCGGTCCCTACTCCTCTCAGTGGCAGTCAGCCATGGACACAGAGATGGCTTCCTGGAAGTCCACTGGCACCTACGTCGACGAGGTTCCCCCACCTGGGGCGAACATCGTCAGTGGCATGTGGATTTTCAGGGTGAAGCGGCCGCCGGGCTCTCCGCCTGTCTTCAAGGCGCGTTACGTTGCACGAGGCTTCAGTCAGCAAGAGGGAGTTGACTTCTTCCAGACCTTCTCCCTGACCCCGAAGATGACCACTCTTCAGGTTCTGCTACACGTCGCCGCTCAGCGTGACTACGAGCTCCACTCTCTTGACTTCAGCACAACTTTCTTGCAGGGCAGCCTGCACGAGGAGATCTGGCTGCGCCGCCCACCTGGCTTCACTGGGTCGTTCCCTCCTGGTACCCAGTGGAGCCTCAGGCGGCCAGTCTACGCTCTCCGCCAGGCGCCACGTGAGTGGCACGACACACTGAGGACTACACTTGCGGCTCTTGGGTTCGCTCCTTCTACTGCTGACCCGTCGCTGTTTCTACGCACCGACACCTCACTGCCGCCGTTCTACATCCTCGTGTACGTCGACGACTTGGTCTTTGCCACCTCTGACACAGCTGGTCTCGCTCACGTGAAGTCCGAGCTGCAGAAGAGACACACGTGCACTGACCTGGGTGAACTGACAAGCTATCTTGGCTTGCGGATCATCCGGGACAGAGCACGGCGCACCATCACCTTGACTCAGTCACACATGGTGCAGCAGGTCCTTCAGCGCTTCGGCTTCACGTACTCCTCGCCTCAGTCCACTCCTCTGCCTACGGGACACTCGCTCTCAGCTCTGCCTTCGGATGAGTCCGTAGAGCCGAGTGGTCCGTATCCAGAGCTTGTGGGCTGCCTCATGTACCTGATGACCTGCACTCGACCTGACCTTGCATACCCTCTCAGCATCTTAGCACGCTATGTCGCTCCCGGCCGTCACCGGAAGGAGCACATGGATGCAGCTAAGAGGGTGTTGCGCTACTTGTGCAGTACGTCGGGCATGGGACTAGTGCTTGGAGGGCGAGACCGGCCTGTTCTCACTGGGCACTCAGACGCTTCTTGGGCAGACGACCAGGCTACTCAGCGGTCGTCTCAGGGTTACACCTTCAGTCTTGGCTCTGGCTCTGTCTCTTGGCGTTCTACTCGTTCTTCTTCTGTTCTCGGCTCCAGCTGTGAGGCTGAGATCTACGCCACGGCCATGGCTGCCCAGGAGCTTCGCTGGCTCACCTACCTGCTGACTGACCTTGGAGAGCAGCCTCGTTCTCCTCCAGTGCTGTACGTCGACAACAAGGCAACCATAGCCTTGTGTCAGGAGCACAGACTGGAGCACAGGACGAAGCACATTGCTCTGCGTTACTTTCTAGCTCGAGAGCTACAGCAGCGTGGTCAGCTTCTTCTGCGTTACGTGGCCACTGAGGCCAACACTGCTGATGTGTTCACCAAGGCGCTTCCGCCTGTTGACCATCAGCGTTTTTGCACTCTTCTAGGCCTTGTGCCGACTGTTCCTCACTTGCTCCCTTCTTGACCTTGCCTGTACTGTGATCATTATATATATACCTGCATGTTTGCCCTTGCTAGGTTGTGATCATTGTACCTTTTGCTCTGTTATAAAACTGCATGTGAACTGGTCTTGTGACCGCTCACTTGTGCTCGGAATTTGTGTGGAATCCTCGAGATCCACCCTGAGCTTGTTTGCCTTGCTTTGCCTTGACTGGTCTTGTGACCCCTAGGTCTCCCCCACTTTGCCTATGGGGGTGTGTCAAACATTATATGTTTGTGTGGTTCTAGGCTGTAGTGGGTCACACCATAAGGGGTACACCAGTTTAGGGTTTCATATTTGTACTGTTGTTCCTGCTAGTCACAGACATTCCTGTTTCTCATTCTGACAGCTGTGGAGATGTGTACCGAGTTTTCGCAGGGGATGTGCTCCTGACATCCACGGCGTTAGATGGGTTGGTGATGGTGAGGTGAGGTTTGCTGACAGGCAGCAACACTATTGGCTCGGATCTTGTGCAAGTGTCAGACCGCGGATTCGAATTTGAGTTGGCCGTCACGTCAACCGTCTGGAGGGAAAAGCCATTTTCCGCTACAACTACATAGTACGTGCTTCGATACGCAAATGTTGCTGTTCGCATGTTGATTCAAAGCAAGCATGCAGCTAAATCAGGGACTAAACCATTAACAATCATGCAACTAAACCATTATTGTTCAAGGTGACTAAACCATTATTGTTCAAGTTTCTGTGCTTCTCATAATTTCGCTACCCTAATGTCGCAACATCAGTTATAGAAAATGTTGTGAAATAAGGCAACCAGCATTTAGTCATCTTTTATGCTTTTTATCGTAGTTCAACGCTGCAATCACATGGTGCGTGGTGGATAAGACGCCTTCAATAGGGGCAAGACCCCAGGGTGAGCTTTGAGTGGAGGCAAAGAGCCATGGGGAAATGGAGGCATTGAAGTCTTCAAAGCGAGATATGAGTAAAGCCTCCCAGTCCACCTAAATGGAAGTGACATGATGAAGGTGGTGTATGAATGGAGCTCATACGATTATTCGTGTGGTGACTGATCGGGTACCAAGGCATAAGGCCCACTATGAACTGCTCCTGTCGAGGACCTACCACACATGTTTTTTGACTGCGGACATGCAGCCTCGGTGGTCGAGTCAATCCAACGGGTAGCCTTGCGACACCTCAACACTTCGGTTGAGGCTGTTGCGGTGTTTTTCCCACTTCCTCACCCGTCGAGCCTCACGGCCCCTTGGTGTCTACTCGTTGGTGCGGCTACCACCATTATTTGGAGAGATCGCTGCGCCTTTCACTAAGAACAGACCTCATACTCTCGCCTGGAGACTCTGCACCGAATACTGGCTCTGTTCCTGACAGCCTGCAAAATCTACTTCTCACGCCGTTCTTAGTGGTATGACGAGAAGAAACGTGCCACCATCAACCGGGTCAAGGCAGCATCGTCGTTACGCCTCCTCGTATTTAGTTCACAGGGCTCCCCTCAGCTGCATCCAGATTTTCGAGACTCGTGGCTTTTGAACGATACATTTCATCCTCCTTAGGAACAGCTTGGCTTTAGGTGTACATCCCGGTTTGTCATAATGTAATTGTATACATCACTTTATAACTGCCTGCAATGTAGACTTAGTGTAGTTATCTTTCTTGTTAGGTGGTGCACCTTTCTTCTCTTCTTTCATATTTGTACCCTTGAGCCTATAGTGAAACCATCCTTTTCTCCTTGCAACTCTCTCGACATTCCCCTTCCACCCTAAACTTCAACTACCAAGCCACTAAAGCCATGGCTCCTAAGCCTAGCTGTACTTAGTATCTTAACACGGTTAAGGCCTTGGCCTTCATTCTACCATTCGGTAGGCAAGTAACACAGTTTGTGTAGGTCCTCTAGACCTTGGCTTTTGCCATGCTTGTGGTGTGTACTGTATGCGGTTACGACCATAATAAAAACTTAAACCACTATGAACTGCTCCAGACTTTGTGTGCCTAATGTTTCGTGCCCCGCGGAGATATCTACGATTTCTCAGCTGCGTCAGCCTTTGTGTGCAGGCGAAAATCGCAGGTGAAATAAAAACCTGGGTGCATTATCTTTTTTTTTGCCGTGTGTGTTTCGCTGGTTAATATGTGTGTGCGTGTTATTTTGTTTTCGGGGTTTTTAAATTTCAACGGAACAACACGGAGACACAAAGCGGTGAGAACAAGAGCGATCGCAGCAAGGGGTGTGGCTTGCGGGGTGCCATTTTTCCGTTCCCCCGCATGTGCGTGTTTTCTCAGGGTTATTAGTGTCAACGGAACAACACTGAGACACGGAGGCACGGAGAACAAGAAACATTGTTATTCCCCCGCGTGTTCCAGCAAGGTGGCTCGCGGGGTGCCATTTTTCCGTTCCCCCGCGTGCGTGTTATTCCTCCGTGGGTGAGGCTGGCCCGGTGGTCCCTGGCCACGTCACTCCGGGAGTGTGCTGCGTCAGGCGGTCCCCGAGCCAGCTCGGAGGCCTGGAGCTGCGTCAGCCTGCTTCCCGCCCGGGACAGGTTGGCGAGCTCGGTTCCGGGCGGTCCAGTGCAGCACGCGTGGTCTGGCGTGCTGGGAGCTCGGAGCCCGGTAGCGCTACCGAGGTCGCTACCGGGCGACTACCGGTCTACCATGTGAAATGTATTGTATAATACCAGGGCTCTCGTTATCAGACCAAATTGGTCTAATGGTCTGATTTTCAGACGTAGATTTTCGCTTTCATCTGATCTCTAAGACGATGCTTTTTATTTCGTCTGATCCGTAAGATGACTGATTTTAGTTCATCTGATATTTCAGAGCAAGCTCTTTACTTCGTCTGAAATTTCAAAGAACGAGTTGTTTTTCGTCTGATACCGATCCCCCTCCCCCCAACCCTCCCTTTACCCCCCGATCTCTTGCTACTCTACCAGCTCAGCCCCCCCTTCTATGCCCTCGCTCCTCTTCCAGGCCTAGTCCTGTCCAACCCTTCCCCCCCTTTCCCCAACCTGAGGTCTCTCCAGATCTCGCTCCCAGCCTAGCCCGCTTTCATGCCCCTCGTAATATCTCGCAGCCAAGCCCCCCCTTCTCTTCGCGTCCCTCCACCTCCACCCACCCTGATCCCTCGCGTCGCAGCCCCTCATTGTCATGTGCGTGCCCCTCAATAGCCACACAGCTGTCTGTCAGCTAGCGATCTGTCAGCACCGCGCCAGGGGCGCGTTCATTAACAAAACAAGCGTATTTAGAAAGCTTGCTTTCTAATACTTATCATTTGGCATCGTTCTCATTTCAACTGGCAAATTACAACATGCACCTCGAACTAGACAACATAAGTGCTAGTACATGTCCTGATACTTCCTATCAATCATTCGTCAAGCTATCAATCCTAATAGGTGTGCGCTAACCCATATTGTACCACTTGTGTCCTCCTGTGTAAGCGGAGGCCTTGGGGCGGGGGGTGGGAGAATTGCATGAGCCGTTTGAAAAATGAGAGACGTGGGTGGAGGGAAATAAACTCCAACCCACGATTTGTAGTTGGAGAAGGGCGTTTAGCGCGCTTCGGTGATGCCAAATTCGCGTTACAGTTAGCTGCGCTTTCGAAATACGTAATTTTAAAAAACACTATGTGTGTTTAAAAATTATCATGATTAACGGTATGTTATGAGAAAACTAGAACGAGAATGAAATGACTATGAACGAAGTGAGTACAAATAGGAAACCCTAATTGGGTTGTACCCCCTATGGGATACCCCACTATGGCCTACACAAATAAGTAAGCTATAATGTTCTGACACACCCCCATAGGCAAAGTGGGGGAGAACAAGGGGTCACAAGACCAGTCAAGCAAAGCAAAACAAAGCTCAGGGTGGATCACAAAGTCACCACACATTCCGAGCACAAGTTCAAAGGCCACAAGGCCAGTTCACATGAAAGATCATATATAGAGATATACAAGAGTCAAGCAAGCAAGAGCAAGTGTATATATAGGTGAAGGTACAAGCAAGGTCAAGAAGTGAGCAAGTGAGGCAAGACAGGCACAAGACCCAGCTGTGTGCAGCAGCGCTGATGATCACAAGGCGCAAGTGCCTTGGTGAAGACATCAGCAGTGTTGGCCTCAGAGGCCACGTACGCAAGTCGCAACTGTCCACGCTGCTGTAGCTCACGAGCAAGAAAGTAGCGGAGAGCAATGTGCTTTGTCCTGTGCTCCAGTCGCTGTTCTCGACACAAGGCCAGCATGGCCTTGTTGTCTACGTACAGGACTGGAGGAGAACGAGGCGGCTCTCCAAGGTCGGTCAGCAGGTAGGTGAGCCAGCGAAGCTCCTGGGCAGCCATAGCCCCGGCGTAGATCTCAGCCTCACAACTGGAGCCGAGGACAGAAGACGAGCGGGTAGCCCGCCACGAAACAGAGCCGGAACCAAGGCTGAAGGTGTAACCCTGTGACGACCGCTGCGTAGCCTGGTCGTCAGCCCAAGAAGCGTCCGCGTGCCCAGTGAGGACCACTGGACTGCGCCCTCCAAGCACTAGCCCCATGCCCGATGTACTGCACAAGTAGCGCAACACCCTCTTCGCTGCAGCCATGTGCTCTGGTCGGTGTCTCCCAGGAGCAACATAGCGTGCAAGAATGCTAAGAGGGTATGCAAGGTCAGGTCGTGTGCAGGTCATCAGGTACATGAGGCAGCCAACAAGCTCTGCATACGGGCCACTCGACTCTACGGACTCATCCGAAGGCAGAGCTCAGAGTGAGTGGCGAGTAGGCAGAGGAGTGGCCTGAGGCGAGGAGTACAAGAAGCCGAAGCGCTGAAGGACCTGCAGCACCATGTGTGACTGAGTCAGGGTAATGGTGCGGCGTGCTCTGTCCCGGGTGATCTGCAAGCCAAGGTAGCTGCGCAGTTCACCCAGGTCAGTGCACGTGTGTCTCTTCTGCAGCTCGGACTTCACGTAGGCAAGTCCAGCAGTGTCAGCTGTGGCAAAGACCAAGTCGTCGACGTACACGAGGATGTAGAACGGCGGCAGAGAGGTGTCGGTGCGTAGAAACAGCGACGGGTCGGCAGTAGAAGGAGCAAACCCAAGAGCCGCAAGTGTAGTCCTCAGTGTGTCGTGCCAATCACGTGGAGCCTGGCGGAGACCGTAGACTGGACGCCGGAGACTCCACTGGGTACCAGGAGGGAAAGACCCAGTGAAGCCAGGTGGGCGACGCAGCCAGATCTCCTCGTGCAGGCTGCCCTGCAAGAAAGCAGTGCTGAAGTCGAGAGAGTGCAGCTCGTAGTCACGGTGAGCAGCAACGTGCAGCAGTATCCGAAGAGTGGTCATCTTCGGGGTAGGGGAGAAGGTCTGAAAGTAGTCAACTCCCTGCCGCTGACTGAAGCCACGAGCCACGTAACGCGCCTTGAAGACAGGCGGAGAACCCGGCGGCCGCTTCACCCTGAAAATCCACATGCCACTGACGATGTTCGCCCCAGGAGGGGGAACAGCGTCAACGTAGGTGCCTGTGGACTTCCAAGAAGCCATCTCTGCATCCATAGCTGCCTGCCACTGAGAGGAGTAGGGACCCTCTATCGCCTCCGCGTAAGAGCGCGGAGTCGGGATGTCTAGTGCATCCGGGTCTCCCTCAGGGGCGAGCAGTACAGACGCGAGATGAGGTGAAGCGGCGGCCAGACACTGGAACTCCTCCTGCCTGTCCTCAAGGACGTCCGTGCCAAGGGCACACTCACCCCCGACGGACGGAGAACAGGCAGACTCAGACTCAGCGACAAGACTAGCAGCGTAGTCTAGACGACAGCGCGCAGCAAAGTTGACGAGCTCAGTGACAAGGGCAGAAGCAGCAGAAGACTCGAAAGAAGGGTCAGTGACAGCAGTAGCAAGAAGACGCGTGACAGTAGGACTGGCAGCACGAAGAGAGTCCGACTCCGGGTCGGCAAGAGCAGGAAGAGAGGAAGCAGGAGGAGAAGGCAAAGGGGCACGCAGAGGAGCAGTGGACGGACGCAGAGAAATCCGGTGCGTGCCACGGACAGGAGGAGGACGCTGACGCGAACCGCGACCACTAGTGCGCGCAGTACGAACAGGCGACGCAGGATGAGACGCAGGCTCACGACGCTCAGTAAGACCTCCAATCGGACCAGCGTAGGGAGAAGGAGCAGGCAAAGGGGAGGCAGGCTGTAGCTGTGACTGGACAGGCTGTGGACCCTCTAAGGGAGGAGGAGGAGAACCAGGAGAAGGTGTAAGACCAAGAACCTGCTGCAGGAGCGGAACGAAGTACGGTCGGGGCCGCGTGGCGATGCCAGAAACATTAGGGACAGCACCACTACCCCCACCAGGAGTACCCGCTCCAGCAGCACCTCCAGCAGTACCTCCAGTAGCTCCAGAACCCCCAGCAGCACCAGGAGCACTGCTAGCCGGACCGCCAACGGTAGTCTCAGCGCCAACACCCTCAGCAGTACCAGCTCCAGAAGAACCCTCAGGCCCAACAGCTCCAGCACCCCCAGGACGAGCACCTCCGGGACGCGCGGCAGCAGCACCCTCCGCACCCGAAGAACCTCCAGCACCAGCAGCACGCCTCGAGCGCCGAGCAAACCACTCACGCAGCTCTTGTGGGGAGAGTGGCTCCCGGCGAGACGAAGCACCTCCAGGGGGAGAACCTCCAGGCGAAGAACCTCCAGGCTCAGGCGAAGAACCTCCAGGCAAAGCACCTCCAGGCGGAGCACCTCCAGTCTCAGCACCCCCAGGCTCAGCACCCCCAGGCCCAGCACCCCCAGGCTCAGCACCCCCAGACGCAGTACCCCCAGGCTCAGCACCCCCAGACTCAGCACCCCCACGCTCAGCACCCCCAGACTCCGCACCCCCAGGCTCAGCACCCCCAGGCGTAGCACCTCCAGTCCCAGCACCCCCAGGCTCAGCATCCGCAGCAGCACCAGAGTCACCAGTGACCTCGACAGGCTCGACCGCGTCTACCTGGGACACACCTAAAGGGGCAGGACCCTGAGGGGGGAGGGGGTCTACCGGGGGGGGACCTGGTACCAAGAAGAGCAGGGGCAGGGGGAGGGACGGAGTGCGGTAGGAGAAGAGGCGGCAGTAGGGTACCGGCTCGTTGAACGTGACGTCCTGGGAGGACAGAACACGTCGAGAGGTGGGGTGGTAGAACTGCCACCCAGGGGCGTCGGGGGGGAACCCCAGGAAGACGCAGGGAGCAGCGCAAGGGGACAGCTTGTCCGCAGACAAGTCGCGGACAAACGCCCGAGATCCCCAGACCCGGAACGCCGACGCATCGCCAACCTTCCCCGTCCACAGCAGGGCTGGGGAGGTCTCCGGCCTGGAGACCCTGGGGTGGAGGTTGATCTGATGCGCTGCGTACCTGACCGCAAACGGCCACAGAAAATGGGGGGCAGCCGCATGCATCATAGACGTACGAGCGACGTCCATGACCATGCCAATGCGGCGCTCTGCAATCCCATTTTGCTGCGGTGAGTCCGGAAGCGTGAAGGTCTGGCGGATGCCTCGCGCACGACAGTAGGCACGCAGAAGGCCAGAGGAGAACTCTCCGCCTCTGTCCGAGTGCAGACGCAACACAGGAAAGTCCGAGCCAAAGCTCTGCCTGAGCTGGAGACGAGCTGCGCGGATCCAGTCGATCAGCACCTCAGTGACATCACCCTTGCTGCGCAAGGGGAAGACTGTGGTGTAACGCGAGTAGTCGTCAACCACCAACAAGAAGTAGCGCTCGTGACCGAGTCCACGGACGCGGGCAGGGCCCCACACGTCCATGTGAAGCGTCTGCAACGGAGCCTCTGTCGGAGGAAACTGGGAGGAGTGAGGGGCAGCACGCTGGCGCCCCTCAACACAGGGGACACAGGCAGGGCCAGGGCCCTGAGGAAGGGGAGGGAGGGACCGGGGGAGACCAGACACAAGAAGACGGGAGGCCATGCCTCTGAGCCGAAGCAGAGAGGGGTGGCCAAGGCGGTGGTGCCAGAGGAGGGTCTCGTGAGACAGACGGCGACACGAACAGGGGGCAGACTCAGGACCAGACCTGGACGCTGCAGCAAACACCTGACTAGACGAAGGGACCCTACCAGACTCAGCACCTGGAGGAGAAGCAGTGGTCAGTGTGTACATGCTCGACCCTGGCTGACGTGTAAACGTAGCCAGGTGGCGACCTGTGCTAGCCTCTGTGCAGTGTGTCACCCGCTGACGAGCAGGAGTGAACTGGTGGACACCCGCATCCTGTAGGTCAGCACCACTCACCAGGTTCGTAGAGAACGAGGGGAGATAGAGACCAGACAGGGTGCCAGAGGGAGCCGCCGGACACGGGAGGACTGTGGAGAAACGAGACAGGTCAGGACCCCCAGAGGGGTCAGCCAGGGACACCGCAACAGGCCGACTAAGCGGCGTGAGAGTGGTGCGGTCCCGAAAGAAGGAGCGAGACGCCCCAGAGTCAAGGGTGAAGGTGTGAGAGGCAGAAGCCGACACAGTACCTGAGAGGGCAGACTCACTAGCACTTGAAAGCACAGACGCACTGGCACCTAGAGCAGCAGCCTCACTGGCACCTGACACTGCAGTACCAATGCCCGGGTCGGGCGGGAAACACCGGTAACAGTCACCCTCATCACTAACAGTCACAGCATACATGGCAGCAAGGATAGCATCAAAGTCAAGATCAAAAATAGCTACACGAGCCCTAGACAGCTCTCCCCAGCGGGGGATCTCAGAGGCCTCCGGAAACTGCTGGCGCCAAGCGTCTGTCAGGCGGCTAAAGCAGCGGCGGGCGGTGTGGGCGCCCCCACACTGCTCACCCGCGCAGTCGCCGGTGCGAAGGACGTAGGTGCAGGGACCAAACGCCCCACCACGCTGACGCTGCGAGTACCACTCACGAAGCTGCTGAGGGGCGGGGATGTCACAAGAGCGCTGCTGCTGCTGCTGGTGCTGCTGGCGCTAACCACCCCCAGTGCTGCTCCGCTGGGACGAGCCACTCCGACTACCTCCACCACCGCCACCCCCGCCTCCACCGCCACCGCCGCCACCGCCACCCTCGCCCCCGCCGCTCCCACCGCCACCTCCGCTACCACCTCCGCCGCCACCTCCGCCTCCACTGCCGCCACTAGCACCTCCACTCCTGCCACCACCCCCACCGCCACCCCCACTCCCCCCGCCGCCCCCACCTCCTCCGCCACCGCCCCCGCTAGCTCCACCCGCTCCCTTGCCCCCCTTGCCCCTGCCAGAGCGGCGCCTACCGCTAGGGGCAGACGCCGCACCGACCGACTCTAAACCAACGAGGTCGACCGCAGCAGCAGAGGCGACAGAGGGTAACAGGGGGGAAGGAGAACACCCCTCAAAGATGGGGGTGCGAGGGTCACCACGAGAGGCCCCTACAGCGACTATGCTCTTCTCGGCCGCTAGCAGGGACTTCTCGAGGAGGTCGACAGTGAGGGTGGTGGGACAGACAGAGAGAAACTGGTCCCTAACTACACGAAGGGACTCAGGGAGACGGGTGACGAGAAAGTAGAGGGTGATGTACATGGGAGGGGGGTTTGTGGCGCAGAAGTCAGCAGGAAGCGCAGCTCGGTAGCGCGTGTCACTAGCGCGGAGGTGGGTAAAGAGGTCAGCGACTGTGGGAAAGGCAGCAAGGTCAGGGAAGAGGTACGGTAGCATGAGGCGGCTCAGTGTAGCAGAGGAAGGGGAGGAGTAGCGCGCAACTACAGCGTCGTACAAGGCCTGAGCGGTCTTGCACTGACTAAAGTGTGCACGCTCGGAGGAAGGGAGGTGGCGACGCACAGCGAGACGTGCAGCAGCATCGCGCGAGGCCCACTTGGAGCGAACAGTGGGGTCAGCATCAGCAGGAGGGGCAGGGACAGCGCCAGAGACAAAGTCAAAGAGAGAAACTTCATCTACTGTATCGCAGAGCAAGTACAGGTGCAGGTCGTCGACCCAGACCGCAAAGTCAATGGCGCGACCCTCAGCGTCAAAAGCCAGGACACTAGGGGTGGCCATGATAGCAGTCGACAGTCTCACCGGACCGGAAGGGTCGAGCCGCTCAGCAGCACAGCAACACGGCAGCACAGCAACTCGGCCGGCCCAGGAGCAGCAGCAGCCCTACAGGGGCAGGAGCACGGCACCTCAGACGGCTCGGGCGGCTCGGGCAGCTCGGGCGGCTCGGGCGGCTCGGGCGGCTCGGGCGGCTCGGGCGGCTCGGGCAGCTCGGGCGGCTCGGGTACTCAGCGGCTCTGCTGCGCGGGCGGCTCGTGCGGCTCGGGTGATGCGGGGGCTCACGGGCGGCCCGGGCGTCGTGGCGGGCGGCTCACGGGCGGCTCGCGGGCGGCTCACGGGCGGCTGCGTTGGGCGGCTGCGCGGGCGGCTGCACGGGAGGCCGCGTTAGGCGGCTGCGCGGGCGTCGTGACGGGCGGCTCACGGGCGGCTCGCGGGCGGCTCACGGGCGGCCGCGTGGGCGGCTAAGGTCCGGGACGGGCGGGCGCACGGGCGTCTAGGGGCCTAACGGCGGGCGCGCAGGCGGTCAGGGGCCGAGACGGGCGGGCGCGTGGGCGTCGAAGGGCCGGGACGGGCTGGCGCGCGGGCGTCTAGGGGCCTGGACGGGCGGCGCGCTGGCGTCTAGGGGCCGGAACGGGCGGGCGCGTGGGCGTCTAGGGGCCGGGACGGCGGCGCGCGGGCGTCTAGGGGCCGGGACGGGCGGGCGCGCGGGCGTCTAGGGGCCGGGACGGCGGCGCGCGGGCGTCTAGGGGCCGGGACTGGCGGGCGCGCGGGCGTCTAGGGGCCTGGACGGGCGGGCGCGTGGGCGTCTAGGGGCCGCGACGGCGGCGCGCGGGCGTCTAGGGGCCGGGACGGGCGGGCGCACGGGCGTCAAGGGGCCGGGACGAGCGGCGCGCCGGCGTCTAAGGGGCCGCAACGGGCGGCGAAAGGGGCCACTCGGGGCCGAGAGAGAGGGGAGCGCGACTCGAGCAGAGGCAGAGGGCGCTCCGGGCAGGAAAAAAAAAAGAACGGTGGGCCCTAGGAACAGTTCCCACGAGGGAACCTGCTCGATACCATGAGAAAACTAGAACGAGAATGAAATGACTATGAACGAAGTGAGTACAAACAGGAAACCCTAATTGGGTTGTACCCCCTATGGGATACCCCACTATAGCCTACACAAATAAGTAAGCTATAATGTTCTGACATGTTAGACAAGTGTGTTAGCTAAATCAGACTGTGCAAATTGAATCGTATGAAGAATCAGACTAAGCTTTAACATTCGTCCAAAAAATCAGACCAAAAAAATATGGCCGTCTGAACGTCAGACGGAACGGTTTTTTTACTTAGGTATGTCAGACAGACCCAAATCCTAGCAAGAGCCCTGTATAATTCGTGACTCCAAGGCTATAATTTGTTCACCCTAACACAAAATACTACTATTCAAGAGCAAAACCATTTGTAGACGTGATGCCAACTGTCAGAGTATTATAGCTGATGCATGTTTGTAGGCTATAGTGGGGTAGCACATATGGGGTACAGCTTTCTAGGGTTGTATTTGTACCCAACTCTGACTTAGTCATTTCATTCCTGTTCACTTGTTTCACATGGTATAGAGCGGGTCCTTCCTTAGGACCGTTTTTTTTTAGGGCCCACCGAAGCGCGCCCCGAGGCGCGCCCTTTTTTTTTAGCGACCCCTCGGGTCGCCATTTCCCTCGCGGCCCCGCTGTCCCTCAGACGCGGCCCCGCCACCCCTCCTGATCGCGGCCCCGCCGCCTGCTTGACGCGGCCCCGCCGCCGGCTCTGACGCGGCCCTACCGCCCACTTCGTCGCGGCCCCGCCGCCTGCTTGACGCGGCCCCGCCGCCTCCACTGACGCGGCCCCGCCGCCGGCTCTGACGCGGCCCTGCCGCCCGCTTCGTCGCGGCCCCGCCGCCTGCTTGACGCGGCCCCGCCGCCTCCACTGACGCGGCCCCACCGCCGGCCCGCCGCTGCACCCTACGGCCCGCCGCCTCACCTGACGGCCCCGCCGCTGCACCTGCCGGCCCGCCGCTGCACCCAGCGGCCCGCCGCTTCACCTGACGGCCCTGCCGCTGCACCTGCCGGCCCGCGGCTGCACCCTACGGCCCGCCGCTGCACCCTACGGCCCGCCGCCTCACCTGGTCGGCCCGCCGCTGCACCCTACGGCCCCGCCGCTGCACCTGCCGGCCCGCCGCTGCACCGGTCGACCCGCCGCTGCACCTGACGGCCCCGCCCCTGCATCTCCCGGCCGAGCCGCCCCAGCAGCAGAGCCGCCCCAGCAGCCGAACCGCCCGGGAGCCGAGCCGCCCAACGCCGAGCCGCCCGGGACCCGAGCCGCCCTGCCGCCGAGCCGCCCGGGAGCCGAGCCGCCCTGCACCCGAGCCGCCCTGCCGCCGAGCCGCCCGGGAGCCGAGCCGCCCTGCGCCCGAGCCGCCCAGCCGCCGAGCCGCCCGGGAGCCGAGCCGCTGTGCACCCGAGCCGCCCGGTCGCTGAGCCGCCTTTCTGCAAAGCTGCACGACCTGCCCTGCCTGGTGAGCACAGTCCCACTGTTACTGCGAGCTCTTTCCCTACTGCTTGCACTGCGTCGCTGTCGTCGCCATGGCTACCCCTAGTGTCCTAGCTTTTGACGCTGAGGGTCGCGCCATTGATTTTGAGGTCTGGTTAGACGACCTGCAGCTGTTCTTACAGTGCGTCAGGGCTGACGACCTTTCTCTCTTTGACCTCACCTCTGGCGCCTCTCCTGCTCCTGCTGCTGATGCTGATCCCACTGTCCGCTCTCAGTGGGCCACCCGCGATGCTGCTGCACGTCTTGCTGTGCGTCGCCACCTCCCTACCTCTGAGCATGCGCACTTTAGTCAGTACAAGAGTGCTCAGACCTTGTACGACGCTGTAGTTGCGCGCTACTCCTCCCCTGCCACTGCTGCACTGAGCCGTCTCATGCTTCCCTACTTCTTTCCTGACCTCTCTGCCTTTCCCACTGTTGCTGACCTCATTACGCACCTCCGCACTAGTGACACTCGCTACCGCGCCGCCCTTCCTGCTGAGTTCTGCGCTAAGAACCCACCCCCCATGTACATCGCTCTCTACTACGTAGTCGCGCGCCTCCCTGACTCCCTTCGCGTCGTCAGGGACCACTTTCTCGCAGTCTGTCCCACCACCCTCACCGTCGACCTCCTCGAGAAGGCCCTCCTCGCAGCGGAGAAGAGCATAGTCGCTGTAGGTGCTTCTCGTGGTGACCCTCGCACCCCCATCTTTGAGGGGTGTTCTCCCTCCCCCTTGCTGCCCTCTGTTGCCTCTGCTGCTGCTGCCGACCTGCTTGGTCTTGAGTCGGTCGGCGCGGCGTCTACCCCTAGTGGGAGACGTCGCTCCAGCAAGGGCAAGGGGGGCAAGGGCGCGGGTGGAGCTGGAGGGGGCGGTGGCAGTGGCGGCGGTGGCGGCGGTGGCGGCGGAGGGAGTGGGGGTGGCGGCGGGACTAGTGGCGGGGGTGGTGGTGGTGGTGGCAGCAGCGGCGGAGACGGTGGTGGTGGTGCCAGCGGTGGTGGTGGAGGCAGCGGCGGAGGTGGAGGCGGCGGAGGTGGAGGCGGTGGAGGCGGCAGCGGAGGAGGCGGTGGTGGTGGAGGAGGTGGAGCTGGTCGGGGTGGTACCCAGCAGCGTAGCGGCGGTGGTGGTGGCCAGCGCTCGCAGCGGCAGCAGCAGCAGCGCTCGCGGGACATCCCTCCGCCTCAGCAGCTTCGTGAGTGGTACGCTGGGCGTCAGAGGGGTGGGGGTACTGGTCCCTGCACCTACGTTCTTCGTTCCGGCGACCGCGCGGGTGAGCAGTGTGGGGGTGCCCACGCCACCCAGCGCTGCTTTGGCCGCCTGACGGACGCTTGGCGTCAGCAGTTCCCTGGGGCTAGTGAGATCCCTCGCTGGGATGAGCTTCTAAGGGCTGGTGTAGCGATCTTTGATCTTGATTTTGATGCTATCCTTGCTGCTATGTATGTTGTGGATTATAGTGAGGAGAATGAGGGTTACCGGTGTTTCCAGCCCGACCCGGGCATTGGTACTGCTGCGCTAGGTGCTTGTGAGGCTGCTGCTCTAGGTGCCAGTGCGTCTGTGCTCTCAGGTACTGGTGAGACTGCGCTCTCAGGTACTGCGTCGTCCTCGTCCTCCCTCACTTTCACACTTGACTCCGGGGCTTCTCGCTCCTTCTTTCGAGACCGCACTACCCTTACGCCGCTCGGCCGGCCGGTTGCGGTCTCCCTTGCTGACCCCTCTGGGGGTCCTGTCCTGTCTCACTTCTCCACTGTCCTCCCGTGTCCGGCTGCCCCTTCGGGCACCCTGTCTGGTCTGTACCTTCCCTCGTTCTCTACGAACTTGGTGAGTGGAGCGGACCTGCAGGATGTGGGGGTTCACCAGTTCACTCCTGCGAGTCAGCGGGTGACCCACTGCACGGAGGCACGCACAGGCCGACACCTGGCCACGTTCTCGCGTCGGCCGGGGTCGAGTCTCTACACCCTGTCCGTTGAGTCTCCTCCTGTCCCTGCGTCTGGTCAGGTGGCTGCGTCGGGTCAGGTGCTTGCTGCTGCGTCCCGGTCAGGTCCTGAGTCTGCCCCCTGTTCTTGTCGCCTCCTGTCTCACGAGACTCTCCTGTGGCACCACCGTCTTGGCCACCCCTCCTTGCCCCGTCTTCGGAGCATGGCTTCCCGTGTCCTTGTCTCTGGTCTTCCCCAGTCTCTCCCTCCTCTCCCCTCCGGGCCAGGACCTTCCTGTGTCCCCTGTGTCGAGGGTCGCCTCCGGGCTACTCCTCACTCCTCCCACTTCCCCCCGACAGAGGCTCCCCTACAGACGCTTCACATGGATGTGTGGGGCCCAGCCCCCGTCCGTGGGCAGGGTCACGAGCGCTACTTCCTGTTGGTGGTTGACGACTACTCGCGTTACACCACAGTCCTCCCCTTGCGCAGCAAGGGTGTGGTCACTGAGGTGCTGATCGACTGGATCCGCGAGGCTCGTCTCGAGCTCAGGAAGAGCTTCGGCTCGGACTTTCCTGTTCTGCGTCTGCACTCGGACAGAGGCGGAGAGTTCTCTTCTCGCCTTCTGCGGGACTACTGTCGTGCACGGGGGATTCGCCAGACCTTCACGCTTCCGGACTCACCACAGCAAAATGGGATTGCGGAGCGCCGCATTGGCATGGTCATGGATGTTGCTCGTACGTCCATGATGCATGCGGCTGCCCCCCATTTTCTGTGGCTGTTTGCGGTGAGGTACGCGGCGCATCAGCTCAACCTTCACCCCCGGGTCTCTCGGCCTGCGATGTCCCCAGCCTTGCTGTGGACGGGGAAGGTTGGCGATGCGTCTGTGTTCCGTGTCTGGGGATCTCGGGCGTTTGTCCGCGACTTGTCTGCGGACAAGCTGTCCCCTCGTGCTGCTCCCTGTGTCTTCCTTGGCTTCCCCACTGACGCCCCAGGGTGGCAGTTTTACCACCCCTCCTCTCGTCGTGTTCTGTCCTCCCAGGACGTCACGTTCGACGAGTCAGTCCCCTTCTACCGTCTCTTCCCCTACCGCACTCCTTCCCTCCCCCCTCCCCCGTACTTCCTTGTGCCGGTTCCCCCCCCGGTAGACCCCCTCCCCCCTCAGGTTCCTGCCCCCTCAGGTGTGTCCCACGTAGACGCCGTTGACCCGGTCGAGGTTACTGGTGACTCTGGTGCTGCTGCGGGTGCTGAGCCTGGGGGTGCTGACTCTGGGGGTGCTGTGCGCGGGGGTGCTGAGCCTGGGGGTTCTACTGCTGGGGGTGCTGGGCCTGAGGGTGCTACTGCGGAGGGTGCGGAGCCTGGGGGTGCTGAGCCGGGGGGTGCTGTGCCTGGAGGTGCTGGGTCTGGGGGTGCTGGGTTGGGAGCTGCTGAGCCTGGGGGTGCTGAGCTGGGAGCTGCTGAGCCTGGGGGTGCTGCGTCTGGAGCTGCTGAGCCTGGGGTTTCTCCTGCTGCTGCGTCTCGCCGGGAGCCCCTCTCTCCACAGGAGCTGCGCGAGTGGTTCGCTCGCCGCTGGAGGCGTGCTGCTGAGTCTGGAGGTGCTGCTGGAGCTGGAGCTGGAGCTTCTTCGACCGTCGAGGGTGCGGGTGCTGCCGGTCCCGGAGCTGCTGGACCTGCGGGTCCTCCTGGAGCTAGAGCTGCTGAGGGCGTTGGTGCTGAGCCTACTGCTGTTGGTCCTGCCGCTGGAGGTGTGGGTGGCGCTGGTGCTGTCGCTGAGGGTGGTGGTGCTGTCCCTGCTGAGTCTGGAGCTGCCGCGCGGCCTCGGCCGTACTTCGTTCCGCTCCTGCAGCAGGTTCTTGGTCTTTCTCCTCTAGTAGAGGGTCCACCGCCTGTCCAGTCGCAGTCCCTGCTGGAGCCTTCCTCTCCACTGCCTGCTCCCTCTCCTTACACTGGTCCTACTGGAGGTCTTGCTGAGCGTCGTGAGCCTGCGTCTCGTCCCGCGTCGCCTGTTCGTGCTGCTCGCGCTAGTGGTCGCAGTTCGCGTCAGCGTCCTCCTCCTGTCCCTGGCACGCACCGGATGTCTTTGCGTCCGTCCACTGCTCCTCTGCGTGCCCCTTTGCCTTCTCCTCCTGAGTCCTCTCTTCCTGCGCTTGCCGACCCTGAGTCGGACTCTCTTCGTGCTGCCAGTCCTACTGTCACGCGTCTGCTTGCTACTGTCGTCACTGACCCCTCTTTTGAGTCCACTGCTGCGTGTGCTCTAGTCACTGAGCTCGTCGACTTTGCTGCTCGCTGTCGTCTCGACTACGCTGCTAGTCTTGTTGCTGAGTCTGCGTCTGTCTGTCCTCCGTCCGTCGGGGGTGAGTGTGCTCTTGGCACGGACGTCCTAGAGGACAGGCAGGAGGAGTTACAGTGTCTAGCGGCTGCTTCACCTCATCTCGCGTGTGTACTGCTTGCCCCTGAGGGAGACCCGGATGCACTAGACATCCCGACTCCGCGTTCTTACGCGGAGGCCGTAGAGGGTCCCTACTCCTCTCAGTGGCAGGCAGCTATGGATGCAGAGATGGCTTCCTGGAAGTCCACAGGCACCTACGTTGACGCGGTTCCCCCTCCTGGGGCGAACATCGTCAGTGGCATGTGGATCTTCAGGGTGAAGCGGCCGCCGGGCTCTCCACCTGTCTTCAAGGCACGGTACGTTGCTCGTGGCTTCAGTCAGCGGCAGGGAGTTGACTACTTTCAGACCTTCTCTCCCACCCCGAAGATGACTACTCTTCGGGTGCTGCTGCACATAGCCGCTCAGCGCGACTACGAGCTTCACTCTCTCGACTTCAGCACTGCGTTCTTGCAGGGTAGCCTGCACGAGGAGATCTGGCTTCGCCGTCCACCTGGCTTCACTGGGACTTTCCCTCCTGGCACCCAGTGGAGCCTCCGACGGCCAGTCTACGGTCTCCGCCAGGCACCGCGTGAGTGGCACGACACACTGAGGACTACGCTTGCGGCTCTTGGGTTTGCTCCTTCTACTGCTGACCCGTCGCTGTTTCTTCGCACCGACACTTCCCTGCCGCCGTTCTACATCCTCGTGTACGTCGACGACTTGGTCTTTGCCACAGCGGACACTGCTGGACTCGCCTACGTGAAGTCCGAGCTGCTGAAGAGACACACGTGCACAGACCTGGGTGAACTGCGCAGCTACCTTGGCTTGCAGATCACTCGGGACAGAGCACGCCGCACCATTACCTTGACTCAGTCACACATGGTGCAGCAGATCCTTCAGCGCTTCGGCTTCACGTACTCCTCGCCTCAGGCCACTCCTCTGCCTACTCGCCACTCACTCTCAGCTCTGCCTTCGGATGAGTCCGTAGAGTCGAGTGGTCCGTATGCAGAGCTTGTTGGCTGCCTCATGTACCTGATGACCTGCACACGAACTGACCTTGCATACCCTCTGAGCATTCTTGCACGCTATGTTGCTCCTGGGAGACACAGACCGGAGCACATGGCTGCAGCGAAGAGGGTATTGCGCTACCTGTGCAGTACGTCGGGCATGGGGCTAGTGCTTGGAGGGCGGAGTCCAGTGGTCCTTACCGGCCACGCGGACGCTTCTTGGGCTGACGACCAGGCTACGCAGCGGTCGTCACAGGGTTACACCTTCAGCCTTGGTTCCGGCTCTGTCTCGTGGCGGTCTACTCGCTCGTCTTCGGTTCTCGGCTCCAGTTGTGAGGCTGAGATCTACGCCGGGGCCATGGCTGCACAGGAGCTTCGCTGGCTCACCTACCTGCTGACTGACCTTGGAGAGCCGCCTCGTTCTCCTCCAGTGCTGTACGTAGACAACAAGGCCATGCTGGCCTTGTGTCGAGAGCAGCGCTTGGAGCACAGAACGAAGCACATTGCTCTCCGCTACTTCCTTGCTCGTGAGCTGCAGCAGCGTGGTCAGTTGCGACTTGCGTACGTGGCCTCTGAGGCCAACACTGCTGATGTGTTCACCAAGGCACTCGCGCCTTGTGACCATCAGCGCTTTTGCACCCAGCTGGGTCTTGTACCTGTCTTGCCTCACTTGCTCTCCTCTTGACTTCACTTGTACTGTGACATATATATATACCTGCTCTTGCTTGTCTAGTTTTATATATATGTCTGTACTCCTGCATGTGAACTGGCCTCTGGCCCTGCTCTTGTGCTCGGACTGTGTGGTGACTTTGTGATCCACCCTGAGCTTGCTTTGCTTTGCTTTGCTTGACTGGTCTTGTGACCCCTTGTTCTCCCCCACTTAGCCTATGGGGGTGTGTCAGAGTATTATAGCTGATGCATGTTTGTAGGCTATAGTGGGGTAGCACATATGGGGTACAGCTTTCTAGGGTTGTATTTGTACCCAACTCTGACTTAGTCATTTCATTCCTGTTCACTTGTTTCACACCAACAAGTAGTAGTTACCAAATAAACATCATTAGTGAAGATTTTCTGGCTTCCTGCTATGAGTGTGATTAAACAAGTGAAACGAGGGTTGCGTGTGTCCAGTGTGCACACTTTGAAAATATTACTTAAACTTTACGCATTCGGGTCCTCCTCTCCCTACGTATGAATACCACAATCAAAGACCCTCTTCCGCTCTCTTTCCGGTGGGTACTTTGTGTGCAGGATTACGGTATGTTGGAAGCGTCATTTGCTACGATGGATTTGTCGAAATATGATTTATATATTTTATAATTGCTTGTAGTTGTAATGTAGTTATTGTGCTTTGTAGGTGGTGCACCAATTCCATTTGCTTTCCTTGTATAAGTCTTGCAACTTTCTAATGCAACAACACTTTTCTCGACTTTCCTTTGGCACAACTCACTCGACTCTCCCTTGGCCTAGGCTACTAAGCCTAGGCCCGAAACCCTAGCCTGCTACTTAATCTCAACATGGTATCAGAGCGAGTTACGTCCTGGCCTGTGGGCCCGCCCCACGCTTCCGCTGCTGTTTTTACGGTTGCGCGCCTCGGGCGCGTGGCGATTTTCGTCCTGTCCCGCCCCCGGGTGGCGAGTGACGTCTTTTCTGCCCGTCGCGCGCCCCGTGGTTCGCGACGGTGCCCTGCCCGTCGTGCGCCCCTTGGCACGCGACGGTGCCCTAAACCTGCCCGTCGTGCGCCCCGTGGCACGTGACGGTGCCCTGCCCGTCGTGCGCCCCGTGGCACACGACGGTGCCCTGCACCTGCCCGTCGTGCGCCCCGTGGCACGCGACGGTGCCCTGCCCGTCGTGCGCCCCGTGGCATGCGACGGTGCCCTAAACTGCCCGTCACGTGCCCCGTGGTGCGCGACGGTGCCCTGAGCCGCCGCGGAACCGCCCCTGGCGCCTGCGACGGTGTCCTGAGCCGCCGCGTAACCGCCCATGGCGCACTCGGCGGTGCTCCTGCCTCACCCGCGCCTGCACTCGCTGCAGCCGCCCCTGCACCACCCGGCGCCTGCCCTTCGAGCAGCCGACCCCGCTCCTGCACTCGGTGCAGCCGCCTCTGCCTCACCCCGCGCCTGCATTCACTGCAGCCGCCCCTCACCTACCCGCGCCGACCCTCCGTAACCGCTCTGCGGCTTTCTCCCCGCCCACCCCCTCCTCCTTCGTCTCCCTGCAGCCGTGGGGGGGAGGGTGGTATGCTTCCCTTCCCCTCCTCCTCCTTCAGTTCCCACTACTGCAGCTGCCGCTGGGGGGGAGGGTGTGAGGGTGTGGGGGAGCCGGGGGAGTGGTACTGGGGTGGCGGGTGTGAGAGCAACCAGCAGCCGTCCCTCCACCTCTTCTCTCTCCCCCCCTCTGCTGCTCATGCAGCAGTGGGAGGGGGAGGGGGAGGGGGAGGGTGAGGGGATGGAGGTGTTGCCTGCTGTTGCTGTTTTCTTTGCATGGTGTACCCCCCTCAAGGGGCGTAACTATACTTCTACCTACAAGCACTTATGGGGGCGTGTCGAAATATGATTTACATATTTTATAACTGCTTGTAGTAGTAGGTAGTTATTGTGCTTTGTAGGTGGTGCACCAATTCCATTTGCTTTCCTTGTATAAGTCTTGCAACTTTCTAATGCAACAACACTTTTCTCGACTTTCCTTTGGCACAACTCACTCGACTCTCCCTTGGCCTAGGCTACTAAGCCTAGGCCCGAAACCCTAGCCTGCTACTTAAACTCAACAGGATTAATGAACACTCTTATAACTCAGTTCTTCCTACATATGCAAAGCAGTGGCAACAAACCTTTAAGTGCAGTGCTCAATATGTGCAGCCATGAAGGAAGAAAACAAGGTTGTAAGAGATTTGAAGGTGCGCGAGCCAGGTGCAGAGCTAGGGAAATGTTGATGGCAGCAGTCTGCATGGCTGACTGCACCCACTGCAGCACGTTTCCCTAGGGAAACGGATCAGGCAGGCGCCTGGGAAGGACGTTTGAGGCGCGTCACAACACGCGGGCCGGGTGCAGAGCTGGGGAAATGTCAATGGCAGCAGCCTGCATGGCCGCCTGCACCCACTGCGGCACGTCGCCCCGCGGGAACTGTTGGACATGGGGATGGGGGATGTGGGAAATGGGACAGGGGGATGGAGGGAAGGGGAGAAGTAAGGATGTAGAGTGGCAGCAGTCTGCATGGCTGCCTGCACCCACGGCGGCACGTCGCCCCGGGGGAACTGTTGGACCAAGCACATGAGGAGACGAGGATGGAGAGATGGGGATGGTTGGATTGGGGATTGGGATTTGGAATCTGGGATGGGGACTGGGCGGATTAGGGATGCACGGATTGGGGGATGTGGGGATTGGGGGATGTAAGGATTGGGGGATGTGGGGATTGGGGGATGGGAGGATTGGGGTTGGGGATTGGGGGATGTTGGGGTTGGGGGTTGGGGTTGGGGATGTATGTGCGTGTGTGTGTGTGTGTGTGTGGAGTATGGATCCGTGGGGGGAAACTGAAAAAGCGGAGGGTGGGAAGATGGAAAAGGGACGGGGAGAAAGCGCGAAAGGGCACACCTGTTTTTGGAGAAAATCAACCACAAAGCTGCAGGGAGCAGGGAGCAGGGGAGAAGAGGAGCAGAGGAACAGGGAGGAGGGAAGCAGGGAGGAGGAGAGCAGGGAGGAGGGGAGCAGGGAGGAGGCAAGTGCATGAGTATTGGACACACAGGGATGCAATGTGATTCTTAGATTATGAGAGAGAGATATGAGGGGTTACGAGGGATTATGGGATTATGTGGGATTAAGAGGGATGTAAATGGCGAGGAAGGAAGGGAGGCAAATGAAGGGAGGGAGGCACATGAAGGGAGAAAGGGAGGGAGGCATACCTGGGGAAGGTGTTATTAAGAATGGCGTTGTGCATTGACCTTGTGAGCTGCATTGCCAGGGAGGAGAGGGGGGCATGGGATGGGTGCAGAGACAAGCCCATTTCACATGTGAGCAGGGTGGACATGTGGGAGTAATGGGCCGGCTGAGAGGCATGCACTGTCTGTTAGACAATTACAACAGACAGTGCCCCCCGCAACTGCCATGCCCTACACCTCCCCCACATTCCAGTTTCACTCTCACTCGCACTCGTTCATAAACCCACTACTCCCCCAGCCAACTTCCGCTCTCAACATATGCTTCCACTCTCACCTCGTCTCACATCCCCAACATCTCCTACCCACCGCCTGTGCCATCCCAATCACATCTCATCTCATGCCACCTCTCTCGCTCTCTCCCCATCTCCACCCATAGCCCCCCTTCCCTCCCCCCCCCCCCCCACCGAACTCCCCTCCAACCCCCCCACCTGCATCATGTAGGCGATGTTGTGGATGGTGAGCAGATGGTGGGATTTGTGCCTCATCCCACCCACCCATACCCCACCCCACTCCCCTCACCTGCATCATGTAAGCGATGTTATGGATGGTGAGCAGGTGGCAGCCCACGGGGTCCTTGGTCACCAGCGAGTGCAGGTAGGCGCGTGAGAAGCTGCGGCACGCCTGGAGGGTGCAGAGAGATGTAGTGTGGTGCAGTGGGGTGTGGGGGGTGCATTCAGGAGTGGGATGTGGTGGAAGGTGAAACCTGAGACGGTTTGACTGAGCAGGTGGCAGCCAACAGGGTCCTTGGTGACCAGTGAGTGCAGATAGGCGCGTGAGAAGCTGCGGCACGCCTGGAGGGGTGCAGAGGGATGTGGTGTTGGGGATGAGAGGCGAAGAGTGCAGATTCACAGGCGGAGAGCAGCAGGCAGCAAGGCAAACCCAGCAGGCAGGGCAGCAGTGCAACTCACCAGGCAGGAGCAGGAGGCGTCGATGGAGTGGTGGTTGGCAAGGAAACACTGACACAGACGCACCAGGAGCAAGGAGGGCGGCGGGGAGACGCACCAGGCAGGCAGCAGAGGGGCAGTGTGACCCACCAGGCAGGAGCAGGAGGGGTCGATGGGGCGGTGGTCATTCGCCATTGCAGCATGCTTGAGCTTCAACACGCCCTCTGGTATCAGAGCCGTGCCGAAGCGTGCCGTGCGCGTCGGGTAGACACAGTCGTACATGTCTGCCCCCAGGGCGGAGCACACCACTATGTCCAATGGGTACCCCACTCCCTGCACAGCCACACGCATGCACACACGCACGCATGCGCACATGCACACAAGCATGTTTGAGGTACACATTGGAGAAACAGTCGTACATGTCCGCTCCCAGGGCTGAGCAAACCACTATGTCCAATGGGTACCCCACTTTCTGTGGTGTTTGGACGGGAAAGGGGGAGGGTCACAGGTATGTCTGATACACAACATGCCATGCCATTCCATGCCATGCCATCCCATGCCATGCCGTACCATACCATGACGTATCTTGGCTTGTTGGCCGGCAGGGCTGCCGTGCACTGCGCCACTACACGCCAAAACGACTCCTTGTCCTCGCCGCCCGCCAACCCACCAATAGCGTACCTGGAAATGATCAATGGAGTGAAGTATAATGGGTGGGATGGGAAGGTGGTGCGGATGAAGCAGACGCTGAGAGGCAATGGGACAGAACTGCAATTCTGGATCATACAGAGCAACGCAGGCTGAAGCCACGAGCCAATACAAAATCATTGCCCAAACAGAACGGCATTAGCGGTGGTGACACTGCTGTGAACCAATCCGGACTCGGCTCTGATCGTGCGGGGGTAGGCCGCACGATCCACACTGACGTACCCGGGTAGGTCTCTGTCAATGAGCCCCTTCAGACAGATGTCCCTGCATGCATCAAGGGGGGAAGAGAGAGCGGAGAGAACAGGCGGCAGGCAATGGGAGAGGAAGATGGTAGCAGCAGGGAGCAGGAGAAGGGCGTGCAGGAGATGGAAGTGTGGTTGAGTCGATTCCGAAACTCCCCCAAAAGTGAATCTCATATTGCTGGTGGAGAAAGCGAAGCGAGAGAGGAAAGAGGAGAGAAGATGACGGAGATGTGCTGTGCTGACAACACTACTGCCTATGCCACACTGTCAGACGCCCTTCGGTTTGCCTTCACAAGAATTCACTCACCTGAACCTGCTATTCTAAATTATAACGCTGTTTCCACCTGAGCAGCTAGCACCTGAGTTTTCACCTGAGCTTAGGGTCCAGCCCTCCCTGCACAATCCCAAAGAGGTTCTGATCGTGCGGCCGGCTGTGGGCTGCGGGGAGAGAGGGGAGGGAGGGGAGGCACAGCAGCATGCAGGAGACTGGAAGGCTGGGAGGTCGCTGGGAGGCTGGGAGGCTGGGAGAAAGAGGAGCGGGTGGGGCGCTGTGGAGAGCAAGCAGAGGAGAAATGACGAGCTGAACCTCACTGCCTGCTCTCAGTGACACTGGGAGGAATCCCAGTGTCATGTGATGGCTTGTGATGTGAATGCTTACTTGGACCCTCGTACCCCACGAGCCTTACAACCAGTGGCTTTTCTCAATTGGTACCCGCATAGTCACTACATTTAGTTTCACACATGATGCACATCTACGTCCACCTCACCCTGCCTGCACCCCTCACTCCACCCACCCTGACCCCCCCCTGCCTGCACCCCCCCTGCCTGCACCCACCCCTGCCTGCACCCACCCCTGCCTGCACCCACCCCTGCCTGCACCCACCCCTGCCTGCACCCACCCCTGCCTGCACCCACCCCTGCCTGCACCCACCCCTGCCTGCACCCACCCCTGCCTGCACCCACCCCTGCCTGCACCCACCCCTGCCTGCACCCACCCCTGCCTGCACCCCCCCTGCCTGCACCCCCCCCTGCCTGCACCCACCCCTGACTCCACCCACCTCGGCCCATGCCCCCCACCCTGCCTGCACCCCTCACTCCACCTCACCCTGCATGCATCGGTCCATCCACCTCAGCGTGCGATGTGTCGCCTCCTCGATGCGCGGGCCTGACACCAGGCTGCTGACCACGTCATCCAGAGCCATGATGATGTCAGCACCGATCTTGTTCTGCGCTCCTTCCAGGATACAGCCCATGAGTTAGTCACACAAGAGAAAACGCATGGCGGAGGGCTTTTAAGGGGTGTGATCTGGTGAAATGAATGGTGGGTGATGGAGGTAATTCAAAGTAAAACACACATGGTCGTTCATTAAAAGAGACCAAGCGGATCACCTGTAGTTCCCAATTCTAGTCCCCTCCCACAGTTCCCTCCCACAGTTCCCTCCCACAGTTCCCTCCCTCAGTTCCCTCCCACAGTTCCCTCCCACAGTTCCCTCCCACAGGCACCTGGATGGCGATGGACTCTTCTGTTGGCACTTTACACTGTTTCAGGTCGCGTAAACGCCCAAGCCCAACGCCCAACGCCCAACGCCCGTGCAGTGGAGAGCAGTGAATTGCAGTGGAGTGTGGTGGAGTGCGGTGGCCCGTGGGGGTTCGTGTGGGAGGCACCTGAATGGCGACGGACTCTTCTGGTGTGAGCAGCATGTGAGTGCCGTCCACAGGCGACTGGACTGGAACTCCACACCCTGCTCTGTGATGTCCGCCAGGCGCTGTGCTGGTGCAGAGTGGTGGAGTGCGGTGGAGTGCATTGGAGTGCATTGGAGTGCAGTGGAGTGCGGTGGAGTGCGGTAGAGTGCGGTGGGGGTTCCTGTTGGATTCACCTGAATAGCAATGGACTCCTCAGGCGTGAGCAGCATGCGCGTGCCGTCCACTGGCGACTGGAACTCCACCCCCTGCTCTGTGATGTCCGCCAGGTGCAGCAACGACACCTGCCACGGTGCACAGCGGTGGAGAGGAGTGCAGGGCGGTGGAGGCCGGTGTGCGGCAAAGCACGCAGTGTGGTGGCGGCGGCAAGCAGCAGCAAGAGGACCCGGTGTGGGCCGGGCATGGCATGGTATGGCATGCAACAGCGCTGCAACAGAGGTACCTGGCTGCCGTTTGAGCAGTGTGTGCATTCCCCATGCCTATACTCCCTTCCCCGTGTCTACATTCTACCCCTCCCACCTTCTGCAAGCGAGGCACGCACAATCTAGGACCCGCCCGTGCCATCTTAAAGCCCACTCTCTCACCATTTGAAACCCCCCCGAGTCAGTGAGCAGTCCGCGCGGCCAGTCCATGAACGCACGTAGCCCGCCCGCGCCATCTTAAAGCCCCAACCCCTCACCATCTTAAAGCCCCATCCTCTCACCACCTTAAAGCCCCACCCCCCTCTCACCATCTGGAACCCCCCCGAGTCAGTGAGCAGGCCATGGGGCCAGTCCATGAACACATGCAGCCCGCCCGCGCCATCTTAAAGCCCCAACCCCCCACCATCTTAAAGCCCCAACCCCCCACCATCTTAAAGCCCCCTCTCACCATCTGGAACCCCCCCGAGTCAGTGAGCAGTCCACGCGGCCAGTCCATGAACGCATGCAGCCCGCCCGCCTCAGCGATGACGTCAGCGCCGGGGCGGTTGGCGAGGTGGTATGTGTTCCCCAGCACCACCTGGCAGCCCAGCTCGCCTAATTGTTGCGCTGTCAGGCCTTTGATTGTGCCTGCTTGGGTCCAGTGAGGGTAGGGGACAGGGGAAGGAGAGAAGAAGGGTGCGGACAGGGAAGGAAGGGAAGCGGTTGGCAATGTGGTCTGTGTTCCCCAGCACCACGTGGCAGCCCAGCTCTCCCAGCTGCTGCGCTGTTAGGCCCTTGATTGTACCTGCCTCGGTCCCGTGAAGGAAGGAAAAGGAAGGGGAGGATAAGGGTGCGGACAGGGAAGGACGGAAAGGGGTTGGCGAGGTGGTAGGTGTTTTCCTCCCCAGCACCACCTGGCAGCCCAGCTCGCCCAGCTGCTGCGCTGTCAACCCCTTGGTGGTCCCTGTTGTGGTGGCAGTCGGAACGGGGCGAGGACATGGGAGGGAAGGGAAGGTGTGGGTTGAGTGTCATAAGTCACATGGTGTCATAAGTCACATGGTGTCATAAGTCACATGGTGTCGTAAGTCACATGGTGTCATAAGTCACATGGTGTCATAAGTCACATGGACAGAGCCAAACTGGTTGGCGAGATGGTGACGGGGCTGCAAAAGCACCACCTGCGACCCAGCTCACGCAGCTGCTGGTCCGTCTAAACCCCCTTTAACCCCTCACAATCTCAACCACTCTCAGCACTCTCAACCATAGTAGGGAACCCACCTTGCGTGCCCACGGGCATGAACATGGGCGTGAGGCATCTGCAGCCGCATTCTCGCTACATGCTGTCTAAGCTCCTCTCAGCCCATCTAAACCCCCTTCAACCCCTCTCAAAACCTGTCAACCACTCTCAACACCCGTCAAGGACCCACCTTGCGTGCCCACGGGCATGAACATGGGCGTGAGGCAGCTGTGGTGCGGCAGCGTCATTCGCGCCGCTCGCGCGCGCCCGTGGGTCGCCAGTACCTGCCGCCGCCGGCGGGAGAAGGGAGGGGCGGGGCGGGGGAAAGGAGGGCGGGGGGAAGGAGGGCGGGGGGAAGCGAGGCGCGGGGGAAGGGAGGGGCGCACGCGGGAAGGGAGCCCAAAAACGCAACAGTTTCGCGTGTGCGTGACAACAGTGGTTGCGAGAAGAACCAACAGGGGAAGAATGGGGTGGGGGGGAACGGGACAAGAGGCGGAAGGTTTGCACTCAGTTCAGTTGACGAACGCGCACCTCGAATTCTAGCGCCATGCTGCTGCTGCTGGCGCCGCCGCCGCTGCCGCGACTGCCGCTGCTGACGCTGCTGCTGCTGCAGCCGTTGCTTATGCTGGCGTCGCTGCGGGCGACGGCATTCAGCCGATTTGCTGCACCATGCGCTGTGGATTGGCCGTGAAGGCCTTGCCGTAAGGAATGGTACCGGCAATGGCGGCGGTGTGGCGGCGACAGACGAGGTGTCGCGACGGGCGACAAGACGAGACGGAGTGACCAGCGGACACTCGCAAGCTGCGACATTTACGATCACAACACGAATCCTCCTGTGGACCCGTCAAAACAAATTGTTTAATATAAAATATAATAACATTTATAAATATATTTTCAGCCGCCCTAGCTCAGTTGGTAGAGCGCAAGGCTCTTAACCTTGTGGTCGTGGGTTCGAGCCCCACGGGCGGCGAATATTACCTTTGTGTACACGTTCTCATTTTTCTGCTTTTTGTCTTGAGTATATGTGATGGTTGTGTGTAACGCGGATGTGAACTCCAAGCCTCAAGGCTTCTACGTGGAGCATCATTGTAGGTCAAGAAACTGTCGCACGTTCCATTTACTTTGCCCCCTCCCCAATCGCGCACCAATTGCTGTCGCCATCGCAGGGGCAAGCAGAGCCGCGTGCGAGCCGGGATTCGGGAAATAGCACACAGTGGAACATCGAAGCGCGGCAAACCAATCAGAAATGCGCCCCTTTCACAACGCAACTCGTCACTCCCATCCCACGTTTCGCATTCCTTGCTATTTTCCACCACATCTCCAGCGCAACATTTTCCACCTCGCTCGAACGAGGAGCTCCACTGCTGCTGCTGCTGAGCAGGGCTGTGCCGTCACTTGATAGTCGCATCCGAAGCGCGCCAGTCGTGAAACGCTGACAAGTCAGCAAAGGTGTGCTGAGTTGCGTCCCGTCCCGTGGTGAGCCGAGTAGCCAAGTCTCTTTCTGCCATGGCCACTCCACTGACAACGCCAGAACCCCGCTGCACCGTGCCCTCCTTCAGTTGTTTACCGCCATATCCACCCTCGCTTCAGTCCCACGTGATACGATATTAGCTCCATTCGCTATGTGAGGCAGCGCTCCTAAGAACCGCAACGCGAGAATGGACCAGAGCATACAATGTGCGGCGCGGCAGAAACGCGTTTCAGCAATACGATCTTATTAATCGGCTAACACAGCTACTAGGCACGCCACTCCAGCATCGCATGCAAGTGTAATCAGCAATCCTACTAGCGCCTGGTAAACTTGAAATAAGTAATCACGCCTAGTAAACTTGAGATAAGTAATCACGCCTAGTAAACTTGAGATAAGTAATCACGCCTAGTAAACTTGAGATAAGTAATCACAAAGGTACTGACTATCTCTAGCGGAGGTTTCCACTACCTCCATCTACAGCCTCTGCGCGAGCTGCAGTGTAGAACCGTCCATACACCCGCCGATCTGCGCGAGTCGCGGGGATGAACTCTGCCGCGCTGCTGCTTCTCCCGCTCCTCACCCGCCTCCTTCCGCGCCAGCTCGGCGCGCTTCACGCAGAGGGGAGCTCGAGCGCCCTCGTGCTCTCTCCTGATTGGCGGGCGGACGCAGGAAATGGGGGAAGGGCTGTGGGGGAGCATGGAGGGGCAACACGGGGGGAAGGCGGGGTTGTAGTCCGGGAAGAAATGAGACAGCTGGGGGAAGTCCGCCAAGGGGGGAAAATGGCAGCGGCGCACCGGTTGCTGGTGGTGAATGGCGGGAGAAATCAAAGTGGCGCTGGGAAGCGCCGGGGGAGGGGGAAGGGGAGGGAAACGGCGGCCACGGCAGCGGAAAGAAAAGGGGCGAGAGGGGCGAGGGGAGTGGCAGGAAGAATAGGAGCTACCCCGTCGGAAGCATCGCCGCCTCGCAACCACGCTGTAGGTCGCGCCAAAGGGAAAGGGCACAAGGGGGAGAAGAGGCATGGGAGGGGCGCAAGGAGCGGAGCGAGGCAGGCTGCTCGAGGGGGAGGCGTGCGCACAGGAAAGATTCTGACCAGTCGGACGCAGCCGCTGCGTCACTCCCAGAGGAGGCCAGCTACGGTGCAACGAAAAGGAGGGCAACGTCAGAAAGGGGCGAAGAAAAGTTTGAAGAGGCGGGTCCCGAAGGGGGTTGTGAGTCAGCTGTACAACGCAATGCAGAAGCCAAGCAGGGAGGGACGGCGCAGGACAGGCGCAGCAGCGGGGGGGGCACAAGGGGGAGGCAAGGCGGCGAAACGCCCTAGCGGTGGCCGCGGAGAGGAGCAGTTGCCGGAAGCACAGCTCGTGCGCGGGCGGACGGGGACAACAGGGGGGGGAGGGAGGCGAGGCGGAAGAGGAAATAGCAAACGCGGCGGGGGATCAGTGGAGCTGCCTACACCGTATGGTTATGTTCCCACTTGAAGCTGACATGTTTGTGCCGCCTACTAACTGCCTAACAACTGGAACTAGCTAGGGGAGTGCCTTGTAGTCAGGTCTTATGCAGCTCATCTTGCTGTTGGAAACTCCTCAGGTGCAGGGCTCTTGCTGTTGCCATACCAAAACGTGTCAATGGAATGTATTCGGCCTACTGTAACATGATCGCACATATGCACTGCAGCGCAGCATTTGCTCAAAGGCTTGCATTGCAAACATAACCACATGCAAGCTTTGCCTAAAGAACTAGCCTAGCAGGGGTGAACTAGCAACTGGCCACCACACAAAGGGAGCTCCAGGCGGAATCTAATGAAAACCCCACTGAAGCAAAGCGGGGGGGCATAGTAACACAAGCATCTCACTAGCCTAGCCTGATCACTGCTGCCGGTACCTGCGACCCAATGGTGGGGCAGCTTCGTCTTGCTCTTTACACGCCTAGGAGCGAGCAGCGGAGGGAGCACGGGAGGATGTTGGGGGCGAGGAGAGGGCGGCAACAGCAGACGCGACGGTGGGCAGGGTGGAGGTGAGCAAGGGGAAGGAGGGCAGCGTGGGGTCGGTGAGGGGCGTGACTGAGGGGGAGAGCCATGGCATGACTGCCGAGGCAAAGGTTTCAAAGCGCGATGAGAGAATCGCCTCCCAGTCCACCTGCCGACGTTTGGGGAGAGCAGGGAAGGGGGGGATGGAGATGGGTGGGGCGGGGTAAGGATTCGTGAGGACAGGCGAGTTTACAAGAAGGATAAAACGGTGGACATGAGCGCGGGCAGGCAGAAGCGGTGACAACACATGCAGAAATGCCACACATGTGTCTCTTGCTCCCTTCCACACATGTGCTGGAGTGCATGCCTGCCCCCACACACATGCAACAGGCCTGCACATCGCCATAACCCCAACGCTCCACAGAACCAGATAAGAAAGTCACAGACGTGAAACCGCATCGATTCCCACAAACCTGCAGTTTGCGCGGAATGGTGGCGGTGACCTGCAGCTAGGTGAGGCGATTATTAAATTGAGTAACGTCTCAGCACACGCACAGCTTACACACCTGCAGTTTGGCCGGGATGGTGGCGGTGACCTGAAGTTGGGCCGCGAGGAAGAGAGCCAGTGTCACCACATACCCCACCATGGCTGTTCCACGTGCCAGTGGCATGAAGTTGTACCTGCAGCAGAGGGAGTGGTGCAGTGGTGCAGAATGGTGCAAGAGTTATGCAGAGAGCCAGTGTCACCACATACCCCACCATGGCCGTTCCCCGTGCCAACGGCATGAAGTTGTACCTGCAGCAGAGGGAGTGGTGCAGTGTGGTGCAGAATGGTGCAAGAGTTATGCAGAGAGCCAGTGTCACCACATACCCCACCATGGCCGTTCCCCGTGCCAACGGCATGAAGTTGTACCTGCAGCAGAGGGAGTGGTGCAGAGCGGTGCAATGATGGAATGGTGGCTTACAGCTACAGAGGCAGCCCGCTGCAGCCTGCAGCTCCAATGAACAAATCAAATACGACACAGGCCAGCCACTGATAGATGGTGTAAATATATGCGGCCTATAATGACGAGACAACGGCATCAAGACAAGCAAAGTGTTGAAGGGGTGCTTGGAGTTCAGGCTTTCATGGTAAGGTATGGAGTTTAGGATGCATGGTTACCAGTAGTAGGCGAGGCGCAGCACGGCTCGCTGGAATCGTGCCATAGAAGGACCAAGAGGCGGCCTCCATGCCCCCCCCTGCATCTTCTCCCCCACCACTGCGCACAAGTCCTGGGTTGGCCAGGGTGGGAAAGGGGGAGGAGAGGACAGAGAGAGCACAGGAGGGAGGAGGGCAGGGCTAGAACTGGAGAAGCTTTCTTCTCACTGCTCCCCTTTCAGCAGCCGTGCTGCCAGCATGACTCTGACATGAAACAACTGCAGAGTGTGACAATACCTTCAGCGGGGTACGATCAGGAGGGGAATCACAGAGGCCGCACACTGGCACATGCATCCGTGCGTCACGCTGCTAGCTGTCAGAAGCACACTTCCTGCCACGTCCGCAGCATTCACACCATTGGCCCTCCCTCACCAAAAACCCACCCCACCCCACCCCACCCCACTCTACCCCATCCCACCCCATCCCACCCCACCCCACCCCACTCCACCCCATCCCACCCCATCCCACCCCACCCCACCCAACCCCATTCTACCCCACGCACCTCCCATGCAGCTGCCATCTCTGCGTCGTAGTCCGCCCAGCGTGAGGGCGTGCCGGGCGTGCGGATGGCAAAGTCAAACCCCGTGGGGCTGCGGGCGCATGCAGAGAGAGGGCGCGTGAGAGAAACAGCACGGGAACGGGGAGGTGCGTGAGGGGAAAAACGGAAGGCAGAGTTATTAAGGAAGGACATGAAAGGAAAGCAGGTTGAGGAGGACAGTGTGAGTATGCTAGGGTGATGAATGGGAAACGAGAAGAGGACAATGGAACCGAGATAGCAGAAGGGACTGAGAGAGCTAAGGGGGTTGAGAGAGCTAAGGGGGTTGAGAGAGCTAAGGGGGTTGAAAGAGCTAAGGGGGTTGAGAGAGCTAAGGGGGTTGAGAGAGCTAAGGGGGTTGAGAGAGCTAAGGGGGTTGAGAGAGCTAAGGGGGTTGAGAGAGCTAAGGGGGTTGAAAGAGCTAAGGGGGTTGAGAGAGCTAAGGGGGTTGAGAGAGCTAAGGGGGATGAGAGAGCTAAGGGGGATGAGAGAGCTAAGGGGGTTGAGAGAGCTAAGGGGGTTGAGAGAGCTAAGGGGGTTGAGAGAGCTAAGGGGGTTGAGAGAGCTAAGGGGGTTGAGAGAGCTAAGGGGGTTGAGAGAGCTAAGGGGGTTGAGAGAGCTAAGGGGGTTGAGAGAGCTAAGGGGGTTGAAAGAGCTAAGGGGGTTGAAAGAGCTAAGGGCGAGAGCAAAGTGGACTGAGAGGAGAATGAGGACAGAGAGCAATCGGCTGGGCTGCTTACGTCTTCACAAGGGTGAGTCGTGTGCCCTCGAGAACCTTCCTGGAAGGGTGGAAAATGACACAAGTGACACATGCAGGCAGAAAGAGGAACGGACAAAGGTGGTCAGAGCAGTGGAAGCAGGAAGTGGATTGAGAAAACAGTGGGTTCTCAGTAAGGCGAGACAGACTCACTACAACCACTCAAAAGCAGTAACTCAAGCTCATCCATGCTCAGCCACTCACCCCGGGTCCACCATGCTGTAGCAGGGCGTGACGATCCAGAAATCCTCCCCCACCACCCGATACAGATCCTCACACGCCTTGGCCGAGGCCACCTGTGAGCCAAGGGGCGGGTGCCGGAGAGAGGTTCGGAGAGAGGGTGGGTGAGTGGGGAACTGGGATAGGAGAGTGACGAGAGGGAGAAAGGAAAGGTTTATCCTGAGGCTACAACAAGGATTAGCATGGGTGGGTGAGAGAGCCAATGGATAAGAACGGATTCAGACGGGGCGGCATGGAAAGAATGGGTTTGGAGTGGAGGAGTATAATTTGAGCGCAGGGGGGCTAAGAGAGTGGGTGAACTGACAGCTGCTTTCTGGGCGGGTGCATCAACGGCCACTCGGTTGTTAGCAGCGTTGTGCACCGCACCCGACCGCAGCATCTCCTCCTTCATTATTGCAAACGCCCTGTGAGCACCCCGCACACAGGCACACACAGGCAGGCACACAGTCCTTAGGCGCCTCCAAAACTACTTAACTATGGCATTGCCATGCGCGCAGCGGAGACGAAGGCAGAAAATGAAGGAGGAGTTGAGAGACCAAATGATGTAGACACGAATGGCAGGGGGGATGCACACACAAATAACAGCACTGAGAGGTGAGGTGGGGGACGGTAGGGTAGCAAGGAGGGTATGAGTTGAGAGGGAGCGCACCTGTCGAAGTTAGCATGGTAGCGCACCACCTTAGTCTGCCCGATAAGTATGGGTGTGTGAGACCCAAAGCCCGCTCGAAACTCTTTCTCCCTGCGACACAAGGGTAGCGACGGGAGGTTGTATGTGACGGGAGAGGTCACTGATACAATCACAACACACTCTGCTACGCATCCCATAGAGTCACACCCAGCACACACGACCATGATATGATACTGCCGCAATGTCCTTGAGAAACTCACGGCCTGGACTTGTCCTTAACTCCAGCAAACGAGGCATCATCCATGCGACATGTCTTGCATGCACTAACTAATCACGTGAGCATGTCCACCCATACAGCCCGGTCACTCACACAGCTCTGACACTGCTTTCTGAGTCGACCAAAAAACCATGCATGCAGCATGCCTCACATCATCACACTACTCACGTGAGCATGTCCACCCATACAGCCGGGTCACACGGCTCTGACAGCTGCCTCCAGCGCACAGCAATGGAGTATGCATCCCTCCACCCCTTTATCTGCACTCCCTTTGTTGTCACACCCCCCTTCCCTTGCCCTGCGCCTGAGCCTGCCCCAACCCCTGCTGCGCTTGCAGAGACACCTTTCCCTCCGCTTCCACCTCCTCCTTTCCCCCGCCCTCCTCCCTTTCCGCCCTTGCTCTTCCCTCCTTTTCCCCCACCACTTTTCCCTCCCTTCCTCCTCTCCTCCTGACTTCTGCTTCCGCCTGCCACTGCCTCGCTTCCACTGCTGCTACCCCCATCATCCATCAGAGAATCGTCCAAATGAAGTGATGACACGTCATCAGAGGAAGGCACAGGAGACAATGACACGTCAGCAGATGATGACTTGGAGAAGGACGACATGTCAGTGCCTCCATCCTCCAGCTCAGCAAGAACGGCTGCTGCTGCAGCGGAAGCAGGAGATGCGCTACCAGCAGCTGTAGCAGCAGCGGCAGCAGCTGTAGCAGCGGCAGCCTCCTCCTCGCGCTGTTCCCAATCGGCTGCTACAGCCTGGGCGATTTCTATGGCAGCAAGGCCCGCCATGCGATACTGGCAGGAAACAACATGCATCACGGGTGGACGGGGCATCGCAAAGGTCCAAGAGGCAGGCATGAAGGAACGGGAGGAGAGGAGAGTGGGCGGGATGGTGGGGATCAGATGTGCGTGTCTATGTAAAGGTTTCTCCAACAGACAGGCATCGCAGGATATACAGGATAACACTGTGTGATATCTTTGTGTGGAGGCAGATTTATTTCACCGAATAGTTCAAGAGGCACTTCTAAATCCCACCCGGCGGACGTTGGCGTGGAAGCCAGGGCATGAGTACTGCGTGAGCCGGCCTCTCCGATCAACTCCAGCAGCCTATGCACCTCGGGATTCCCACTGTGTGAGAGTCACAGGTACATGCACTAGAGTCTCACCTGGCGGACGTTGGCATGGAAGCCAGGGCACGAGTACTGCGTGAGCCGGCCTATCCGATCAGCTAGTTCCAGCAGCCTTTGCACCTCGGGATTCCCACAGCTCTTGCCGCCCCCACCGCCACCACCGCCGCCACTGCCGCTGCTGCCACCGCCGCTGCTGCTGCCCCCTGCAGCAGAGGAGGCTTTCTTGCCCAGACGCACGGCGATGGAGGGTGGGACTGGCTGGGTGGTGTAGCCTGGGAAGAGCAGCGTGGGGGGAAGCTTCTTGCACCACGCTTCCTGTGGATTAGAAGAGGCAGTTGAAGGGAGGGTTGTACGGACAGGATAACACAGACCATGTTCGTCCATATATTGTGCAACAGATGCAAAACACAAAAACTGGTATGTAGAATAAGATTGCAGCATAGATGGACACGCAATGAGCAAGCGTGGCCTGACCTTGAAGAAGGGGTCAAGGTCCCTGTCGAGGCTGAAGTGGGCGAGCGGCTGCGAGTGCTTGGAGAGCGTGTAAAGGGCAATCTTTGCCAAGTCCCAAAACACAGATAGGGAGGAGTACAATAGGTGGTTGTGCTCTCACCTTGAAGAAGGGTTCAAGGTCCCTGTCGAGGCTGAAGTGGGAGAGCGGCTGAAAGTGCTTGGAGAGCGTGTAAAGTGCAATGCCAACTCTCATAACACATATACAAAGGAGTCCTATGGGTGAGTGTGCTCTGACCTTGAAGAAGGGGTCGAGGTCTCTGTCAAGGCTGAAGTGGGCGAGCGGGTGGGAGTGCTTGGAGAGAGTGTAGAGAGCAATCTCGCGCTGGTAGAAGCCGAGGAACTGCAGCAGCTTCGACTCCGAGTCTGTCTCCACGCCCAGCATCTCATCATACGTGCGCACCTGGTGGGGGAGGGGATCAGGGAAGGGGAAAGGGACAGGGGCAGGGGGAAGGTGACTCGTGAGTCGTCTAAAAAGCCATCGTGCAGCAGCAAGCCCGTATCACAAGACAAGGCGTATGTATGCTCCAGCATGCGATGCATTTCCTCGTCACTTTGAGTGTTCCCCCACACCACATGACACGATCACCACCCTTTGTATCTCCCCCCACACGACACACTCACGGCAGTGGCCAACTCATTCCCCTCACGAGTGACCCACTCACGGCAGTGGCCTACTCATTCCCCTCACGAGTGACCCACTCACGGCAGTGGCCTACTCATTCCCCTCACGAGTGACCCACTCACGGCAGTGGCGTATTCCCCCACGGCATGCTCGGAGGAGGCATACGAGTACATGAGCTCGATGTTGCTCCTCTCCAACCTCAGCCCCTTTTGCGCCATCTGGGACGCGCCTCTGGTGTGGTGCCACAGAGCGTGGGGGGGGGGGGGGGGGGGGGGGGGGGGGGGGGGGGGGGGGGGGGGGGGGGGGGGGGGGCGGGGGGAAACAGCAGCACGAGACGCACGGAAGGGAAATGGATGATTTTTTAGGCGCCTCAAAGCTCGATGTTGCTCCTCTCCAGCCTCAGCCCTTTATGCGCCATCTGTGACGCGCCCCTGGTGCCACGGATGGAGGGGAGGGGGTGCAGCAGTGGGGGGAGGGAAGGGGTTGGGGAAGCAGTAGCACAAGACGCACGAAAGGGAGGTGGATGTATGTGTCAGGTAGGGTGAAGAGGCGGGATGCGAGAAGTGAGTGGCGAGAGAGTGAGCGAAGGAAGAGGTGGGTAAGATTTGTTGCTCTGCATAACTGTAGCACTTATTCATACATGCATAGGGGTGGGGGGAAGGGGGGCGCGGAGGGGAAAGGGGGGAGGGAGGGAAAGGGGGGAAGGTGGGGAAGTGGGAAAACGAGGGGAGGGAAGCGGGGAAAGGGGATGCGAAGGCATGTGGTTGCTGACTCACCTGTGGTCGCCCACGCCATGCTTGAGCAGCGCCCAGTAGCGGTACACCGTCGCAAAGCTGCAGTGCCGAGAGGGGCAACGTGACCTTTGAAAATTCCTTGAAGTCACAGCAATATGTGTGGCGCTCACCTGTGGTCGCCCACGCCGTGCTTGAGCAGCGCCCAGTAGCGGTACACCGTGGCAAAGCTGCAGTGCCGCGAGGGGCGAGGGGAAGAATGGAGGGGGGGTTGGACAGGAGACGCTGTAAGACGAGGGGAGCACGTGGGATATAACCAAGGCGGGGTAATGGAGAGGCGGGGGCAGATACTGGCAATATCCACATTTGCACGATCCCTTCGCTTGGAAAGCAAAACACTCACCTTGAGTCCGCGTCCAATGCCTTCTGGTAGCACTTGGCTGCGTTTTCTGCATCGCCGTACTCCTTATAAGCCTGCCCCATGTTAACCCACGCATCCTTGAAATCTGCGCGCAGGGCCACAGCCTTCTTGTACGCCGCAACGCCCTCCATGCACGCCCCTGTGCCCGTCAGCGCCAAGCCCTGCAGGAGAGATGACAAAGAAGGGGAGGGGTGGCATGGAGGCACGCGAGGAATAGGAGAGGAATGAGGAGGTGGAACGCGTTACACAAGCGGGTAACCGAGGTGGGAAAGCAGGACTGACGGACATTCAGCGTCGAAGTGGAGGGCGAAGAAGAATGTGGGAGGAAAGAAGCTCGGATGATATGCAGCCTGCCATGATGAGATTTACAGCCCTCCGATCCCATCACAGGGCGTCGTCAGCGCGTGGCAGCCATGGTGGCCGTACAACCAGTCAGTGGTGGTTACTGGGAGAAGAGACGCAGTACCAGGAAGTTATACGCGTTGGCATCTTTCGGATTGGAATCCAGAGAGGTCTTTAGATCCGAAATGGCTGCACGGTAGTTGCGCTGCTTCACATACACCACTCCTGCACGCACACACACAGACAGCACAGCAGCACGCAGACATTGCAGCAGCACACACAGATACCACAGCAGCAACACAGCAGTGTGGGCATTGAAAAGGTGCACTTTCAGTGCTTCAGTGTACCTCCTCAATACACTTGAGACGATAACATGCTCTCATACAAAAATGAAAATTGCCAAGAGGCAAGCAGCCAGGACTCAAGGCAGCTCCACGTGCAATGGAGGCAAGCTGCACCTGAAAGAGCCTCATCTCATTCACACACCAAGGACCACCCCATCCTTTCCGCACAGCAAGAGCACAGCAAGACACTCACCCCTCTCAGCTAGCACATCCGTGGACGAGGGGTCGATGGTGAACGCTCGAGTGAAATCCTCAATCACCTGAACGTGCAGCAAGGACCACATACATATATCAAGTTGACTTTTGAGTCGACTCAAAAGTCACCTAGCAAGAAGCACACACATATATCAGTACGTCACACAGAGAACGGCGAGGGGGAAGCGGGGAGGGAGTAGGCGAACAAAGAGGGGCATTAGCTCGTTATAAATCACTCAGTTCAACTGCCCTATTCACTTCTCACCTCGTCCATCTGCCCCAGAGCAGCCCTCGCCTGCGCTCGCCGCTTCCACGCCTCTGCTGCCCGCGGCTCAATCTCAATCGCCTGAGATAAAATAAGAGGACAGCAAAGACATGCATTAGCTGGAGGAATGAATGCAAACGCACTGTTTTCTGACGAATTATACAGCAAGCATGTAAAACTTACAGCAGTGAAATCAGCCACGGCCTCTTTGAGCTTGCGCTGCAGAGCCCGTGCTGTGCCCCGCCCCACCAGCGCACCCAGCGCCCGCCCGTCTGTCTCCAGAACCTGCACGCAATACAGAAGGAAGGTGGGTTCAGTTCAGGAGAAGCAGCAGCCACTGTCCAGATGAAAAAAATTGATCGAACCAATAAGAGACAGACAAAGGAACGTGGTTGGTTGTGTTGTGATAGGCTGATAGCGATGTACCTGATTGAAGGTCTTGACAGCATCGTCAAGCTTGCCTGAATTGACCTGCCAAGGGAAACAGGAACGACCTGAAAGGTGAACTGATAATGACGAGGCACTTACGACGCACACAATATGCTCTACTATGCAGCGCTCCTGCGTTCAGCTTAGAAGAGGCTGGATGTGGAAAGGTCAACGAAAAAACGCAATGTAATTTCTTTTTTTCTTACTTGGTTGATCCCAAGGGAAATCAACAAATCCAATGCCAGGCTGCCGCGTGCTCCTCCCAACCCCTTCCCTCCGCCACTGCTCCCTTTCCCTCTGTCCTCGCCTCCGCCACTCCCTTCCCTTCTCTCTCCTTCTCGACCCCCCTTCTTCTTCCCCTCTTTCTTCTGCTCCTTAGGTGAAGCATCTCCCCGCGCCTCCACAGTTGCAACCTCCCCATTGGCCCCCTTCTCTTTTGCACTACGTGATGATGCATCCCCAGAGCCCGTCTCTACAATCACACACCCATTCTGGGCAGCAGAAGTGGCAGCAGGAGCGCGATGTGAGGACGAGGGAGACGGTGTGGGAGGGGGATTCGCAGAGGAAGGAGACGCAGGAGACGCGTTTGCAGAGGGAGTCTGCTGAGAGGGAGAAGCGAGCTTGGGCGTTGGGGATAGCGGGGAGGAGGGGTCGAGGGAGAGCGTGTGCAGGCGCAGCGCGAACTCAAGGTCAACGCAGGAGGACGCGGGGAGGGGAGTGGTGGCGGCAGCGCTACTGCCGGTGGTGGTTGCGGCTTGGTAGCCTTGGGTGAAGGCGGCCTTGGCTTCGTCCTTCTTGCCCAACGCCAGCCACGCCGCACCTGCATCGCCAACACGGGAGAAACGAGGAAAGAATAAGATATGCCAGTCAAAACAAAGAGAGACTCGGTCAATTCAGCGAGTACACACGATCCGTTTTCACAACAGCGTTCAATGAGTGATCAATGAGGCAGGCGACAGTCACGGGGCAGCACGCCGGCCATTTTTCTCGGAAAGGCAGGGAACAGGGGACCTCGAAACAGAGGAGCGGCGAGCGGGGTGGAAGTGCGGGTCACCTTGGCGCATGAAGGCGAGAGGCTGGTTTGGAGCGAGCTGCGTGGCCCTCATAGCGTCCTTGAGCGCGTGCTTGTTGAGATCCAAGTGCAGATAGCACCACGCGCGATTGCTGCACAAATCAGATTGAAAACGTAGGGGGGGTGGGTCATATGAAAAGATTCGTTCATGATCGTTGGAGTGAAGTGGTAATTTGAGATAACCCCTTGAAAATGCAGAAATCTCTGACAGACTGTAATTCAACCACATTCTCGCTAAACAGAACCAAATTGATGGTAATTGAGATGAATAGAGGTTTGAAACGCACCAGAGGAACATCGCGACTTCGGCTGGACTCCTGCTGGCCTCTTCCGCCTCCGTTATTTGCGCAGTCAGCAGCTTAACGGCGCGCGACCACTGCTGCTGAGCGCAAGCCTCGACCACCTCCTGCGCCATACCGGCGACGAGACGTGTGGCAGGAATTGACTAAGCTATGAAACAGAGAAACGGAAGCTTAACGAAATCAGTCTGTGCTCTACCCTTGTCGATCACCAGTCTCCAGAGCCCTCACAACCGCACAAAGTGAAGCCTAAAAGTCGTATCGTGGCTAGTAGGTCCGAGATACCAGAATTGAATTCTTTCCTAAGTCTAGTCCAAACCCGATCTACAACTACTGATACATCAAGCTCACTCAACGGCGGAAAGTCGCTTTCACTCGACCAGCTTCACAGATCTATGGTGCGAAGCCTGCTAACATGCAGGCCTGACAATCGACGTCCGTGAATCCCATTCGTTGCGACCGAGCCTACAAAGATGGAAGTCTGGAGAGCCGTTGCCTGATCTCAAAGGTGTCCATCTGCTGATCTGCCTGACGTCCGTCAAAACCTTGAGAAATTTGGCGAACGTACAAAGTTCGCACCCTCGACCTTGCAATCCGCGACATTCGCGACGTCGATTTGCGACAAGTGAATGGACCCCTGTTGGGAAATCCGTTGGCTTCCGTCAAGTGCGTCGTTCCACGTCGGATGCTGAACACCATGAAAATTGGGCCTAGTGCAACTCCTCCTACACCATGGAAATCACTTCAGTGTACGTTCTTTCTCCCACCAGGCTAGCCTAATAACGCATACTGGAAACTAGTGTTGCAAATCCTTCAAATGTAGTGTAGCCATTGTTGCTACTGTTCACAGAAACACTCTCAGTGAGGACGCGTCACCTCAACGCCGATCGCAGGATCGATCCTACGTAGGATCGATTTTTCACGTGGTTTAATTTGCATCTAGAAGTTTTTACTACGATGCGCGTAGTTTCAATGCGGTGGAAGATCGATATTGAGATCGATCGCAGGATCGGCGTTCAGGTGACGCGTCCTAAGCCATTGCACCTACGTTGAGGCTTCTGATGATGATTGGTCTACGTTATGACTCCATAGTTAAATAATCACCACGTCTTGACGGCCGATTCGAAGTTCGCGTCCATCACATTTCCATGCAACATGTCAACATAGAATGGCTCCTGCCATTCGTGCGACGTTTGTGTGCCTCTCGCTGAATTTGACGCTATGCACGGTCTTCAATGGTCGATACTACTCAGCTCCACCGTTCTCAAACCATGCCGTTACAGTTAATTTAGCCGGCGCGAACAAGGGTGGAGGTAGTACGAGAGGTGCGGAGACGGCAGACCAGACAGCGGGGTTCGTCCTTCCAAGCTCGGCGCGCAGGTGCAATGCAGAGGAACAGACCGATGCCGCTGCAGGGCTCCTCTCGTCTCTTGAAATGCTGAGCTGGTGAGACTGCCAACCAGCACTTCAGAGTGTCAGAACATTACTGGATATCGACGCACTGACACTTTCGTCATTTGCACTGCGATCGACACATTGATGTGTACGGGAATCTCGTCGCACATCATAATCTTCAGTGCCGTGCATCATGGTCATGCATCATGGTCATGCATCATGGTCATGCATCATGGTCATGCATCATGGTCATTCATCATGGTCATGCCTCATCGTCATGCCTCATCGTCATGCATCAACGTCATGCATCCACCCAGGAGCCCCTGTCTTTGCGAATGGGAGGCACGTCTGATAGCGTCAGTGCCACATCATCACCCTCTGCCCAGTCGGCCCGCCTGCATTACTCCATTCATCAGAAAAGGTGATGAAAACAACATATTGAACGAAGGTGCAGCTGCTGCAGAGCCAATGCACTTATTTCTCAACTTTCGGCTTGAGCTCAGAAGCCAACGTACTTATTTCGCGTCTAATTTTTACAATTTTTTTGCTCCCGTGTTATCGCTTGCTCACCCATGCGCCATCATCCTGGAAACCCCCCGGCACTATACCTCCCTCCCTCCCCCGCTGTTCATTCCACCGCCCTATCCATCGCAGCAACCAAACTGTATCGCCTGCAGCAGCCACCGGTACCAGCGATCGCCGACTCTCCCACTAGTATGTTGGTCGGCCGAGAAGGAAGAGAGGGAGGTGACAGCCAGGCAGCACGGGGCCTGCGGTGTGAGGAAAGCTCCGTGGGGCGGTTGAGACAGCTGGAGAGCACTGAGCTCTGTGGCTTGCTGCTGCTGGGCGATGGTCCTGGACCTTCTAATGCTGCGATGAGGGAGCAAAGAAGGGTGCATGAGAATAAGCATGGAAGGGGAGGTCTGGAGGGGAGCAGCACAAGGGCGACTGTAGAAGACGTGAACAACGGTGAAGCGGAACGGAAGCAGACGAAGGAGGAGGAAGCGCAGGTGACAAGCAAGCAGCTTGAGATGTTGCAGCAGGCGAACGATGAGGTGAGTGCGGTGGTGGTGGAGTGGATGGGCATGGGGGAAGTGGATGGGAAAACGGATGGGCAAAAGGATGGGCAAAAAGAATGGGTAAAAAGGGTGGGCAAAAAGGCTGTTTATTGCTTCGTCCTAGTATTGTTTGTATGAGTATCCACCACACCACATCGTATGAGCATCAGTTAAGTAGCCAGCGTGTGAGCTCAAGTCCCATTTGGATTCAACTCTTGATTGTTCAGGCTCATGTACCTGTTCCGTTTCACCTCTTGATTTGCTGCTGCCTGCTCCCGTCCCATGCAGATAGAACGAGGGGGATATATGGAGGCAATTGCTATCTACAACAAGGTCAGGAATGCAACCCTATACCCTGCAGATTTTTCTTGTCGCCTCAATGAACGCTTCTGCTTCTGATTTACCACGGTTCGTCCGTATTCCACCTTTCTGTTCAATCACGAAACCGCAATTTTCCCTTCACGTACCTGCCTCTGCTTCCCATGCATGGCTCATTCCAGTCCGTTTGTCCGTTAATCCTCCAATCATTGCCCGACAGCTGGCCTCCATTCCCTCTGTGAAGGATCAGGTGCTTGTTGGCCGAAGCTTCTGTTACGATGCATTGGGGCAGTTTGACAAGGCCGTCGCTGACCTGTCCGCTGTAAGGAATACATGTCTTCTGTCCCCTCCGCTTCATCCCTTCTTATGTCCCATTGACCAGTTATTCTGTTGCCAGCAGCCACATGATTAAGTTAACCCATCAAACTCGTGTGCGATGCGATGCTCCGCTGGCAGGCTCTGTCAGCAAACCCCACAAGCGCAGCTGGCTTCATGGCGCGAGCAGGCATTTATTTCAAAATGAACAAGCCTGTCGAGGTAGACATCACATCATGATGTATGTATGGTGACACCGCGAGGTAGGCATCATGATGTATGTATGGTGACACCATGGTGCCATGGCATCGGGTAGACCAGCCCAGATGTGCAACCATGTGGTTTGCCGCCTTTTGAGGCGCCTCAAAAGTCCAGATGTGCAACCATGTGGTTTGCCGCCTTTTGAGGCGCCTCAAAAGTCCAGATGTGCAACCATGTGGTTTGCCGCCTTTTGAGGCGCCTCAAAAGTCCAGATGTGCAACCATGTGGTTTGCCGCCTTTTGAGGCGCCTCAAAAGTCCAGATGTGCAACCATGTGGTTTGCCGCCTTTTGAGGCGCCTCAAAAGTCCAGATGTGCAACCATGTGGTTTGCCGCCTTTTGAGGCGCCTCAAAAGTCCAGATGTGCAACCATGTGGTTTGCCGCCTTTTGAGGCGCCTCAAAAGTCCAGATGTGCAACCATGTGGTTTGCCGCCTTTTGAGGCGCCTCAAAAGTCCAGATGTGCAACCATGTGGTTTGCCGCCTTTTGAGGCGCCTCAAAAGTCCAGATGTGCAACCATGTGGTTTGCCGCCTTTTGAGGCGCCTCAAAAGTCCAGATGTGCAACCATGTGGTTTGCCGCCTTTTGAGGCGCCTCAAAAGTCCAGATGTGCAACCATGTGGTTTGCCGCCTTTTGAGGCGCCTCAAAAGTCCAGATGTGCAACCATGTGGTTTGCCGCCTTTTGAGGCGCCTCAAAAGTCCAGATGTGCAACCATGTGGTTTGCCGCCTTTTGAGGCGCCTCAAAAGTCCAGATGTGCAACCATGTGGTTTGCCGCCTTTTGAGGCGCCTCAAAAGTCCAGATGTGCAACCATGTGGTTTGCCGCCTTCATCCGTGCATGACACGCAAACACAAGCTGCGATGGTCCATACTTCCATTATACATGTTGACATTGTGCTCCTGCCCTATCACACCACACCAGATTCTGTCATGATGCATCCGCCTTTGAATTATGCTGCCTGCCAGCGGGCTGCCTGGAAGCAATCCCTTATTGCATCTAGTGCCTCTTCCTTCTGTGTTTGATCCACACCCACATGCCATGTCGTGAAGGCCATAGCGGACTACTCTCGCGTCATTGACCTGGACCCCTCCAATGCTGAAGCACTCAGGTGGCGAGGTGAGCATACATATGTGCTGGGCGAGTCAGTGTTGCTGGTTTAGTTGTGTTCACTGCCGCGTTCCTCTCAGCTGCACATGCTTCCATTCCAACTGCAACCATCTCACATCCCTTGTGAGTGATTGTTGAGAACTCTCAAACATCACACACTTCAAGACCCTCGCTCTCTCTCCATCTTCATCCCTCCTTTCCCTCGTGTCTCCTCCCAATCCCCCTGCCAGGCATCTTGTCCTTTAACCTGAAGGACTACCATGCAGCAGAGAAGGACTTTCAGGAAGCCATTCACCTTGACCCCTCTCAGTCTTTCGTCTTTCGAGGCCTTGTAAGTCTCCCTCATGCTACTTATTCAGTCTTCTGACTCCTTCCGATTCTCGTTCCTTATCACTGTGTGGTTATTTTTCCACCTCATACCTCGTTCTCCCTTGTGATAACCCGTCCCTTGCTATTCCACTTTTCTTATATGACTGCTGGTTTTCTCGTTGCCCCTGTCCAAAGACAGGCTTTCATTTCATAAGCATTATGGCTTCCTCCTTCCTTCCATACATACAGCATGCATGGCTTGTTCCTCAACTGTTCCTCCCAGCACCTTTTTCCTCTCTCTTCCTCCTCCCTTTTGATCAATCCCTCTCCTCTCCCAACCCCCTCACTCCCTTCCCCCCTCCCACTTCCTCACCCTAGGCCCTAGCCATAGGGGGCAGTGGGAGGTGGCGGGAGTCCCTGGCAGTGTTTGCAGAGGGTGTGAGGCGGCACCCTCAGGATGCGGACCTGTGGCATTCCAAGGGGCGCGCGCACAAGGAGGTGGGCGAGGTGGATCAAGCCATAGAGGCGCTGCAGCGAGCGCTGCAGATCAGAAAGTGAGTGCCGTGGATGTGTTTGCAGCCATGGTGAGTTCTTTTTGGTGCCCGTGGCATGGCAACAGTGCGGGTCCAGACATAGCTTGGAATCATTCCCTGCATGCATCCTTCTCAACTCTCAATTTCTTAAAATTTCAATCTCTCAATTTCTAAAATTCCCTGCTTCCATTTCAAAACTCCCTGCATCGCATCTGTGCTGGCATTTCATATGTCCTTCTATAATGTCACTGCATCCATCCATCCGTCCCTATTCTCCCTCCCTATTCTCCCAAGCATCCTTTCATTCCCGTGTCAACACCCATACTGGGGGCCATGCACGCGTGTGCAAGGAGTCACAGTTAACCACTCCCTCTACTCACATCCATGCATTGCTGCGTGCACGGCACAGGGCAGTGGCGACCTATCAGGAGCTCGTCGCTGTCAGCCGATTGGTGGGTGACTACAGGTGCGCTCATCTCGCATTTGCACCGTGCAGGATTGGTTTTCTGCCAGTTTAGTTCTCTTATCAACGTTTGGATAAATACCACTTAAAAATCATCATCCCGATGTTTGATTGTGGGCTCGATGTTGAGCCCTGCTCTATTAGATGACCACATTTCTGCTCTGCCTTGTCCTTTCTTCTTTCTCTAGCCCGGCCTCTTCACCCCTCTCTCCCTCCTTGCAGGGCCGCCATACGCTATGCAAGAGAGGGGTTGCAGCTGGACAGGGGAGACATGGAGCTCGCTCATGCCCACGCCAGCAGCCTGCATGCTCTGGGGGACCTTGCTGAAGCTGTGAGAGTTCCACACCTCCTCCTCAAGCTGTGTGCTGCCCAATAGTGAGTCGCTACACGCTGTGTGCCGTTCACATTCACAGGCTTGCATAGTGACTTTTTTAAATCACGATCTCTCACGCACCACACACACACACACTTGCATCACGACGACCCACCACCCTCATCTGCATACCCGTGTGCTGCCCTGCCCACAGATGCGCAAGTACCAGGCAGCATTGGCACTGCAGCCCAGGGATCAGGACGGACAGGTTCTGCAACACTCCATGTTCTACCAGGCATGTTCTACCAGGCATGCTCTACCAGGCATGTTAAACGTTTCAGTGCTTTTTTTGTGTTTTTTGCTCCCCGACCAGCCCCTCGCCACTCCCACTCATCTCCCTTCCTCATATGCTCCCTGCCTCCCATGACTGCCATTCCAACTGCCCTCCCCCTCCCAGAGGGAGGTACTGTCCTACACCGTTGCTCGCTTGCAGCAGCCGCTCTCCTCTATCCAATTCGACTGGGACTTCACTTCTGAGTTCAGAGTACGGCCACGCCTTACTACATCCCTCAACCCTTTATCGCCCTCAACCCTTTATCGCCCTCAACCCTTTATCGCCCTCAACCCTTCATCGCCCTCAACCCTTTATCGCCCTCAACCCTTTATTGCCCTCAACCCTTCATCGCTCTGAACACAGCCATCTTCATCACCCGTGCTGTGGCGTCTGTTTCCCATTGGCACGCCTATTCTCATTGCCCTTTGCTCAGACGTAGAATCATCTCACATTGCTCAACCAAGAGGCATCACCACCACATCCCATCACAATACCTTTTTATCACATCCCAACCTTGCTACTCCCCTTCAGTCCCCCCTTGCTACATTCCCGACTCATATCCCCCTCCCCCACCGTGGCACAGGAGGCATGGACCAATAGTGACCCTATAGCAACACTGCCAGGATACCAGCCGCTCTCGGTCAGTTCACGCCAGTTACAGCGCGCCAAACTACTATCCCTGCCCAAGCTGTCACGAGGAGGGTTGGATCTGATAGAAGCAGCGGACAGGATCGGCCAGCGTGCCCACTACCACTGTGATGCCTTCATGGCAAACAGGCAGCAGGTAACAGCAGAGACATGCCAGCATGCTTTGTTTGTTGTTTTCTGTCTTCACCCCTCATATCCTCACTTCCCTAATACTGCCTGCATGAACTTTGTTCCTGTGCTCACTCCATTCCCCTCGCCCTCCCTCCACCCCTCAGCTGCGCATGGCAGGGCTGGCAGCTCTTGACGTGATGCAGCAGGTGAGACTCTTCCGCTTCCTTTCCACCCACGTCCTTCTCTCATCTGCCCCCATTCACTTTGATGGTGTTCAGGCCACTCGTAAATCCCCAGGGCTGGCAGCTCTTGACGAGATGCAGCTGGTTATTCAATGCTGCTTTTGCAAATGCTTGTCACTAAAGACAGTGTTGCAAGTGTGGAGATCTTTCATGCTCTTTCAATTGCTCCATGTGTGCATGTGCCGTGGCACAGGCAAGGGCAAGTTGGGATGCTATGGCACAGGAGCTGCAGGGGAGGGAGTCAGCAGCTGGTAACACGGTTACAGACACGACAACAACCAAGGAAAAAGATGCACTAGCAGGAGGAGGCGGAAGGGTAGAGAGCACGGCGAAGCAGAGGCAGAAGGCAAGTGAAAACTCAGGCAAGGGCAGTGGGAAGAGCCGCAGCAGAAGCAAGGTGTCAGGCGGTGGGGTGCTCAAAGGCTGGAGGGATGTTTACGAGATGATCACCAGATGGAGACAGATCGCCGATCCAACGGCTGCTATTCTCTGGAACGACCAACTGAAGTACGTGCCACTGGGATGGCTCTTCCCGTTCTTAATGATTTGATTCTCAATGGTTTCCTGATGGCATGCGATCATGTCTCATGGGGGGGAAAGGGTGCTCCGTCTGCTTTCCTCTGCAGAAAAAGCTTTGCGCGGGGCGTTCGGTCGTCCACGCCCATCAAGGTGTGGGATCTGCAGACCGTCAAGTACTACCCCGTCTTCAACAAGTGGGTCCCTCACTATCCACTCACCTTCTTTCTCGCCCTTTCAGCCTGCCAAACCCACACACTCCCCCCACCACTCATACCTCCTAGCACACATTTGAGGCGCCTCAAAACTAGCACACACACCTCTCTTGCACTGACTCCGCTTCTCTGCGGCAGTGTTGTTTTGTCGTCTGAAGCCAATTTCTGTTGAATGCGTGGCAGGTCGTTTGAGGCCATGCGTGAAGCTCTGCTGGAGTCAGAGCGGGCCTTTTCAAACGACCAGCCCTTCGCTGTGCCGCGCAACACACGCCACATGGTGAGTGAGCTGTGCCTGTTCCTTGCAACACATATGGCCACATGGGGTGAGTGGACTGCATCGGCCATGGCAGCGACAGCAGAGCAGAGACATGCACCGCCCTGACTCCGTTTCTGTCCCCATGCACGTCACATATCAACTTGCCTCTTCGTCTCAGCATTAACCAACTCCTCCCTCCACGAATCTTTAAGCATCCCAGTCTCCCCTCAAACTCGTCACCTTCCTCCCTTCTCCCATCCCCTCTTCTTTTCTTCCCCTCGCCCCCTGTTCCCCATCCGTAGATCACCAGGGCGGCTGACCTGCAGGCGCTTCACCAAGCTGTGGGAAAGGAATTTCTTGTCCAAGCACCCTGCTACAGCCATGCCGCTCCAGGGTGCGCCTTCCCTGCTACAGCCATGTCTTCCCAGCAAACGCCTTTCCTGAAACAGTCATCCCCAGGGTATCCTTCCCTGCTACAGCTGAGCATTTGCGAAGCGTTGTATCTGCTATTCCTTGCTCCAGCCATGAGCAGTCAGAGTACACGTCACACGTATCACTCTGTATTTCCACCTCTTGTCTCTTTATTTCCACCTCTTCAGGTGATGCGAGGATGATGGCCTCAAAAGCCTTGCTCCAGCCATGAGCTTTCAGAGCACACATCACGCGTATCACTCTGTATTTCCACCTCTTGTCTCTCTATTTCCACCTCCTCGTCTCTGTAACCTCCTCACATCCTCCCATCGCATGCATGCCCATGCCCATGCCCATGCCCATGCCCATGCCCATGCAGGAAGGACCTGACCGGATCAATGTTTGAAATCCTCAAGACGTAAGCCATTGCCTCGTGCTTTTTCTAATTTGCCACTTCCCCACGCATCAGGCAGAGCACACTGTTTATCAATCACCCAGTTCCCGCAGTTTACCATGCGAGAGCATGTGAATCTCTCCCAACATGTTCCCCCTCACATGCTCTCTTTTCCCTCCCCACCATATTTCCCTATCGATTCCAACCCCTCCCTTCTCTCCTCCGCCTCTGGAGCTCCATCTGTCTTTCACTCACCTATCCTCCCTCCCTTTTTCTGCATGCACGCATTGAGCCACCCACACACCACATTCACGCGCTCCTGTTTGTCTGCCTGTACCATACCAGCACCCACGCGTTCAACTTCTACACGCACACGCCAATCAGCGCTCATCGGTGGCACGGCTTCGACCACGAGCTCCCTGCTGCATGGCAGGTCAGGCGTGCATGACATGACTCATACGCAGCTGCATGGCAGGCCAGCCATGCATGACTCATACGCATCTGCGTCTCCTATACCTGTCATGTCAGTCCTTCTCTCCTGTGTGGTCCAACCCCCCTTGCCATGCACACCAATCCCTCCTCTCTTGAATCCCGGGCACACCTACCTTGCTCCGCCTGCCATTTCACTTTGACGCGACTGCTGCACTTCAGTTCTGAACAAGCGGATACGCGTCTGATCTCTGTCCCATCCATTCCTGCTTCCCCCTCCCCCCTCACACCAGGCGCTGTGTGCGGCAGTGCTGGACGCACACACAGAGGCGGCTGACCCGCATCGCTACCGCCAGACGATTCAAGACGCCATCCTCCGCCTGGGGTACTTCTGGTATGCATCCTCCCCCATCCTCCCTCCCACCAGGCGCTGTGTACGGCACACTGCCATGGGGTGCTCTCCATGCTCGTGGCTGGGGCACTTCTGGGGCAGGCTGTGCTGTGCTGTGCTGTGCTGTGCTGTGCTATGCTGTGCTGTGCTGTGCTGTGCTGTGCTGTGCTGTGCTGTGCTATGCTGTGCTGTGCTGTGCTGTGCTGTGCTGTGCTGTGCTGTGCTGTGCTGTGCGTGCGTGGCCAGTGGGGTACACACGCTGTGCCTGGCTGCTAATGCATGGGGTACTCTGCGTGCTTGTGGGAGGGTTCACGCATGTAGCTGCCTTGCACAGTGATACACACAGCGCAGACTCACTCCTGTTTTAGATCTGAAACTCCTTTCACACATCATGCCTGCGTGACCCTCACTCATTTCCCTCTCCCCCTTGGCTACACAACAGGTTCCAGCTGATGCCGTTGACGCGCGGGTCCGCCATGGTGGGGCTTGTGGTGATTTGAGTCGACTAAAATCCGTGTGTAAGTAGACGACTTTTGAGACGTCTCAAATGACTCGCGGGTCCGCCATGGTGGGGCTTGTGGTGATTTGAGTCGACTAAAATCCGTGTGTAAGTAGACGACTTTTGAGACGTCTCAAATGACGCGCGGGTCCGCCATGGTGGGGCTTGTGGTGATTTGAGTTGACTAAAATCCGTGTGTAAGTAGACGACTTTTGAGACGTCTCAAATGACTCGCGGGTCCGCCATGGTGGGGCTTGTGGTGATTTGAGTCGACTAAAATCCGTGTGTAAGTAGACGACTTTTGAGACGTCTCAAATGACGCGCGGGTCCGCCATGGTGGGGCTTGTGGTGATTTGAGTCGACTAAAATCCGTGTGTAAGTAGACGACTTTTGAGACGTCTCAAATGACCCGCGGGTCCGCCATGGTGGGGCTTGTGGTGATTTGAGTCGACTAAAATCCGTGTGTAAGTAGACGACTTTTGAGACGTCTCAAATGACGTGCGGGTCCGCCATGGTGGGGCTTGTGGTGATTTGAGTCGACTAAAATTTCAACCCACTTTATTCCTCTCCCTCTCCGCCTTCGCTACACAACAGGTTCCAGCTCATGCCGTTGATGCGCGGGTCCGCCATGGTGGGGGTGGTCTCCATCCTCGGCCTCTCCATGACTGCTGACATGCCTCTCGCTATTCTTGTGTATCCTCCACCCATCAACACCCCCCTCTCTGAACCGCACAGGTTCCAGCTGATGCCGTTGACTCGTGGCTCTGCCATGGTGGGGGTGGTCTCCATCCTCGGCCTCACCATGGCTGCTGACATGCAGACCACTGCGCTCATCCCCGATGGGGTGCAGGTAGGCTGAGCCGTGCTATTGGAGGCATGGTTGCCCTTTGAGGCTGGAACATTCTTTTCTTTTTCTGCCACGTGCGTTGACTTGACACATGATCACGCCGTTGTCAGCAAGAGATTACTTATACTCAACAGCAAGACACATCAGATAGCGTCCCAGCGGTTCAGTTAAAAATACAATGACAGGAAGAGCACACTCTTGTCTCTCGAGGTTTTCATAGAGCCTTTTCCCTGGCACAATCAATCACCGAGTAATTGTTTCATTCATACCTCTACCATTCAGGTTGACTGGGAGGCTTTACTTGTGTCTCGCTTTGAAGACTTCAATGCCTCTGTTGCCCCATGGCTCTTCGTCTCTACTCAAAGCTCACCCTGGGATCTAGCCCCTATCGAGGGTGCCCACGCACCATGTGATTGCAGCATTGAGTTACGATGTGATGCATGAAAAGTGACCATTTGCTGGTTGCCCTCTCTTGCAACATTGTAGTAATTTTTGTTTCATGTTGTAATACTGCAAAAGCGGTGGTTAAACGATTGCTGGTTCTGTGGTTGATGCTGCTTTTTTTTTTTGCGATTGTGGATTAACCGGATGGGTGAAACTTGAGATGTGTGCGTTTGTTTGTGTCTTCCCACATGGAATATTACTTCATTGAATATAGATTCGTGTTTTCTCTGTCCAAGTGTATCGATTACGAGGAAATGCGTCAAGACTGTGCGAGCCTGTCCCACATCGCGCAGACACCTGCAACAGTCGCAGCGGTCTCCCTGTCTCCCTCTCCTACGAAGCCGATCAGGGCCGACGCACGACGCTGACGAGGGGTAACTGTGATTCGTGCTTTCGCGAATTCTACATCACAGCTCCGCCGTGTTGAACAAACAAGGTGTTGGCTCAATCCAGCATTGCTTCAGTCAGCTCATCCTTTGTGAACAACATGACAGTCACGAAGAGCAAGACCAAAGAGCCAGCTGCATTGCATCGCAGAGTCCTGAAGGCCTCCGACGATGACCAGCTTTCGTTTAGACGAAGCATTTCAATAGTCACCTAACGCAGTCGATGTGAATCACATTTCCGTGCAACGTCCGCGTAGAATGGCTCCTACCGTTCGTGCCATTCGTGCGACGTTCGTGTGCCTCTCGCTGAATTTGACGCTATGCACGGTCTTCAATGGTCGATACTACACAGCTCCTCCGGTTTCAAACCACGCTTTTCCAGTTAACATAGCCGGCGCGAACAAGGGTAAAGGTAGTACGACGGCAGACCAGACAGCAGGGTTCGTCCTTCCAAGCTCGGCGCGCAGGTGTAATGCAGAGGAACAGACCGATGCCGCTGCAGGGCTCCTCTCGTCTCTTCAAATGCTGAGCTGGTGAGATTGCCAGCACTTCAGAGTGTCAGAACATGACTTTTTATCGATACGGGGACGCTTCGTAAAGTAAATTTGTCATTTCAACTGCGATCGACACAATGCTGTGATGGGTGTGGGAATCTCGTCGGACATCATAAACTCGTCTGACATTTCTCAGCGCCGTGCCTCATCGTCATGCCTCATCGTCATGCATCATTGTCATGCATCATTGTCATGCCTCATCATCATGCCTCATCGTCATGCATCATCGTCATGCCTCATCGTCATGCATCATCGTCATGCCTCATCGTCATGCATCATTGTCATGCATCATCGTCATGCATCATCGTCATGCCTCATCGTCATGCATCATCGTCTCGTCATGCATCATCGTCATGCCTCATCGTCATGCATCATCGTCATGCCTCATCGTCATGCCTCATCGTCATGCCTCATCGTCATGCATCATCGTCATGCCTCATCGCCATGCCTCATCGTCATGCATCATCGTCATGCATCATCGTCATGCCTCATCGTCATGCATCATCGTCATGCCTCATCGTCATGCCTCATCGTCATGCCTCATCGTCATGCATCATCGTCATGCCTCATCGTCATGCCTCATCGTCATGCATCATCGGCATGCCTCATCGTCATGCCTCATCGTCATGCATCATCGTCATGCCTCATCGTCATGCATCATCGTCATGCCTCATCGTCACGCCTCATCGTCATGCATCATCGTCATGCCTCATCGTCATGCCTCATCGTCATGCATCATCGTCATGCATCATCGTCATGCATCATCGTCATGCCTCATCGTCTTGCCTCATCGTCATGCATCATCGTCATGCCTCATCGTCATGCCTCATCGTCATGCATCATCGTCATGCATCATCGTCATGCCTCATCGTCATGCCTCATCGTCATGCCTCATCGTCATGCATCATCGTCATGCCTCATCGTCATGCATCATCGTCATGCCTCATCGTCATGCCTCATCGTCATGCCTCATCGTCATGCATCATCGTCATGCCTCATCGTCATGCCTCATCGTCATGCATCATCGGCATGCCTCATCGTCATGCCTCATCGTCATGCATCATCGTCATGCCTCATCGTCATGCATCATCGTCATGCCTCATCGTCATGCCTCATCGTCATGCATCATCGTCATGCCTCATCGTCATGCCTCATCGTCATGCATCATCGTCATGCATCATCGTCATGCATCATCGTCATGCCTCATCGTCTTGCCTCATCGTCATGCATCATCGTCATGCCTCATCGTCATGCCTCATCGTCATGCATCATCGTCATGCATCATCGTCATGCCTCATCGTCATGCCTCATCGTCATGCCTCATCGTCATGCATCATCGTCATGCCTCATCGTCATGCCTCATCGTCATGCATCATCGTCATGCCTCATCGTCATGCCTCATCGTCATGCATCATCGTCATGCCTCATCGTCATGCCTCATCGTCATGCCTCATCGTCATGCATCATCGTCATGCCTCATCGTCATGCCTCATCGTCATGCATTATCGTCATGCCTCATCGTCATGCCTCATCGTCATGCCTCATCGCCCTCAGGAACCCCTGTCTTTGCGATTGGGAGGCGCATCTGATAGCGTCAGTACCAGCCCGGGCAGAACATCAATCTCTGGCTAGTCGGCCCGCCTGCATCACTCCATTCATTCGAAAAGGTCAGAAAACAACACCGCGAACAAAGGTGCTGCTGGTAACTGGGTAGGTGTGGCTGCTGCAGAGCCTTGCTGCCTTAGGCTCAGCTGCATCTGCCCTGAATCTGACTCCATTCCAGCAGCCAGCACACTCTATCCGTTCCGCCTCGACCCCATGGGCTTTCACCGATTACTTTTCCGCTTCTGACTTGCAAAGCTCCTCTGCTCCCGTTGTTGTCGCTTCTCCGCATCCTGCCCAAGCGCCAATGTGCTGAGAGTCCCCCTACCAAGTCTTCAAGACTCCATCCCTCTCCCGTTATTCATTCCACCGCCCTGCCCATCACAGCAACCAAGGTGTATCGCCTGCAGCAGCCACCGGTCTCGGGTATCGCCGACTCTCCTGCTAGTGTCTTGACAGGCCGAGAAGGAAGAGAGGGAGGTGACAGGCAGGCGTTATCGGGTCTGCGGTGTGAAGAAAGCTCAGTGGGGCGGCTGAGGCAGCTGGAGAGCACTGAGCTCTGTGGCTTGCTGCTGCTGGGCGATGGTCCTGCTAATGTGGGAACGAGGGCGCAAAGAGTGGTGCATGAGAAGGGAAGTCCTGGCGGAAGCATCAAAAGGGCGAGTGCAGAAGACGTGAACAAGGGTGAAGCGGGACGGAAGCAGAAGCAGAAGCAGAAGGGGGAGGAGGAAGCGCAGGCGACAAGCAAGCAGCTTGAGATGTTGCAGCAGGCGAACGATGAGGTGGGTGAGGTGGTGGGTGTGAGGTGGTGGGTGAGGTGGTGGGTGAGGTGGTGGGTGAGGTGGTGGGTGAGGTGGTGGGTGAGGTGGTGGGTGAGGTGGTGGGTGCGAGCAGTCATCGCCCAGCAATGGGTTGGAAGCGCCCTGACAAATTGGTCAGATCAATCCGTTCCCTCTTCGTCCATACGCATCTCACTATATAGCAGGCAGGATAAAAAAGGCCGTCCGTTTCTCCTGCACATTCAACTCTTGACTGTTCAGTCTAATGTACCTGTTCCATCGCTCGATCTGCTGCTGTCTGCTCCCGTCCTATGCAGATGGCACGAGGGCGATACACGGAGGCAATCGCCATCTACAACAAGGTCAGTCAGGGACGCAGCCTAATAACCGTCACCATTTTCTTGTCTCCTGGATAGCAGATTCTACTCTAAGTCACTGCAGTTCATCCATCTTCCTCCATCCCACATTCCTTTATCAGACTGCAGTTCTCCCTTCACACGTGACGTGACATGTCCGCCCTTGCCTTCCATGTATGGACCGTTCCCGCCTGTTTGTCCGTTGATCCCCCAATCATTGCCTGACAGCTGGCGTCGACTCCCTCGCTCAAGGGTCAAGTGCTTGTGGGTCGAGGCTCCTGCCTCAGTGCACTGGGGCAGTTCGACAAGGCCCTCGCTGACCTGTCCTCTGTAAGGATTGCACTCCGTCCACTTCCTTCCTTCTTATGAGACGTCTCAAAAGTCTGCCACAGTGCACTGGGGCAGTTCGACAAGGCCCTCGCTGACCTGTCCTCTGTAAGGATTGCACTCCGTCCACTTCCTTCCTTCTTATGAGACGTCTCAAAAGTCTGCCACAGTGCACTGGGGCAGTTGGACAAGGCCCTCGCTGACCTGTCCTCTGTAAGGATTGCACTCCGTCCACTTCCTTCCTTCTTATGAGACGTCTCAAAAGTCTGCCACAGTGCACTGGGGCAGTTGGACAAGGCCCTCGCTGACCTGTCCTCTGTAAGGATTGCACTCCGTCCACTTCCTTCCTTCTTATGAGACGTCTCAAAAGTCTGCCACAGTGCACTGGGGCAGTTGGACAAGGCCCTCGCTGACCTGTCCTCTGTAAGGATTGCACTCCGTCCACTTCCTTCCTTCTTATGAGACGTCTCAAAAGTCTGCCACAGTGCACTGGGGCAGTTGGACAAGGCCCTCGCTGACCTGTCCTCTGTAAGGATTGCACTCCGTCCACTTCCTTCCTTCTTATGAGACGTCTCAAAAGTCTGCCACAGTGCACTGGGGCAGTTGGACAAGGCCCTCGCTGACCTGTCCTCTGTAAGGATTGCACTCCGTCCACTTCCTTCCTTCTTATGAGACGTCTCAAAAGTCTGCCACAGTGCACTGGGGCAGTTCGACAAGGCCCTTGCTGACCTGTCCTCTGTAAGGATTGCACTCCGTCCACTTCCTTCCTTCTTATGAGACGTCTCAAAAGTCTGCCACAGTGCACTGGGGCAGTTGGACAAGGCCCTCGCTGACCTGTCCTCTGTAAGGATTGCACTCCGTCCACTTCCTTCCTTCTTATGAGACGTCTCAAAAGTCTGCCACAGTGCACTGGGGCAGTTCGACAAGGCCCTTGCTGACCTGTCCTCTGTAAGGATTGCACTCCGTCCACTTCCTTCCTTCTTATGAGACGTCTCAAAAGTCTGCCACAGTGCACTGGGGCAGTTGGACTAGGCCCTCGCTGACCTGTCCTCTGTAAGGATTGCACTCCGTCCACTTCCTTCCTTCTTATGAGACGTCTCAAAAGTCTGCCACAGTGCACTGGGGCAGTTCGACAAGGCCCTTGCTGACCTGTCCTCTGTAAGGATTGCACTCCGTCCACTTCCTTCCTTCTTATGAGACGTCTCAAAAGTCTGCCACAGTGCACTGGGGCAGTTGGACAAGGCCCTCGCTGACCTGTCCTCTGTAAGGATTGCACTCCGTCCACTTCCTTCCTTCTTATGAGACGTCTCAAAAGTCTGCCACAGTGCACTGGGGCAGTTCGACAAGGCCCTTGCTGACCTGTCCTCTGTAAGGATTGCACTCCGTCCACTTCCTTCCTTCTTATGAGACGTCTCAAAAGTCTGCCACAGTGCACTGGGGCAGTTGGACAAGGCCCTCGCTGACCTGTCCTCTGTAAGGATTGCACTCCGTCCACTTCCTTCCTTCTTATGAGACGTCTCAAAAGTCTGCCACAGTGCACTGGGGCAGTTCGACAAGGCCCTTGCTGACCTGTCCTCTGTAAGGATTGCACTCCGTCCACTTCCTTCCTTCTTATGAGACGTCTCAAAAGTCTGCCACAGTGCACTGGGGCAGTTGGACTAGGCCCTCGCTGACCTGTCCTCTGTAAGGAGTCTTCTGCTCCGTCCACTTCCTCCTTCTTATCTCCACTTGTCCACTTATTGAGTGATCAGCAGCCCCATGATTTATCAACCCTTCCAACTCGTGTGCTGTGCTCCACTGGCAGGCTCTGGCATCAAACCCCACAAGCACTGCTGCCTTCATGGCTCGAGCAGGCACTTATTTCAAGATGAACAAGAATGTTGAGGTACATGTGATGATGTATGGTGGCGACGAGGGGTAGGGGGGGGACCACATCATTAGGTAATGGCATCATACATGCATGATGTCTCATCGAGTAGATGGGACAAGATACGCTGTCATCCTCTTACTTACTGCATGATGTCATTAGGTTCACAGGTAGACTAGATCAATTGTGCAGCCGTGTGGATTGCTATCATCATTCGTACATATGACAGACATGCTGCCATGGTCCATAGTTCCAATACGCATGTTGCCATTGTGCTCCTGATCACACCAGATTCTGTCCCGACTCTTGGCCATTGGCCTTGCTGTCAGCAGGCATCCTGCAGTGACACAGCTGCTGCCATCCCTCGTTGCATCTCGCCCTTCTACCCTCTGTTTTATTCCACACCAACTGTCATGTCGTGAAGGCCTTAGTGGACTACTCACGAGTCATTGACCTGGACCCCTCCAATGCCGAAGCTGTCAGGTGGCGAGGTGAGTGCTGGTGGTGGGTGCGAGACACGACACAGCACTGCTGGCTTAGTTGTTCTCATCTCACTTCCACGTGCTTCCATCTGCCTTTTGAGTCGACTCAAATGCTGATAGAGGCGCGCCATCATGTGAACATCTGCCTTTTGAGTCGACTCAAATGCTGATAGAGGCGCGCCATCATGTGTCCATCTGCCTTTTGAGTCGACTCAAAAGTCACTTCCACGTGCTTCCATCTGCAACCGTCTCCGCTCGTTTCCTTCAACACACTCGCTCTCCCTTCAACACACTCGCTCTCCCTTCTCATCCGCTCATCCCACCCCTCCTGTCTCCTCTCTATCTCACTGCCAGGCATCTTGTCATTCAACCTAAAGTACTACTATGCAGCTGAGAAGGACTTTCAGCAAGCCATTCAGCTCGACCCCTCTCTTCCCTTCGTCTTTAAAGGCCTTGTATGTTATTCCTCACTCACGATGCTTCCTCATTCTTCTGATCTGTTGACGCTTTTAAATCCTCATTCCTTTGGGTTTGGGGGCATTTTTTATTGCTTCTTCCCTCCTACCATATGTCCAACATGCATTACCTGTTCATTAGGTGTTTCTCCCAGCACCCAAATTCCACTCTCCTCTTCTCCCTTTCGATCCATCCCCATTGTGACACTGTCCTCTGCTCCCCTCTCTCTAACGATCCTCACTCCCATAATCCCATTTCCTCTAGGGCCTCGCCATAGGGGGCAGTGGGAGGTGGCGGGAGTCGTTGCCAGTGTTTGCAGAGGGAGTGAGGCGGCACCCTCAGGATGCGGACCTGTGGCATTCCAAGGGGCGCGCGCACAAGGAGGTGGGCGAGGTGGATCAAGCCATACAGGCGCTGCAGCGAGCGCTGCAGATCAGAAAGTGAGTGAGTGCCGTGGATGTGACTGCTTACAGTCCCCGCGTCCTTCCTTTCCCTTGCTAGTACCCATTCTGGGGGCACGCGTAAATGATACCACTGACCACACCCTGTGCTCACACCCGTGCATTTCTGCGTGTACTACACAGGGCAGTGGCGACCTATCAGGAGCTCGTGTCTGTCAGCCGATTCGTGGGTGACTACAGGTGAGCTACCCGCACTTGCACAGTCAGGGTGTTTTCTTTTGTTCTGGGGAAGCTTTGTGTTTTCTTGTTGGCTGGATGAATATGACCTATGGAGCTCCATCCCTACTTTCCCTCTCTTCTTCTCCCCTCGCTCCCACCCCACAGGGCCGCCATACGCTATGCAAGGGAGGGGTTGGAGCTGGACGGAGGAGACATGGAGCTCGTGCACGCCCACGCCAGCAGCCTGCATGCCCTGGGGGACCTCGCCGAAGCTGTGAGCATCCCACACCCACACCCACCCCAAGCTGTGTGCTGTCCATTAGTGAGCTGCTACACGCCATGCTGTTCCTTGTATAGTCTCCTTTCACACCAGCCTCATCAGGACCGCCCACCCCTCATCTGCACACCTGTGATGTGTTGCCCACAGATGCGCAAGTACCAGGCAGCGCTGGCAATGCAGCCCAGGGACCAGGAGGGACAGGCTCTCCAGCACTCCATGTTCTACCAGGCATGTTCCAAAAGTTCAGCGGTTTTGTTGTGCTTTTTGTCCCACGGACAGTGCCTTGCCCGGTATCTTTCCCTTCCTCATCCGCTCCCTCCTTCCCCTATCTGCAATTACGACTCCCCTCCCCCTCCCAGAGGGAGGTACTGGCCTACACCATTGCTCGCTTGCAGCAGCCGCTCCCCTCCATCCGCTTCGACTGGGATTTCACTGCTGAGTTCAGAGTACGGCCACCCCTTACCACCCCCAACACAGCCGTCCTCATCACCTGTTGCATTTATTTCCGTCAGTACAACCATATTCAGTGGCTTTTCTTTGTTTGCTTGCTATTGCTATTGCCATGTTTCTCCCTCCCCCTCATACGTATTTTTCCCCTCTCCAATAACTCACATACCCTCCCCCCCAACCACAACAGGAGGCATGGACTAAGAAGGACCCTATAGCAACGCTGCCAGGCTACCAACCCCTCTCAGTCACTGCACGCCAATCACAGCGCGCCACGTTGCAGTCCCTGCCCACGCTGTCTCGTGAAGCGTTGGATCTGATCGAAGCAGCGGACAGGATCGGCCAGCGGGCCCACTACCACTGCGATGCATTCATGGCAAACAGGCAGCAGGTAACAGGCAGCAGGTAACAGGCAGCAGGTAACAGCAGAGATATGCCAAGATGCTTTTCCCTCTTTCTTTCTGTCTCTCCCCCTCTCACTTCCCCTTATTTCCCTCATTAAATCTGTTCCTGTTTTGACTCCGCCCCCTCCTCCTCCCTTCACCCCTCAGCTGCGCATGGCAGGGCTGGCAGCTCTTGACGTGATGCAGCAGGTGAGATTCTTCCCCTTTTTTTCCACCCTCGCCCTTCTCTCATCTGCCCCCATTCACTTTGATGGTGTTCAGTTCACTCGTACATCCCCAGGCCTGGCAGCTCTTGACGCGACGCAGCAGGTTAGTCAATGCTGCCCTTTCCCAACGCTTGTCTTCTAAGGACAGTGTAGGAGGTATGCGTACATTTACGCATTCAAGGTAGTCTCTGGCTGGTAGGGCCTTGTGACTGAAGGAGCTGGCGTCGTTATGTAAGCTTACAAGCCTTCCTATGTATGTGTGCCATTCATTTGTCTCTCCGTGTGTGCATGTGCCATGGCGCAGGCAAGGGCAACATGGGATGCCATGGCAAAGGAGCAGCAGCGAGGGGGGAGTCGGCGGCTGGTGACAACAACCATGGAAACTGATGCACCAGGAGGGGGGGGAGAAGGAGGAGGAGGAAGCGTAGGGATAGAAAGCAGGGCGAAGCAGAGGCAGCGGGGAAGTGACAGCTCCGGCAAGGGCAGTCGGAAAAGCAGTAGCAGAGGCAAGGGGTCGGGCGGTGGGGTGCTGAAGGGGTGGAGGGATGTGTACGAGGTGATCACGAGATGGAGACAGATCTCCGATCCAACGGATGCTGTGCTCTGGAAGGACCAGCTCAAGTACGTGCCACTGTGATTGCCTCTCTGATGCCATGCCATGCCATGCCATGCCATTGTGGTCTCTGAGAATGCTCAAAGTCGGTTTATGAGAACTCTCTGGGTTTCGACAATTCAACGGATGCTGTGCTCTGGAAGGACCAGCTCAAAGTGGCTGTGCCCTGTACAGCCACTATGGTTTCTCGTCTCAGTTCTTTGTTTATTACACTGAATGGTTTTCTGATAGCATGTGATCATATCATGTCTCATGTGTGGCGCTGCTCCATCTGCTTTCCTCTGCAGGAATCGCTTTGCGCAGGGCTTTCGGTCGTCCACGCCCATCAAGGTGTGGGATCTGCAGACCGTCAAGTACTACCCCGTCTTCAACAAGTGAGTACTAGTGCTACCTCCTAGCGCACCTCTCCTGCACTGCCTCCGCTTCTCTGTGGTCCCTCGCCACGTTTTCCACTCCTGAAATCCGGTTCAATGTGTGGCAGGTCGTTTGAGGCCATGCGTGAGGCTCTACTGGAGTCAGAGCAAGCCTTCACAAACAACCAGCCATTTTCTGTGCCACGCAACACACGTGGCGACATGGTGCGTGGGGTGCACGTGTCCTATGTAACACACATGGCGATATGCCGAGTGAAATGCGCATGTCTCTTGAAACACGAGTGGCGAGCACCAGCAGCACATGAGCACCAGCAGCACACGAGCACCAGCAGCACACGAGCACCAGCAGCACACGAGCACCAGCAGCACACGAGCACCAGCAGCACACGAGCACCAGCAGCACACGAGCACCAGCAGCACACGAGCACCAGCAGCACACGAGCACCAGCAGCACACGAGCACCAGCAGCACATGAGCACCAGCAGCACACGAGCACCAGCAGCACACGAGCACCAGCAGCACACGAGCACCAGCAGCACACGAGCACCAGCAGCACACGAGCACCAGCAGCACACGAGCACCAGCAGCACATGAGCACCAGCAGCACACGAGCACCAGCAGCACATGAGCACCAGCAGCGTTTGAGCGGGTGGTGCAGCGTATGAGCGTGTGCAGTGCAGCGTATGAGCGGGCGGTGCAGCGTATAAGCTGGCGGTGCAGCATATGAGCGAGCGGTGCAGCGTATGAGCGGGCGGTGCAGCATATGAGCGGGCGGTGCAGCGTATGAGCGGGCGGTGCAGCCCTTCATGAGGCTGTGGGAAAGGACTTTCTGGTGTTCAGGCGCCTCAACACTAGATTCCTCTCGCCCACTTCTCCCCATCCTTCCTCACATCACCAGGGCGGCTGACCTCCAGGCAATTCACCAGGCTGTGGGAAAGGAATTCACCAGGCTGTGGGAAAGGACTTCACCAGGCTGTGGGAAAGGACTTCACCAGGCTGTGGGAAAGGACTTCATCAGGCTGTGGGAAAGGACTTCACCAGGCTGTGGGAAAGGACTTCACCAGGCTGTGGGAAAGGACTTCACCAGGCTGTGGGAAAGGACTTCACCAGGCTGTGGGAAAGGACTTCACCAGGCTGTGGGAAAGGACTTCACCGGGCTGTGGGAAAGGACTTCACCAGGCTGTGGGAAAGGAATTCCTCTCAACCTTGCCACCTTGCGCCCGTCTCCCGTCCCCTCCTCTTCGCCTCCCCATCCTTCCTCAGATCACCAGGGCGGCTGACCTCCAGGCGCTTCATCAGGCTGTGGGAAAGGACTTTCTCGTGCAAGCACCCTGCTACAGCCATGCCGTTCCAGGGTACGCCTTCGCTGCTACAGCTGAGCATTTGAGCAGTACTGTATGTCCTGTTCCATGCCCCGGCCATGAGGTCTCAGAGTGCATGCCACACGTATTGCTATGTACTCTCATTTCATCGTCTCTGTAACCTCCTCACATCCTCCCATCTCATGCATGCTCATGCCCATGCAGGAAGGACCTGACCGGATCAATGTTTGAAATCCTTAAGAGGTAAGTAAGCCATTGCCTCATGCTTTCTCAATTCTGCCACTTCCCCCACGCATCAGCTAGAGCACACTGTTTACCACCCAGTTCCCACCAGCCTTCTTTGCTTGCACATTCTCGTGATTAGCCGCTTACTCATTGAATTTATGACAGGTGAGGCCATGTGCTACCCCACATTTTCCCCTCACATGCTCTCTCATCCCTCCACACCATTTTTCCCTGTCCATTCCAACCACCCCCCCTCCTTTTCCACTGAAGCTCCATCTGTCTTTCACACACCACATTCACTCGCCCCTGTTTGTCTGCCTGTACCATCCCAGCACACACGCCTTCAGCTTCTATACACACACACCAGTCAGCCCTCAACGGTGGCACGACTTCGACCAAGAGCTCGCTGCTGCATGGCAGGTCAGCCATGCATGACTCATAAGCATTTGCGCCTCCCCTTTGCCATGCAACCTATCTCTCTTCGCTTCAAGCCCAGGCGCATGAATCTTGCTCTGCGTGCCATTTCAGTTTGGCGCGGCTCCCTTTCACTGCGCCGCGTATCTGCAAGTCTGTCTCTGTCTCTGTCTCTGTCTCTGTCTCTGTCTCTGTCTCTGTCTCTGTCTCTGTCTCTGTCTCTGTCTCTGTCTCTGTCTCTTGTGTGGCATCCTACCTCAGATGCTGAATCGACATCCTACCTCTTGTTGGCCCATCCATTCCTGCTTCCCCCTCCTCCCTCCCACCAGGCGCTGTGTGCGGCAGTGCTGGACGCACACACAGAGGCAGCGGACCCGCGTCGCTACCGCCAGACGATTCAAGACGCCATCCTCCGCCTGGGGTACTTCTGGTCAGTATGGCACACTACCATGGGGTGCTCTCCATGCTCGTGGCTGGGGTACTTCTGGTCAGTACATTACACATCCACGGCTGTTTATGCATGGGGGTACTTATATGTGTTCATGGCAGGGGTCATGGCCTTCACTTCACATCCGCGCCTCCCCACCGTTACTCCCCAACAGGTTCCAGCTGATGCCGCTGACGCGCGGGTCCGCCATGGTGGGGGTGGTCTCCATCCTCGGCCTCTCCATGGCTGCGGACATGGAAACCACTGCGCTCGTCCCCCATGGGGTGCAGGTAGGCTGAGCTGTGCCAGGTGGTTGCACTTGGGGCTGGGATGCAGAAAGGAGTGGCTTATCATCAACCAGCAAATAAGCCCTCCAGTGGTTCTATAGAAGTGTGGTGAGAGGAAGAAGAACACACTTCGATAGAAAAGCACAACACTTGAGCTCTGACTCTAGACCGGAGTTCGGCACGATCAGTAACCACACTATTAATCGTATGAGTTTCATTCATACACCACCTTCGTCATGTCGCTTCCATTCAGGTGGACTGGGAGGCTTTACTCGTGTCTCGATTTGAAGACTTTAATGCCTCCATTGCTCCATGGCTCTTTGCCTCTACTCAAAGCTCACCCTGGGGTCTTGCCCCTATTGAGGGCGCCTTATCCACAACGCACCATGTCATTGCAGTGTTGAGCTACGATATAAAGCATAAAAGGTGACCATATGCTGGTTACCTTATTTCACAACATTTTTTAAATTGATGATGCGACATTAGGAAAGTGCAATTATGAGGGTACATTCCGCTGTGGACACTGTCCCAATCGAAAGTGTCCCAATCGAGTGTACCGCTCCAAACCGAACTAAACCTGAGACGCGAAAAATTCTACAATGTTTGAAACTAGGGTGTAATTCGGTGTGGGACGATGCAGCGTGGTAGAATCGATTGGGACACTTTCGATTGGGACAGTGTCCACAGCGGAATGTACCCTGAGAAGCACCAAAACTGATATTGAGCCACCTTGGACCATTACATTTTGTTAATGGTTTAGTCCCCGATTTAGCGGTATGCTTGCTTTGAATCAACGTGTGCACAGAAACATCTGTATATCGAAACACGTAATATGTCATGCCCTCGAGGGGGATGGTGCCGGAAAACGTTTTTTCCCTCCAAACGGTTGACGTGACAGGCAACTCAATTTTGAAACTTCCACAAGATCCGAGCCAATAGTGTTGCTGCCTGTCAGTAAACCTCACCTCACCATCACCACCCCATCCAACGCCGTAGATGTCAGGCACCTCTCCCGCGAAAACATGGTAACATGATCTCCACAGCAGAGTATGGTTTCTTTCCAACACTAGCGACAACTAAATCCGATCGCCAGAGCATCGGACGTTCTTCGCGGCTCCCCGCCGTCAGCGCACCTCCTCCGCCAACTTCCCCAAAGCTTGCCGCCCTGTCAGCGCAAATTTCCCGCAGCCAGACTGCACAGCGCGTTCCCTCCTTGGGGCTGTATCAGAGAAGGGGTCCATGGTGGCGACTTCCCTTCCCGCATATCCCTTTCTTTCGGCTCTCCACCACTCTCCTCTCGCTCCACTTCTCTTGGCTGCGTTCTGCAGGCACGACAGAGGTGGGGAGGCGGTAAGTAGGAACCTTCCCCCAACTGCGTTTTTTGGATCAAACGCTCGGTCAGCCCGGAAAACGATGGTAAATGGCAACAGAACAGCCATTTACACTCGTGGATATGAGGGCGTAGGAAGCTGCCTATTTCCCCACCCCAGCTTCCTTCTCTGGCAAAATTTGCCTCCTCCTCACCCCTTTCGGAAACTGCTCTTGCCCGGGATGTGAGACGGAGGGGGGAGGGATGCGCTGGGTTAGGGAACACCACGGTTGAACCCTAGAAATCAAAAAAGCATCTCCTTTAAGTAGCCCAAAAAGGGACGCATCAACCTAGGTAAAAAAAGCATAAGCCACCAACCTCCTCGAACAGAGTTGAAAACCCTTTTCTACGTGGTAGCCCTTGGCTAAACTTCAACCCTTTTTCTGATTTCGTTCAGTTCTCTGTACCCCACCTCTATCTCTTGGAAATTGTGGCTGTTTTTTCAGCATTTACCTTCAGCAGCTTCTCACCCTAAACCCGAAATTTCCAACTTTCGGTTGTAGCGGGGAGGGGGGGGGGGATTAGAAGGAGAAACTGCCTTAGAACCATCTGCCCCCCCACCTCCCTCCCAAGGGAGATGCCTGCAGAACGCAGCCCTTCTTTCATCTCCACTCCTCTCCACTCTTCTTCGCTTGATCATTCCCTCCGCCTTGTGGGTCGTGACTCATGAATCTGCTCCAACTCACATCACGGTTCTGAAGTTCGCCCGCCATCCGAAGTAGGGACAAGTGTAGACGGATGTACACGTCTGATTGGCTTCCATGCTCCAAGATATCTGGAAACTTGTGTGATGACCAATGATAGGGTGTTTTTACACGTCAGTGAGGGCCATTTTGAGCTGATGGCGGGCAAACTTCGCCCAGAACCGGACCTCACTTTCACTCACCTCACATTCCCTTCCATTCCAGCATCCCTCTCGCTTAGTTGTCCTCCGCGATTTCTTTCAGGCGCTTGCGTGGTAACGTCCGTCCATGACCGCTTCTTCAGTGACACGTACGTCAAAAATAGCAATCGCGCGAGACTAAGCTTAGGCTTTTGATCAAAGATTCCTAATTGAACGACCGTTAGTTCATTTTCTGGACGACCGTCAGATCGATTTCTCTAGAATGTGGTACTATCCCTGAATCTTGTTCAACGACGAGCAACTCGTTACTTCCACAGAATCTTGAAGCTAGGACTCCGTCAACTCCGTTTGAGCGAATATATCCCATCAACTTTGTTTAAGATCAATTTCTATTTGACGTCAGACTCTCGGCCTGAACATTCCTTACACGATGACGTTTCCCGTCGGGCATTCTTCGTCCTACGACGGCGTTCCGTGCTTAGGTTTCTTGTAGGACGATTCGACTTAGCATTTCGCGTTCGCGACGTTGCGACGGAAGATGTCCGCTGCAAATGACGCGAAGAGCATCTTCCCGAGTGCGAATCTCGCAGCATCTTTCTTCAACAAGCACATATTGGTCTCGCAGCATGCATGGTCGCTTCCAGCAACGAATCGTTGACGCAACAGCGACGTTAACAAAGACGCGACGCGACGCGACGCGACGCCGTCCGACTACGCTGATGACTACGCTTCCAACAACTAACAGATGCAGTCGCGCGACGCGCGACCACCATCCCGATGCATGATGGAAGAGATGTCGATGACACGCTTCGTGAAGTCGACGCGGATGCTCTTTCCAAGCTCGCGAAATCCCTGATGGCGGAGAAGCGTTTCGTCAACCCGAAAGAGCTTGCGAGGCCGTCGACGCTCGCGACAATGGGACGACGGAGGAGAAAAGAGCTGCGCGCAACGCCCCTACGAAGCTCGCGACGTCCCGAGCTTGAAGGAGGAGCCATTATATTGATCGACGGAGGAGGAGCAGCTTCGTGGATTGGACGACGCGAATACGTCGCCGCTCGCGCCGCTACTACTGTGAGTTTTTGTGCAAATCCCAGTTGCTATTTTGCTGCTCTCAGGAAACGCTCTCTTGAAGAGGAGTGTATCCAGTTGCTATTTTGCTGCTCTCTTGATGCTCGTGTCTCGTTTCCGCTCAGTCTTCTGACGATCGCGTTTCGTTTTTGACGGTCGCATATCTGACGGTCTTGATATCTCACATGTTGCGAATGTCTCTGTCCGTGCAGGAGCGATTCTGCAGTGAACTGGAGCTGGAGCGATGTCTCTTGCCAAGAAGATGCTTGCTGGCGTTGGTGCTGCCGAGAGGAGATGGCTGACTGGCGTTGCTCCGCGCACCTCCCCGCGCTCAAGCCGCTCCTCCAATCACAGCTCTTAGAGGCCATCACCGCCGCCCTCGCGCGCAAGCCCTCCGCGCGGATCGGAACCAGCGTGGGCGGCACATTCGGCTCGCTGACGGGCGCAGGCAGAGGCGGGAGCGGATCCGGGGGCTCGCTGACCCTCGGCGGAAGAGCCATCCTGAGCTGCCTGGCGTGCGGCGCGCTGACAGGCGCAGCGGAGCGGGGAGCAGCGCCAGGCCTGGCCCCTGGCGCTGGGGGCGGCGGGGGAGGAGCTTCTCGGGCGGCAGGGGCTGTTTCGGGCGGCGTGGGGGGCGGCAGCGGGCGGCGCAGCAGCGGCGCGGCAGCAATCAATGTCGACGGGAGGTACGACGCGCGACGACGGGACGAACACTGACGGTGCTTCATAGCGTGCCACTTCCAGGTACTTCTTGTTTTCACCTTGTTGGCGAGGAGGAGCGCTGGCGAGGAGAGAAGCGCTGGCGAGGAGAGGAGCGCTGGCGAGGAGAGGAGCGTTGGCGAGGAGAGGAGCGTTGGCGAGGAGAGGAGGGCTGGCAAGGAGAGGAGCGCTGGCGAGGAGAGGAGCGCTGGCGAGGAGAGGAGCGTTGGCGAGGAGAGGAGCGCTGGCGAGGAGAGGAGCGCTGGCGAGGAGAGGAGCGTTGGCGAGGAGAGGAGCGTTGACGAGGAGAGGAGCGCTGACGAGGACAGGAGCGCTGGCGAGGACAGGAGCGCTGCCGAGGAGAGGAGCGTTGGCGAGAAGAGGAGCGCTGGCGAGGAGAGGAGCGCTGGCGAGGAGAGGAGCGTTGGCGAGGAGAGGAGCGCTGGCGAGGAGAGGAGCGCTGGCGAGGAGAGGAGCGCTGGCGAGGAGAGGAGCGTTGGCGAGGAGAGGAGCGTTGGCGAGGAGAGGAGCGCTGGCGAGGAGAGGTGCGTTGGCGAGGAGAGGAGCGTTGGCGAGGAGAGGAGCGTTGGCGAGGAGAGGAGCGTTGACGAGGAGAGGAGCGTTGGCGAGGACAGGAGCGCTGGCGAGGACAGGAGCGCTGGCGAGGACAGGAGCGCTGGCGTGGACAGGAGCGCTGGCGAGGAGAGGAGCGCTGGCGAGGAGAGGAGCTTTGGCGAGGAGAGGAGCGTTGGCGAGGAGAGGAGCGTTGGCGAGGAGAGGAGCGTTGGCGAGGAGAGGAGCGTTGGTGAGGAGAGGAGCGCTGGCGAGGAGAGGAGCGCTGGCGAGGAGAGGAGCGTTGGCGCGGAGAGGAGCGCAGGCAAGGAGAGGAGTGCTGGCGAAGAGAGGAGCGTTGGCGAGGAGAGGAGCGCTGGCGAGGAGAGGAGCCCTGGCGAGGAGAGGAGCCCTGGCGAGGAGAGGAGCGCTGGCGAGGAGAGGAGCGCTGGCGAGGAGAGGAGCGCTGGCGAGGAGAGGAGCGCTGGCGAGGAGAGGAGCGTTTGCGAGGAGAGGAGCGTTGGCGAGGAGAGGAGCGCTGGCGAGGAGAGGAGCGTTGGCGAGGAGAGGAGCGCTGGCGAGGAGAGGAGCGCTGGCGAGGAGAGGAGCTTTGGCGAGGAGAGGAGCGCTGGCGAGGAGAGGAGGGCTGGCGAGGAGAGGAGCGCTGGCGAGGAGAGGAGCGTTGGCGAGGAGAGGAGCGCTGGCGAGGAGAGGAGCGTTGGCGAGGATGAGCATTGGCATGGGAAGGGGTGTTGGGTGGGGAGTGTGTACGTAAGGTAAAGCATGGGTGCAAGCATGCAGTGCGCTTTCGTAAGGGCAGCACCCTTGGGTGGTTTGTGGGTTGTTGTGCGGGGGTGGCTGGGGAACTAGCGCGGCGATGGCCCTCGGTGCTCAAGTAACGAACCTGCGCGTTAAAGCACAAAATGCCCTGCTGGAGCCGAGCCGGCAGGCTCTGGTTCGGGCAAGCTCATGCTACGCCAGGGGGTGGATTTGAGTCTTGTGCCAGTTCGCGCTTTTCCGCTTCCGCTCTTTGCACCTCAAAATACATCCACTCGAGAGGTGATGTTCCCGAGAGGGGGTGACTGTATGCTCCTCCTTGTGCTCGCAAGGTGGGACAGATGGCCGTTGGTTCCCAATGGCCATCGGTGGTAAACATTTTTTCCCGAACGTCGAACCTCCACCTCATCGTGGTGTTCGGGTGAACATCGGGGCAGCAGTCCTGATGGCCAAGAGATGTTCATTGTGGCCCCATGCCTTTCTTTTATATGCGGAGTCCGATTGATCTCTACAGGTATCCTGAATTTGCCTTGATGCGATAATTTCGTTGGACATTTTGTGTCATGTACCGTAGTTTATATGTTGATGTTGTGAATGTTTCTGTTAGGGTATTGGCTTTGAACATTGTGCCTTCAGAGACATTGGACACTGGACTAGGCAGTTTCTGTGCCTTGTTCTCTCCTGATTATCCTTCGGTACCAGTGACCATACGGTATGGTTATGTGAGTTGTAAGCACTCTGCAACAATTAACGTACATGATAGAAACGTAAGCACTGGCACAATAAGTACAGGATGTAAATCACAGAATATTCTATGCATTACCAGAGCCTAGACATAGGGGTACAGCATTTCCTCAAAGCAGGGCTGGCCCTGGGAACGCACGCACTAAGGGCGTATTCCTGCACTTTGGGTCATCAGCAATTCGGGCCATCCGAAATTGTGAGATCCAATCGGAAATTCGGAATCAAGAGATTGGGGTGCATTCCGATTTTCCTATTGGATCCCACAATCTCGGATGATCCGAAGTGCTGATGACCCGAAGTGCAGGAATACGCCCTAAAGCTGCAAGGCTTCACAACAGGATTGTTCGCAGGAGTGTCGCAACAACCTTAGTCGCTGTCTTTGTCACAAAGACTTCGTCGCGAGACCAAGTGATAAAGTCGTCGAATCAAGGCGAACGTCGAATTCGTTTGATACAATCATCGGCTAAGGAGGAAAGACGGATTATCGTCGAATTTTCGTAGTACTATAGCGAGCTCGACTCATCTCTCCAATACATCGATCAGCGTCAATGCGGACCTCCTAAGATCGTCGTAACCTCCCACCCGTCGCACATTGTTTGCGCGAGTCTATCCGTCAGCGATACCTCTTACTGATGGTTTCCAGGCGCCTCAAACTCACACTCCGCCTCGCTTAGGCCTTGTGCGATGGCGCCGTCGCTTCGCGCGATCCGTGCGACGTTCGTGTGCCTTTCGCTGAACCTGACGCTGTGCAATGTCTTCACCGGACGCTACTATACCGCACCGACTCTCCCTTTCCCCGCAACTCGCAATCGGGAGGGTGAATCGGCGGAAGCAGCGGGGTTCGTGCTGCCGAGCTCGGCGCGCAGCTGCGACGACGATGAGAGGATCAGCGCAGCCAAGGGGTTGGTACCCTCACTGAACGAACTCACCTGGTGCGTTCCACTCTGACTTCCTTTGCTTTCAGTCGTCCCTGCCTGGTTCGGCTGCGCTCTGGAAATCCTTCCGCTGCGCTTCGTTCCCACTTGTTCTGAAACTCCCCTTGTCGTCGTAGGTGTCAACACCCCACTCATGCCACGTCATTTCCTGCCATGCCACGTCATGTGCAGGAGTCCCGGTTTATGCGACTGGGAAATGCACCTGATTGCATCAGTGCCAAAGCAGAGGACCGCACCACAGCGCCAGGATCACCAACGCAGGGGCATCCGCACCTGCCTCCTCCCTCTCATTAAAAAGGGTACGCCAACAGTCCTCTCACAATCTCCCCACCCCACACCCCTCCCCTCCCATCAACCATACCTCCCCCGCCCCCCCTACCCGCCTCCCCTTTAACCCCCCCCCGTGCACCTGTGACCTGCCCCCATGCCATGTTCCCCACTGTCTTTCCCCTTGCAAATTTTAGACGTCTCATTGCACCACCATCTCTCTCTCATTCGTCACCACTGCGGCATTCTACAAGCATTGCGCCGCCTTGTGAACTCAATCTTTTTCCTCCTCCTCGTCGTCTCCATTCTCCACCATTCCAACTCCTCCCTTCCCACCACAGGAACCAAGCTGTTCAAACTCCTTTCTCCGCCGTCCCCCTCTGCTCCCCCTCCCCCCGCGTGTGCTTCCCCCTCCTCTGGCCGAGGGGAGAAGCTGCTGCTGGGGGGAGCGGACCTGTGCGCCCTGATGCGCGCGGATGGGGGGAAGAGTGGCTTGGCTGGCGGTGGGGGAAAGGGAGCTGCGGATGAGAGCAAGGGGGAGCGCAGAGGAGCGGTGGGGGGTTCAGAAGCAACCGTTGAGAAGGGGGGAAAGAGCGGAGATGCGTCGGAAATAGGGGGACATGGGGGGGAGCAGAAGAAGGGACGTGGGGGCAGTGGGGACCAAAAGGGGCATGAAGCGACCAGGAGGCGCAAGGGAGAGGAGGAGGAGGGCGAGGATGTGGAGGAGAGAGACGGGGGACTGAAAGGAAGGGAAGGAGTGAAGAAAGGGAGGGAGCAGGCGAAGCCGACAGTCAAGGGAAGTGAAGGCGGGGATGAGAAGGGGAGTGGTGGTGGTGGGGTTGGGGAAAAGAGAAAAGGGGTGAAGGGGAAGGAAGGGGGCCGTGAGAAGGAGAAGCAAGGCGGGCAGGTGAACAAGGAGATGATGATTCGAGCAGCCATCAGCATGGTAAGTGCTGCAATCAGCAAGAAACTTCGCATATTCCATCCACCCTACATTGCAGCACATGCCATCCATCGTACGCCATTCGCATGCCAAAATGCCGCACTACAATGCATCCTTTTGGTACTCTCAATTCATCATACGTCCCTCCTCTCCCCCATTGTGGCTTGATCTTATTCATGCCCTCAGATGCAAGCCAAGAAGTTCCAGGAAGCGATCAACCTCTTCAACCAGGTGCGGCCCCCCACTCACCCTCGTGAGCCCACCCCACTCACCCTCGTGAGCCCACCCCACTCACCCTCGTGAGCCCACCCCACTCACCCTCGTGAGCCCACCCCACTCACCCTCGTGAGCCCACCCCACTCACCCTCGTGAGCCCACCCCACTCACCCTCGTGAGCCCACCCCACTCACCCTCGTGAGCCCACCCCACTCACCCTCGTGAGCCCACCCCACTCACCCTCATGAGCCCACCCCACTCACCCTCGTGAGCCCACCCCACTCACCCTCGTGAGCCCACCCCACTCACCCTCGTGAGCCCACCCCACTCACCCTCGTGAGCCCACCCCACTCACCCTCCACTCCCCACCAGGCTCTCTGAGTCCCCTTCACTCGCTTTATCTCGGGGTCCGTCTACCCCTCCCCGTGTTTTTTGAGAATTCTCAAAAAACACGTGCTGCAACATATCTACCCCTCCCCATCTCGCATGTCTATTCCACTCTCTCTTTCTGCTGTGGCTGGCTCACTCAACCCCCGCACCGCACTCAACCCCTTGCCTATTCCTCCCTTACGCCGTTTACCTCGCTTCCCCTCCCCTCCCGTTACCACATCCCTTTCCACCCTGTTCTGTCTCCTCTCCCACTCGTCCTCCTCTAACCTCCCCTTGAGGCGCCTCTGAAATAGAGGTCGTCCTTTACACACCCTCTCCACCCTCCCTGTCTTTCCTTCGTCCTTCTCCCTCCTCCCTCCTCTCTCCTCCTGTATCTACCCACAGGTGGAGGCGGAGGGCGGCGAGCTGTCAGACCAGCTGTACATCGGCAGGGGCCTCTGCCACCTGATGCTCAAGCTTCTTCCCTTCTTACACGCTTCCCAACTTTCTCCCTACTCCCTTCTGCCTCCTCTCTCCCACCACAGGTGGAAGCAGAGGGCGGCGAGCTGTCACATCAGCTGTACATCGGCAGGGGTCTCTGCCATCTGTTCCTCAAGTCAAGCGGAGGGGGATGGTCTTCTTACAGGTTTCCTTCCTTCCTCCCCTCTCTCTACCCTCTCGACAGGTGGAAGCGGAGGGCGGGGAGCTGTCGGACCAGCTGTTCATCGGCAGGGGCCTCTGCCACCTGATGCTCAAGCGGATGGATGAGGCGGAAGACGACTTCACAGAGGTGAGCTCATTCTCCTTCTTTAGAGGCGCCTCAAAACCGCGAGACATGAGACGACTTTTGAGGCGCCTCAAAATTCGGCAGGGGCCTCTGCCAAGCGATTCGATGAGGCAGAAGACGACTTCACAGAGGTGAACTCGTTTTCAAATTCCCAACTCTTCAATCCGCCCGGTCTACCTGGTTCAACCTACCTGTCTTGAGTTGACTTTTGAGTCGACTCAAAAGTTAATCCGCCCGGTCTACCTGGTTCAACCTACCTACCTTCAACCTTCCTGTATTGCAACTTCTGAGTCGTCTGAACTTTCCCCCACCCCATCCCCCTCTCCATGCTGCCCCACACCACAGGGCATTCAGCGCTTCCCCAGGAGTGCGGAGCTGTACAGGCGGAGGGCCATGCTGCATATTGAGAGGAACGAGCGCGAGATGGTGCGTGCCTCAGCTGCTCTGTCTTCCCGTGAATGGCACAGCTATGTTGCGCCTGACGCGTCAGGCGTTTTTGACGCTGGCGTCTGGACGGGGCGTCCAGACGCTTGACGCCCGGTGCCCTCTGCCCTGGACGCCCGCTTGACGCTAGTCCGGGCAGGGCAAAAATGTTTTCCGGGCAGGGGTAAAAAAACCTGCCTAGTAAGGATACGCAGGGGTTAGAATGCAAGAAGTTAACATTTGTCACCTATAGTTATAAATACTCCATAATATCCAGAAAATCCTGAAAATCTCCAGAAGGCGTGGAGGCACTAACAGAATGACTGGCGGGACTAGGAGTTGACATGATATCTTAATCGCCTTAACCTAATTTTAGCTAGGAAGGCTTAGTAGCGTGACTGGCGAATTCTAGTGTAAGGAATTCTTGACAATGTCGAGAGAAACAGATCTGTGTAATGTCGGCCTAGATCTGGTTCTCTAGTTTAGTTGGGGGTCGACCAGGTTGGGAGAGGTAGATGTGGATGGGTACAAATGTGTGGGGGGGAATAAGTGAGGGTTGCGTTTTTTAGGTCAAAAACGCGGCCCCCAGATGGCAATTTCATCGTCAATTCTGGTCGCAATGAAATTGCGAGTCAATTTCGTGCAGGATAATTTTTTTTCGGGCTGCCCGAAATTTTTTTGCCCGAAATTTTTTTTCCAGGGCGTCAGGCGCAACATAGTGGCACAGTGTGGGGTTGAGTGTTCATGTGAGCGCATGCGAGTAAGTGTGTGAGCGGGCGGGAATAAGTGAGTGTGTGGGTGTGCATGTTTGCATGTGGATGAAGGCGCCTCAACACAACACAACAATCCTCATGCCCGATCTCCATAAACGTCTGCCCAGATATTGGGGCAGTCCTAAAAAATGCATCTCTCGTCTTGCACCTCTTCCCATTGCCCGTTATCCCGCACCCAATGGCAGGCCGTGGAGGATCTGAGTCGGTCGCTGGAGATCGAACCCGACAACCAGGACGCGCTGCAACACCGCGGTGAGACTCATGCGCTGGCAGCATAGGGGTAACACTTGTATGCTGGCCAATGGGGTGTGTGTGAGGCTGCACCCTTGGCATGGCACGTCACACCCAACAGCAGGCAGTGGATGACCTGAGTCGGCTTTTGAGGCGCCTCAAAAGGCAGTGGATGACCTGAGTCGGTCGCTGGATGACCTGAGTCGGTCGCTGGAGATCGAGCCTGACAACCAGGACGCCCTGCAGCACCGCGGTGAGACTCATGTGCTGGCCGAGGGGGTGTGGTGTGGTGTGGTGTGGTGCAGCACTGAGGTAAGACCTGTGTGCTGACAGACAGTGAGCTTGTGGTGTAGGGCTGCACCCTTGCATGGCATGGCAAGCCTGAGTCGGTCGCTGGAGATCGAGCCGGAAAACCAGGACGCCCTGCAACACCGCGGTGAGACTCATGTGCTGGCAGCACAGAGGTAACACCTGTATTCTGGCCAAAGGGGTGTGTGTAAGGCTGCACAATTGGCATGTCATGCCTTGGCATGGCACACCCAGCACCAGGCAGGCATAATTGCCCTTCACCTGCAGTTCAGCACGGCCCTTGCAACCAGCGCCGTGTGACCCACAACCAGCCCCTCCCTTCCACCCTCTATCTACCCATTCCTATGCGGGCATCATTGCCTTCCACCTGCACCCGTACAGCATGGACAATCGCAACGAATTCCATGCAATGCAACTAAACTTGTGTGACCCACCACAGCCAGCCGCTACCCTTTCCCCCTTCATCTACCCATGCCCCAAGCAGGCATCATCGCCTTCCACATACACCTGTACGGCATAGCCATCGCTGATCTATCCAGGGCGCTGGACATGCGACCCATGGATGCCTACCTCATCCGCGCCAAGGTGCGAACTTCTGCACCTACGTTACCCATTGACCTTCATTGACTTGTAATGACTTGTCATAACCTGAGTCCTGGTCTGCAATAACCTGCATTGTCCTGCCTCCCTCCTCCCCTCCCTCCCTCCCTCCCTCCTCCCCTCCCTCCCTCCCTCCCTCCTCCCCTCCCTCCCTCCCTCCCTCCTCCCCTCCCTCCCTCCCTCCCTCCTCCCCTCCCTCCCTCCCTCCCTCCTCCCCTCCCTCCCTCCCTCCCTCCTCCCCTCCCTCCCTCCCTCCTCCCCTCCCTCCCTCCCTCCTCCCCTCCCTCCCTCCCTCCTCCCCTCCCTCCCTCCCTCCTCCCCTCCCTCCCTCCCTCCTCCCCTCCCTCCCTCCCTCCCTCCCTCCTCCCCTCCCTCCCTCCCTCCTCCCCTCTCTCCCTCCCTCCTCCCCTCCCTCCCTCCCTCCCTCCTCCCCTCCCTCCCTCCCTCCCCCCCTCCCTCCGTCGCACAGGGCATAGCCCTGGCGGGGGCAGGGCAGTGGCGCAACGCGAGCGCCGTGTTTGCGGAGGCAGTGAAACGCCACCCGATGTCGGCGCACCTGTGGACGGAGAAGGGCCGCGTGCACAAGGAGCTGGGGGAGGTGGATTTGGCGCTTGCTGCCCTTCACAAGGCTCTGGCGCTGGAAGAGTGAGTTGGGGAGTGGGAGAGGCCGAGCTGGGCTGGGAAAAAGGGAGATGGGGGGTTGGGAAAAGGGGCAGTGAGGCGCCACCCGATGTCAGCGCACCTGTGGACGGAGAAGGGGCGCGTGCACAAGGAGCTGGGGGAGGTGGACTTGGCGCTTGCTGCCCTGCATAAGGCTTTGGCTCTGGAAGAGTGAGTTGGGGAGTTGGGGAGTGAGTGGCGGGTGAAAGAGAAGGACAGTTGGGGTTGGTAGAAGAGGCAGTGAGGCACCATTTGATGTCAGCGCACCTGTGGACGGAGAAGGGGCGCGTGCACAAGGAGCTGGGGGAGGTGGACTTGGCGCTTGCTGCCCTGCATAAGGCCCTGGCTCTGGAAGAGTGAGTTGGGGAGTAGGGGACGGGGAGGGTGGGGGATTGGGAGAGAGACGCCATCCGATGTCGGCGCACCTGTGGATGGAGAAGGGGCGCGTGCACAAGGAGCTGGGGGAGGTGGAGCTAGCCTTGGTCGCTCTGCACAAGGCACTGGCGCTGGAAGAGTGAGTGGGGGTTGGGAGAGAGAGAGTGGGGGTTGGGAGAGCGGGAGAGATTGGGTTGGAAGAGCAGGGGATGAAGGCAGAGAGGAGGAGGGGCATCCCCCATGCTCCGGAAGAGGCTACACCCAGCTACTTACCCTTTCTTCCCCCATGCTCTCACAGCATCCTGCCATGCTCTCACAGCATCCTGCCATGCTCTCACAGCATCCTGCCAGCCAGCCTCGGTCCCAAGGCTCGCTGCAGGCAATCAATCCATCACCACCCAATGGCCCCATTCTCATCACACTCCTTCCTCCCCCCATCCTCCCCCCATCCCCCATCCAGCACGCTGGAGGCGTACATCCGCCTCACATCCCTCATGCAGCTGGTGGGCCGCCACAGGTGAGGCTGGGGGGAGCTCCTAATGTTCCTGCTACTCCTGCTGACTCCCGTTGACCCCTGTTGACTCTTGTTGGGCTCCCTTTTACTCCTCCTGTTTTTTAGCAACTTTCGTGATTCACTTGAAATATCCGCACTTCGCTCGACTCCCGTTGACTCCTCCCAACTCCCCTTGACTCCCGTTGACTCCTTTTGACTCCCGTTGACTCCCGTTGACTCCCGTTGACCGCCATCGACCAGGGAGGTGATAACCACAGCGAGGAGGGGTTTGAAGCTGAATCCCAACGACATCGAGCTCAACTACCTGGAAGCTTCCGCGCACCATGCGCTGGGTGACTTTGAGGCAGCGGTAAGTGAAGATTTTCACTCCACCCATGAGTCTCAATCTGCCTGCCCTCTCAGGCTCTCACTCCACTTGGCTTGCTTTGTCATTTTCTTCCTTCTTTTGCAGTCTCTGCTCGCAAGCCCTCTTCCTGTGCTAGGCTAGCCATTCACTCATTCACTCCACCATTCCTCCACCCTCCACCCCCCTTCCTCTGCCCCCTGTCTATCCATCCGCAGCTGCATCACTCACTCACTCACTCAGCCCTCCACCCCCCTTCTCTAATCCCCATCCGCCTGCAGCTGCATCAGTATACGTACATCCTCGCCCTCTGTCCCTCCCTGGTGGTTTGGTTTGCTGCTGTGTCAATCACTCGCTCACTCCGCCCTCCACCCCTCCTTCTCCGTCCCCCTCCGCGTCCATTCCTCTGCAGCTGCATCAGTACACGCACATCCTCGGCCTCTCGCCCACAGACAGCAACACCGGCACTCTTCAGGGCATGGCGTTTTACCAGGTACTGAGCGCTTTTGTGCTGCGTTGAGTGGTGCTGAGCAGTTTCGTGCTGCGTTGAGGTGCTGTGCGGTTCCGTGCTGTGTAGTGTGGTGCTGAGCAGTTCCTTACTGTGTTGCATGGTGCTGTGCAGTTCCGTGCTGTGCTGTGTGGTGTGGTGTGCAGTCAGCCAACTGGCATGAAGCTGGGCCTGGTCTTTGCACTCGTGCTCACCCCCATCATCCCCATCACCCCCATCACCCCCGTCACCCCCATCACCCCCATCACCCCTATCACCCCCATCACCCCCATCACCCCCGTCACCCCCATCATCCCCATCACCCCCGTCACCCCCATCACCCCCATCACCCCCATCACCCCCATCACCCCCATCACCCCCATCACCCCCTTCACCCCCATCACCCCCATCACCCCCATCACCCCCATCACCCCCATCACCCCCATCACCCCCATCACCCCCACCCCATCACCCCCATCATCCCCGTCACCCCCGTCACCCCCATCATCCCCATCACCCCCATCACCCCCATGATCTTGCTCCTATGTACTTTCTCTCCCTCTTCCCCTTCTGATCTTTCCTTGCTGCCACTGTTTGTTACCACAGCCCATTCTAGGAACATTCCATTCCAGGCTACCCAGTATCCAAGCTGGACCCTCTTAAACAGTTCTCCTCGTCTCCCCTCCCCCTCCCATCGCATCCACCATCAGAGGGAGATAGCAGCGTACACGGTATCCAAGCTGGACCTTCCATTTGCACAGTTCCGCCTGGACTACGAGCTCAACAATGAACTCAAGGTGTGGTTCTTCTGCTTTTAGTTATAGTAAGTGAACCAATTCACAAGGCACCTCGCCATTCGTAAGTGAACCAATTCACAAGGCACCTCGCCATTCGTAAGTGAACCAATTCACAAGGCACCTCGCCATTCGTAAGTGAACCAATTCACAAGGCACCTCGCCATTCGTAAGTGAACCAATTCACAAGGCACCTCGCCATTCGTAAGTGAACCAATTCACAAGGCACCTCGCCATTCGTAAGTGAACCAATTCACAAGGCACCTCGCCATTCGTAAGTGAACCAATTCACAAGGCACCTCGCCATTCGTAAGTGAACCAATTCACAAGGCACCTCGCCATTCGTAAGTGAACCAATTCACAAGGCACCTCGCCATTCGTAAGTGAACCAATTCACAAGGCACCTCGCCATTCGTAAGTGAACCAATTCACAAGGCACCTCGCCATTCGTAAGTGAACCAATTCACAAGGCACCTCGCCAAAGTGCACGACCAAATCTACCCTTTGCTGGATCTACCCATCCAGCTTGGATGAGCCGGCTTGCAGTTATAGTGAGTCGACTCCCAAGGCAAGGCACCTCGTCACAGTGCATGGCTGGATATACCCTACCCACACTCCCGCCTGGACCATGAGCTGAACGATGAACTCAAGGTGTGCCCCCGTTCCTGTAGCTTTGTAGCAAGTCGACTCACAAGGCACCTTGGCACAGGGCATGGCTGGACCTTCCGTTTGCACAGTCCCGCCTGGGCTACGAGCTTATCAATGAACTCAAGGTGTGCCTCTCTGCCCACAAATGATTGATTCTACTTCCACCTCATCACACACTGCACTGCCAGACCTACCCTTTTCTCAGTTTGGCCTGGACTACAAGCTCAACGAACTCAAGGTGTGGCCCTCCTGCAGTGCAGTGCAGGTGCAGTGCGGTGCGGTGCAGTGCAGCGCAGTTGCCCCTCTCAATCCTCCCTGTCTAACAACCCCTCCCCATCGGCCTCCACCGAAACCCCCATCGCATCTCCCTTTGCAACCCCAGTGTGCACGCTGGATGTCTTGCGAACGCATTAACCGTCCTACCCGGCTACCGCCCCCTCCCCATCCGCCTCGTGCGCAACCACCCGTGCCCTCCCCTCCCCACATCTCCACCCTTGCGCATGCTAACTGCCCGTCACACACGCTCTAAGTCCCATCTCAACCCCCTGTCCTCTCCCCTGCGCTCCCCCTCCCCCCTGGCAGGAAGCATGGGTGCGCAAGCAGTCGCTCCTCTCCATCCTCCCCGCCTACCGCCCCCTCCCCATCCGCCGCTCCCCTTGCCCTCCCCACATGTCCCCTGCACTCCCCTTTCTCCCTACCAGGAAGCATGGGTGCGCAAGCAGTCGCCCCTCTCCATCCTCCCCGCCTACCGCCCCCTCCCCATCCGCCTGGTTCGCAACCCCCCTCGCATCCGCTTCTCCCCCCAAGTGCGCGCTCTCATTGCCAAGGCGGACGAAATCGGGCGGCGCACGCAGTACTTTGTGGACGGCTTCATGCCGCACAAAAGACAACACCGCATGGCGGGGCTTGCCGCCCTGGATCTGATGCAGAGGGTGAATGCCACGTGGCAGCATATGATTGAGGAACAGAAGCCAAGAGATGGGGATGGGGAGCAGGAGGGTGAGAGGCTAAGGGAAAGCGAGGGTGACGACAGGGATAGCAGGAACAACAGGAATATCAATGGTGAAAGTGATGGTGATGGTGATAGTAGTGAGGGGAGCAGTAGCGGAAGGAGCACCAAGGACAGAAGAGCAAGTGGGGGAGGGGCACAGAGAGGGTCCCGACGGAAAACACCCCGAGTGTCCCTCCAATCCTCCGCAGCAGGGAAGAGATCCAAGGGTCGAGATAAGCCCGCCGGCTCATCTGGCCGATCCAACGGTGCACAGCTGATCTCCGGGTGGAGAGACATGTTCGACGGAATCATACGGTGGAGGCAGCACGCCGAACCCTGCGATACAATCACATGGATCGACCAGCTCAAAAACGAGTACCCCAAGGGCTTCGGTACAATCACAGCCATGCGGGTCGGGCAGATGCACAACCTGAAGTACTACCCGTTTCAGGACTGGGCGTTTGAAGTCATGAGATCCGTTCTGCTGGAGACTGAAATGGCTTCGAATGCAACCAACTGGCCTCTGCCGGTGCCGCGGCGGGTGCACGGGAAGGCGATCGAGGCGGCGGGGGATTTCGGGGATTTACACCGCGTGGTGGGGGAGAACTTCTATGTTACCACACAGTGTTACAGCGAGGCGTTTCCCGGGCGAGTGATGAACGGCACCCAGCTGACTCTCGTGGAGGCATCAGGTATTGCCGTCACCTGGCAGGTATTGTGAGGCGCACCTGTTGTTGAGGCGCTTCAAAGACTGTCTCTTGATTTGAGTCACCCAGTACTGCCTGCTGCTACTGGCCCTCTGTACCTCCAACTCTAAAGCATGGATCAGACCAGAATCCCCCGCCGTTGTATATTCTGCCTGGTTCATTAACACCCTCTTGTGAACCCGAATTTCCTATGGCCTACCTAACCACTCATCCACCCCTCCTTCCTTCCCCCACCAGGCTCGTACGACTTCACCATTCGTACAGCCGTCACACCCGAGCGCAGCGCGGAGTTCTTTCAGGAGCTGCACAAGACATGGGAGGAGCTCAGTGAGGCAGCCACCGACACACACATGTACCCCTCTTCCTCTCTTTCCCTCTCCTACTCCCCGCCAGGCTCCTACGACTTCACCATTCGTACAGCGGTCACGCCTGAGCGCAGTGCAGAGTTCTTCGAGGAGCTTCAGCGGACATGGGAGGAGCTCAGTGAAGCAGCCACCGACTCGCACACACGGGCCACCGACATGCACCAGCCTCACTGCCCTCTCTCCTGTACCTCCACCCCTTGTGTTCCCGCCCTCTCCCACCTTCCCCCCCCCCCCCTCTCCCAGGTTCCTAAGACTTCACCATTCGTACAGCAGTCACGCCCGAGCGCAGTGCTGAATTTCTCCAGGAGCTGCACAAGACATGGGAGGAGCTCAGTGAAGCCGCCACACCCTGGCTGGCACCTATGCCGACACACACCTGCATCACTACCCCCTGTGTTTCCTCCCTCCCAGGCTCATACGACTTCACCATTCGTACAGCCGTGACACCCGAGCGCAGCGCAGAGTTCTTTCAGGAGCTGCAGAGGACATGGGAGGAGCTCAGTGAGGCCGCCACAGACACACACACACAGACCACCGACGTGCTCCTGTACCGGCGGCGAGTGAGGGAGGGCGTGCTGCGGATGGGATACTACTGGTATCAGTTCATGCCGCTCACCCGCGGGTCGGCGATGGTCGGCATTATTTCTATTCTCGGCCTCTCCCTGGCCGCTGACATGGAGACGCTTTCGCTCATCCCCAAGGATGTCCAGGTGCGTTCTGCTTTGAGCTTCTTTGGAAGATTCTGAGGTGTGCACTGAGTTGGGCTGAACTGGGGTGTTAGCAAGGCGATCATAACCATTCTCTGCTCCCCACGCTTCCCTCTCCGCTTGCATGGAAACGCCCTCCTTCATCCCCAAGGACATTCAGGTGCCCTCTCAGGTGCTTATGAGGAATCTCAGAAGTGGCGCTGAGTATGTTGGGGCACTCATGTCATTGGGTTGAGTTGAGGCAGTGCATCAGTAGGGAGGAGAAAACGCATGGCTAACCCTTTCACGTTCCTCCCTCTTCCCCCTTAACGCCTGCCCACTTCTCCCGTTCCTCACTTCATGCCCCCCCGACTCCCTTTTCCTCTCATGACCCAGGTGGACTGGGAGGCGATATTAAATCCGCGTTTTAAGCAGTTCAACGACTTTGTGCTCGCTGGCTGTACGACAAGTCGAGTGTCAGACTCTGCTGTGCCATCTCCAATCTCCCTTCCCTTCACCTCATGCCTTCACCTAATCTTCTCCCCTTCCCTCACCTCCCCCTCTTCCTCTCTTCAACCAGGTGGACTGGGAGGCGATCCTAAATCCGCGTTTTAAGCAGTTCAACGACTCAGTATCGCCCTGGTTTTACAGCAAGGTTGCCCCCGCGCCCTGGCACTTGCCACGTGTCAGCGAGGCATTGCCCACCACACGCCACGTCATCGCTGCACTCAGCTATGACCTGGAATCTGACGTCTATGACGATGATAAAGGTGGCAAAGATGCTGATGATTATGAGGATTGAGAGGTTACTGTTGAAGTTCACTTGGATTTATTCTTAAAACAGTAATGATTTCTGACAAGCAGGTTTCTGTGTTGAAGGCAGCTTACTCTGCAGCATTTTTTTCTGTACTTAATTGTTATCGCGGTTATTCGTATGGCGAGATTCACGCATGCCTCTGCCAGTTATGCTCTTGGCCAGGTAGGCCCATCGAGAGACCAAAATCGCGCCACTCGACCGAGTAGTTCTCTCAGCGGGAATTTCTGCACTTGAAGGTTCCGCCCATCGCGCGGGGGAATCGCGGGAGAGAAACTCCTTCTGCCGTTACCACTCGGCAATGTATTGGATTAGAGCCAGGGTCCCATGCGCCGCGCAGCCGCGCTCCGTTGCGCTACTAACTGCCTGCGCCGCGCAATCTTGCAGCTCGCGGCAAACTCCTGCGCCCGTCTGTCCCGCTTTAGCGCGCAACTCCCGCGCAGTATTACTACTTCCCCGCGCCAATAACCGCGTGGGTTCCCCGTGTGCGAACACAGCCGCTCGTTTTTCGCGCGCAGAATTGCGCGCCAGGCGGGATATAGACTCAGGTTCGATCAATTCGCGTAGCTCATCGGGGATAAGGCCGCTGACGTGGCAGCAGCAGCAGCGGCAGCACCAGGAGAGGCGAGGGGTTCAGGGTAGCAGAGGGGACAGAGAGGAGCGGCGAGGGTTCAGGGTTTATGCTGGGGCGAATTCCGAGGAGGAGCGATGGAGCCTGAAACGTGCGGGAAGCGGGCTGGATGGAAGTGATACTAGCGAAAGTGACTTTAATCACATTAAAGCCAGGGGTGACTCTAAGGGGGCCGGGTTGGAGAGTGAGGGAAGCGGAGAAGAGGAGAAGAGAGGGAGAGGAGTTAAGGGGGAAGGAGGGGAGGTGGAGGGAGATGGAGGGGAGGTGGGGCAGGGTCAAGTGAAGAAGCCACTGCACGTGGTGCTCGTGTGCCCTCAGGTGATTGGCTCATGTGCTGCCACGTGTGATTAGCTTGCAGTGCTGCCACGTGTGATTAGCTTGCAGTGCTGCCACGTGTGATTAGCTTGCAGTGCTGCCACGTGTGATTAGCTTGCAGTGCTGCCACGTGTGATTAGCTTGCAGTGCTGCCACGTGTGATCACAATTCCCAGCTTTTCAATCCCCCCCGCCCCACTCCTCTCTCACACCTCTCCCCTCCTCCACGCCCTCACTTAGTTCTCTGCACAATACAAGGTGCATCGTTGCCTGCACACACTTTTCCTGCGAGTTGAATTGTGTGGCGTGACGACTGTGTGCATGCAAGACGTCTCAAAAATACTCTTTTTTCACGTGACGGTTGTGTGCATGCAAGACGTCTTACTATTGTTAGATCCCTTTGAATCCCCTCCCCTTTCCCCCTCCCCCCTCCCCACTCCCTCCTCCCCCTTCCCCCACACACAGATCCCCGGCAACACAGGGTCCATGGCACGCACATGCGCCGCATTCCTTCGTGCGTGCACAGCAACTCCTTATTCTCAGCTCCATCCTTCTCCCCTCTCACACACACACACTCCCAGATCCCAGGCAACACAAGGTCCATTGCACGCACATGTGCTCCATGCCCGTGTAAAGGCATAGCAACTCGTTATTGTCACACATCCTCTCTTCCCTTCCCCGCAAAACGTGCGCTGCAGATCCCTGGCAACACCGGGTCCATTGCACGCACGTGTGCTGCCACGGCCGTTCCCCTGCACCTGGTCAAGGTGGGTGCGTGTTGGGAGAAACAGGAGAGGGAAAGGTGGAGGTATGTCTCGCATGGGATGGGGCAGTGGGAGGAGGCTTGAGTTGGGGAACGGGAGAGGGAAGGTTGGGTGTGCTGGTGCGTGGTGGTGAACGTGCCCGCAGCTTCTTCGAGACGGCTCAAAACAGATTCCTTATCGCCCTGCTCGTCCTCTCCCTGCCTTCCAGCCTCTAGGATTTGTCATAACGGACTCGAAGCTCAAGCGGGCAGAGCTGGACTACTGGCCATACGTGATGGTGAACTCCTTATAGCACACACTATGCACGACATCTCTTTGTGCTCCCCTCCCTGCTCCCCCTCTCCTTCCTGTCCTCCAGCCCCTGGGATTTGACATCACGGATTCAAAGCTTAAGCGGGCAGGGCTGGACTACTGGCCATACGTGGTGGTGAATTCCTTATAGCACACACCATGCATGACATCTCTTTGTGCTCCCCTCCCTGCTCCTCCTCCCCCCGCCCTGCCGCCCCTGGGATTTGGTATCACGGACTCTAAGCTCAAGCGAGCAGGGCTGGACTACTGGCCGCACGTGGTGGTGAGCGTGCATGCAGCTGATTTAAGAAATCTCAGGACACTTTTATTATCACCCTGCTCCCCGTTTCCTGCCGTCACTGCAGCCCCTGGGGTTTGACATAACGGATCCAAAGCTCAAGCGGGCAGGGCTGGACTACTGGCCCTACGTGATGTCACATTATGAGTCATCTCACCCATGCTCTCCCTGCCCTGCAGCCTCTGGGATTCGACATTACGGACTCGAAGCTCAAGAGAGCGGGGCTGGACTACTGGCCGTACGTGGTGGTGAACGTGCACGACAGCTGGAGGGTGTTCATGGAGTATTTCAGGCAGCAGGTGAGTCCACGCGTGTGTTGAAGACGAGTCCTGTTCCTCTCCCCTCTCTGCCCGTACGTGGTGTGGTGGTGAACATGCACGACAGCTGCGGGGCGTTCATGGAGTATTTCAGGCAGCAGGTGGGCCCATGCATGTGTTGACAACAGGTGATGTTTTGTCTCCCCTCTCTGCCCGTGTGTGGTGGTTTTTGAGTCGACTCAAAAATCAACTCGTGGTGGTGAGCGTGCATGACAGCTGGGGCTGCTGGTTCATGGAGTATTTCAACCAGCAGGTGAGCCTCTGGAGTCAACTTGTAGATTGACTCACAGCTTAAGAGGGCAGGGCTGGACTATTGGTTGTATGTGGTACGTGGTGGTAAATGTGCACGACAGCTGGGGTGGGGGGCATTCATGGAGTCTTTCAGGCAGCAAGTGAGGGCCATCCATGCATGCACACACGACAGCTACTTCGGTATGCTCTACAACCTGCTGATTTTCAGAGACGTCTCAAGATTTTCAGTACTTCGGTAATCCACTCCGAGTCTCCAACTGAGTAGTATCTTCCTCCTTTCCTGCAACAATCCTTAAACCATGTCATCAACCTTACAGTTTTTCCAACTCTTCCCTGTAACCTGCCACCCCCTTCCCGCCACCCTGGTCCCTGTCTTCCGCCCTCCCATTCTCTGCCCACAGCCGGAGCCCAAGCGGCTGATTGCGTTTTCCAAGCGAGGCTCAGTGCCCCACCATGTGAGTTGTGGTTAACAAGGGTGGTTGGGAGGGATACGGGTGATGGGAGAGAAAGGGAAGGGGGTACGGAAAGGGAGGAGGTGGAGGAAGGGAGGGTCGGGTGGGAGAGTGGAAGGTTGCAGGGGAAAGCTACCATCTACGCTTGATGCATAAGAGCAGCACCATATTCCACACTATATCATCTTCCTCTTGATGTCGTGTTTTGAGTCAACTTGAAACACGACTTGATGCATAAGAGCTCCACCATATTCCACACTCAATCTTCTTCCTCTTGATGTCTCCTTTCCCCGCACTCCATAAATAAGTCTGCTTTGCGTCTTCTTCTGCAGGATATTCAATATCAACCAGGTGATTGGCTGTTGTTTGGAGCTGAAACGTTTGGCCTACCACCAGAGGCCATTACAGAGTGTTCGGTTGGGGACCATGCGGGAGGGATTGCTCGCATTCCTATAGACGAAACATATGTCCGCTCTTTGAACCTTGCAGTTTCAGCAGGAGTAGGAGTGTACGAGGCATTGCGACAAATTGACCCTCATATAGGCAACAGTATAAATAGGAATTAGAGATACAGTATGATGCAAGACAACTGCAACTTCGTTTCTATGTTTTAGTGTTGATCTAGATGCAAAACGCACTCCCTCATAAGCTGGCTCCAAACCTTGATGTTCATGCTGCCCACACCACACAACACACTGGCATTCCCAACTCTTGGGCATTCCAACGCTGAACATTTTCCTACTACAGGCAGATTTTGCTTCGTTTGAACGGCAGGTGTGTGATCGTCAGGGGACTTCCTGGGACATCCCGAACGTACCCGGAAGTTCATTAATCCAGGAGCAGAAACCAGAGAGCTCCGTCCGTGCCACTGCCAAGTCAACTGCGTGAACCGCCACTCCTGCTTTCCTGAAAGGAAAGGAATCTTGTGCTACACGTACAACCGTACGGCATATCTGCCAGTACACGTACACGCTCCACTTGCGCGGGGACTTTGATCAGACTGGCTGCCCCATCCTGACTGACTTTCGCCGTTTTCTGGGACTGCTCATTACTTCTTGTACAGAGCGTGACAATAGGCCCCAGTTTACTACTGTACAGTTATTTGCCCGTACGAACCAAATACACCCTAATGCTCACTCAACCGCCCACTCTGAACACGCCCACTGCCATTCCATACGTCCAGTGGTCGACATTCACAGCCAACGGCCCGCGCGTTACTAGCCCACGACAAAACCAAGATGTTCGAGTTTCCCAGACAAAACACGCTGGGCTACCCACAATTTCCGCAACTGTAGTTTTTTTGTCAACCTTTGTTCTACATTCAATCCCATTCTGCCCCTACTGAACGCATGCTCGAGAGAGGAGCACAGGGAAAGATGGGGAAGGGGACTGAAATGGGCATCATGTGTAGCGCAATGAGCTGGGTTTTGGCGGATGAACTAGTGAAATGAAAGAATTTTCGGGCTTCTTGTGGTTTATCATTCATCGTTTTTGACTCTCATTCGAGGGCATACAGAAACCTCAAGCAGTGGAAAGAAACGTTCAACGCCCTCAAGCAGGATGGGGGGAACCGCAAATGGATCCCGAAGAAATATCTCGCATTCAAGTGGATCCCCGTATGACCACTAAAAAATGAATGGAATACAGTGCAGCACAAACCGTTCATCTGCCCCTACCCACCCCACCCCACCCCCAGCCCCGTCGAGCTTGAGGTTCTTCAGCGATTCCACTGGGGAAACCTGCTTGACAGCATGCTGACATGGCAAAATATATTAGATGGGTTTCGTCAATCCCTTGACTAGCACCGCCGATGACTTCACTTGACATTTGTCATCAAAGGCAACGACGCATCCAGCCGAGGTGACGTGGCCTCAATTTGATTACGGCGAGATAGTCGTCGAAAGTCGGCCTTCAAATTTTAGCGCGATTCGATTTGAATCGAGAAATGTGCGGTGCGCCCACGCCAAGCACTGTCAACCTGGACAACTCTGCTCCGTACGCCAGCCAACCCCCCACCCCCCTTCCCCCTCACCTCACCACCACACCAGCCACTACAAAATCAATTACTCATCAATTGTAGTACTAGAACTCCTTGAAGAAGTAGTACTTGCTTCTTCGAAACCCGTCACACCACCTGTCCCCGCATCGCCGGCTTGCACCTGTCCATCCAACCGCGAGGCTCAACGTGAAGCTGCGAAAGTGCGATCCGATTCCTGCATCCGCCACCATTTCTTTGCTCGCAACGATGACTGATGTTCATGGCGTCACCGCCGCGACAGTAGTTTTGCTGCTGATCCTCATCGCCGCGCTCGCCGCCCCGGTTCTTGCGGCTAGCCCTCAAGAAAGCGCTCCGCACGGACCGATAACCACAGTGCGCGGATGTTCCGATTGCGCTAATCTCAAAATGGGGTACTACATCGCGGCCTCGAATGACTTGACGGCGTCGGGGCCGACTTACCCGACGACTGCGACGTACAACTTCGAGCGCTACGTGTTCGACTCGACCACGCCGTCCAATCTCGGCACTACTGTAATCCTCTCCCGCCCTCAAACATCGCTTTCTTCGCAGAACGCTGATAAAAAATGTAACCCGACTTTTACTCTTGTGCCGCCGCCGCCGCCGCGCCGCGACTTCCAGTCGATCTACTTGCATGATGTTGGTCTGCATTCTTGATCTCCATTTCGCCCGTGCCGCATGATGCTACTTTGTTTTATGCTTTCCAATCTACCCTCTCCTGCCGTTTGCCCTCCTGCAGACCACCAATTCCGAATCTGATTGTTGCCGCAGCTGCGCCGCAAAAGTAGGCTGCCAATTCTGGCGACTGAGCAAGCTGACGTAAGCATGATGACGTTAGCGTGCTATCGTACTATTACTAAGCTTATTAAGCATATTTGACATGTTTATTTATTGTTTTCGAAGGCCATATGACACAACCGCGACACGACCCTCACTTTTCATCATCTACTAACGACGCCTCTAAACTTGCAGCAACCCGGGCCTATGCACCCTGCTGGGATCGCTAACGGGACTCAACACGACCAACTATGATAAAAAGGTGGATCCGACATACATCGGCGGAATCTGCAACCCCCTTGCCAACACCAACGGTGACCCGCATTTCCGCGGCGCGGACGGAACGCGCTTCGACTTCAACGGCCTGCTCGACCGCTCCTTCTGCCTGCTTTCCGACCGTCGGATCCACATCAACATGGGGATCAAGGGCTACCGTCCGATCGCCAACCTCCCAGGCACTGCCACGTCATTGGATGAAAACACACTCGCCGCGGCAGTGGAAGCGGCAGCGAATGAGTTCAAGCCACGTCATATTCAGGAGCTGCAGGAGGAAGCGTTAAGCGCGGCGGAAGTGGCGGGGCTTCTGCGGATGCGTGACAACGGGAGCTTACCTGAGACGGAGAAGGTAGCAGACGCGCTCGAGCGCGAGGTGGGGAGGTTCCGCGGAAGCAGCGGGGCGGCAGAAGATGCGGGGGAGCTTGGAGGGGATCAGGCTGTACCTGCGGCGATTCAACTATCGGAGGGGCTGAATTCGGTTCAGTACGCGAAGCACGAGCTGGAAGCGAGGCTGCTCAAAGGGAAGCCGATCCGCAGCTGGATCAGGTGCGTGTGTTGCATCCGTGTCGGTGGTGTCGCGTCGCATCACATTTCATCGCGTCACGTTACGTCGCGACACATTACATCACGTCGCGTTACGTCAGCCCATCAGTTCACGGTGTCGTGATCATGGTGGTGCCAGTGGGTCATGCTATCTTCCTGTGGCATATCTCATATATCCGGATTCTCATCTTTTTCCTCTCTGCTTCGCCGTCCGTCTCACTCCTCGCCGCCCCACACCAGGGAGCTTCAAGTGATGTGGCGCGACGCGACAGGCGCACAGCACTCGGCGTTCCTCAAGGCGCGGGACGGCAAGGAGCAGGGCCGAGGTGCCTCCGGATTCATCCAATGGATGGTGATCGACGGCCAAGAAGTGGCCCCTCCGTTTTACCCCGGGAGTTCCATCTCCGCGAGCGGAGGCTTTAAGCTGCTGCTGGCGGAGAGCAGGAGCCGGCCTGGGAGGGTAGAAGACGAGTTCCACCTGAAAATAGAGGGCGTGGTGGATCTGGGGGTAACGGCGCGGGTGGCCCATCCGCTCATGCAGACTGCGACTGAGGCTCAGGCGCACTTCAACGTGCATATCGTGCAGCTCAATGTAAGCTTCGAGACGCCTCAAAAGTCATCGAGCATAATTTGCAGCTCAATTTAAGATGTGTTGCTCAACGTAAGCCATGCTTTCGATCAGACCCCCTGCATTGAGACATCTCTCATGCTCACAATGACCTCTTCACACTACTTCTTGGTTCGCCCTCTTCTGATCATGCCCTTTTCTCCATCCAACCCCACCCCCGACCTCTCTCCACCAGCACACGGAGGGCATTCACGGGGTGCTTGGGCAGACCTTCCGCAGCGAGGCATCCCGATCGGTGCGGTCTCGGTGGCACCGGCTGCTCACTCGCATGCTCACCTGACCTCTCCACCTTTTCTCCCCGCCCTTCCTCCCTCCTCCCCCACCAGCACACGGAGGGCATTCACGGGGTGTTGGGGCAGACCTTCCGCAGTGAAGCATCCCGCTCGGTGCGATTGCTCGGCACCGCCTGCTTACTCGCATGCTCAGACCTCTCCACCTTTTCTCCCCGCCCTTCTTCCCACCCACCACCAGCACACGGAGGGCATTCACGGGGTGTTGGGGCAGACCTTCCGCAGCGAGGCATCCCGCTTAGTGCGGTCGCTGCGGCATCGCCTGCTCACTCGCCTGCTGCGGGAGCCGGTGGACGTGGAGAGCAGCGAGGTGGGCGATGGGCTGCTGGATGGGATCATGCAGGACTATCTCACCTCGGGGATTGCCGCCACAGATTGCGTGTTCTCTGCCGCGTGGAGGAGGGGAGATCCGGATATCTGGATGGGAGACGACGGGCTTGATTTCATGCGATAAACGAGTGTGTTTGATGATGTGTGCGGGGGGGGGGGGGGGGGGGGCAGTGGAGGACTGCTGGACGGGCGTGTGGATTGCTGTGACAGATTGGGGCAGGGTGGGGGCGGGGGAGGGCAGCTGGATGGGCGCGTGCATGACTATCTAACGTCGGGGATTGCTGCGTCGGACTGTGCGTTTGCTGCTGAGTGGTGATTGGAGAGCAGGAGAGTAGTGATGTCGACGACAAATGTCAATAAACGAGATAATGAGCGTGCGTGTGGGGTGATCGGGGTGCAATTGCTGCGACACTGGCTGCTTGGCATCTGCTGGAGTGCTGGGACAGGGGGGGGGCTGCTGGATGGGCTGCTGGATGAGTGTGTGGACATCTCACCTCGCGGATTGCCGCGCCGGGTTGCTCGTTTGGTGACGCATGGAGCAGGGGAGAAGATGAGGCTAGTGGTGGCGACAACAAACATAAACTCATGAAATGAAGTGTGATGACTAGTGAAGTGAAGCTGTGCTTGTTAGACATGAGCACTGAGAATGCTCCCTTTCTACTTGGCATGAAGAGTGAAATAGCAGCAGGACCACAGGACCAGGGTATTTAATGCATTACTTGATTCAGTCTGGTATGAAATGAGAGTTGCGTGTACCTTTGCTATCAGTTATAACTACGGTAACATTAGGTATCAGCAAAGCCTGGCACATTTGTACTCTTCCACCTGATGATCTAACCTTGTGTTACACCAAACCAAGATGCTATAATCAACTCCAGGCAAGTGAGCTTCAGTTGCTGTTTATTGAAACAGCAATTCGGGTTTCTCCGCACCGAACTATCTCTCCTGATCCCCTCCCATCATCCCCCCCTGTAGTCACAGCCTCCCAATACAAGCAGTGCATATATTTCTGTATGAGATTGTCGGACGACTTCCTTGGGCTAGCTGGATCGAGAAGCATGGACGGTTTGCAAATGTACCCCCAAGTTTAAAGAAACTTTGAACAAAAACCTCTAGTTCTTCTGTGCCAATTGCGTGGAACATCTCTGCTGCTTCCCTGCGCTGAGGGAAGATTGTGCTACATGCCGCAAAGTACAAAACACTAAACCCATTACTGTACACTCGTTCCAATTCCACTAGACCTTGAAATTTAACGGGTTCTGCGCGTGACTCGCCCTTGGACTGTTCGTTCCGCTCTGCACACATTGACCATCCCGATATGAAAACCCTGTGTGTATATACAAATGGAAACCCTGTATTCTGCTGTTTTTTCTCTAGCAACGAGGCCTGTGCGAGTTGGAGGTTCCGGGGTGAGCTGTGTTTGAGGACGAGGAGCTTATAGTTGGGGAAACCTTTGGTCCTCCCGTTGATAAACTAAGAGTTTGCGTGTCAGATCGGATTCTCCTTGAAGGGCAGCAGTACGGCAGTGGAAAGGGTAGTTGTCACCAAAGGGCCTCCCTAGTTCTCTCTAAGTGTTGATTCAGGGCTGTGATTTCGGACGCCAGATTGTGTGCTAAGTTGACCCTTACATACAAGTAGAATAGTCGAGATGTTAGCCCTGCTAACGTTCTCGACTACAAAGTGCTTGACACATGCAGACAGATGGCTAAACACACAAGTCAATGATGTTTGTCATCAAGGGCGACGACATGTCTTGTTGAAATGACGCGCCTAAATCGACAGCGTGGCAGTCGTCAAAAGTCGGCTCGAAATTGTTGAGCGATTCGATCTGAATCGAGAAATGCGCGGTGCGTCCCCACGCCAAGCAACCGCCATTGTGGTGAATGAATCTCTCCTCTCACTGCTTTCTTCACAACCAGCCACCACCAAGCCAGCGGATATAATTGCTTCATTAGAAAAATGCAGACAGCTCACCTTTCAGAGTCTGAAACTCCTCACCACACCGCATCGCCGTCAGCCTTAGGAGCTCCGACCGTTCCCCCACTGTGAGGCTGAACCCAAGACGCAGAAATTTACACCGACACCTGCCTCCACACCTCGCAACGATGGCACGTGGCCCCAGCCACTGCGGTAGCTCCACCGCCTCATTTTGTCTCCTGGCTCTACTTGTCACCCTCGCCGCCCCGGCTGATGCAGTTCATCCTGGAGAGACTGCTCCACACGGGCCCGCAACCCCAGCGCGCGGATGCTACAATTGCACAAAATGGAATCCGAGATATGGATTCTGGATTAATAGCGTTTCTGCAACGGAGGCAACGCCGCCTATGTACCCAAATCCGAACATCAACTACGAGCGCTACGTGCTCAACACCGGCGTGTTGGCGATTGCGAATGTCATCTACAAATAAGTAATCTTCCTTTACCCTCTACCATCGCTGTTTGCCAGCCCTCTTTCCAAATCTTCAACTCGGACTTGATGCGCTGCAGCGCCGCCACAGCTATCGCTATATCCCAGCTTCTTCGTGTTTCTTAAAATATATATCCTCTGCTAGTTCTCTTTTCAGTATGTGACTGACTGGTCGGTATGCTGCCGCTACTGCGCCAGTACGACTGGCTGCACATACTGGCACTTGGAATCCATGTAAGAAGATGATAAATGCCGCGCTGCGGTATCGTGATACATAATGATTGCATTATTCTATTATTAAACATTTTCTTAACCTAGTTTTTTCTTCCTGCTACTACTTACATTATTAATCGAAGCACAGCTTTCGCCGCGCTCTACTATATATCTCGCAGGGACTACGGGTATTACCCATGCTACTTGCTGAAATCACTAACGGGACTCAAAGTGACCAACTGGGTCACGTTGTTGGCTCCGCCATACATCGGGGGCATGTGCAACCCCCTCGCCAACACCAACGGGGACCCGCATTTCCGCGGCGCGGAAGGCACGCGCTTCGACTTCAACGGCCTGCTCGACCGCTCCTTCTGCCTGCTGTCCGACCGTCGGATCCACATCAACATGGGGATCAAGGGCTACCGTCCGATCGCCAAACCTCCCAGGCACTGCCACGTCACTGGATGAAAAAACACTCGCCGCGGCGGTGGAAGCGGCAGCGAAAGAGTTCAAGCCACGTCATATTCAGGAGCTCCAGGAGGAAGCGTTAACTGCGGAGGAAGTGGCGGAGCTGCTGCAGATGCGCGCCAATGGGAGCTTGCCTGAGTCCGCGAAGGTGGCGGCGGCGCTTGAGCGCGAGGCGGGGAGGCTCCGCGGAAGCAGCGAGGGCGGAAACGACGTGGGGGCGCTTGGAGCGGCTCGGGATGAGTCTGCGGGGAGTCGCGCTTCGGAGGAGCAGAATTCGATCCAGTACGCGCGGCACGAGCTGGAAGCGCGGCTGCTCAAAGGGAAGCCGATCCGCATCTGGATCAGGTGCGTGTCGCGCCATTGTTGGCGGTGTCGCGTCACGTTAGCGATTGTGTCGTGATCATGGTGTGTCGGTGAGCAGATCTGATATCTTTTCATGATTCTCATCTCTGCTTCGCCATCTTTCCTTTGGTCTTATTACCCCTCGCCGCCCCACACCAGAGAGCTTCAGCTGATGTGGCGCGACGACACAGGCGCGCAGAATTCAGCATTCCTCAAGGCGCGGGACGGCAAGGAGCAAGGCCGAGGCGCCACGGGCTTCATCCAACGGATGGTGATCGACGGTCGGGATGTGATCCCTCCTTTCCACCCTGGGAGCTCCATCTCCGCGGACGGAGGCTTTAATCTGCTGTTCGCGGAAACCAAGAGCCAGCCCGGGAGGGTAGAAGACGAGTTCCACCTGAAAATAGAGGGCGTGGCGGATCTGAGTGTGACGGCGCGGGTGGCCCATCCGCTCATGCAGACCGCGACTGAGGCTCAGGCGCATTTCAACGTGCATATTGAGCAGCTTAATGTAAGCGCTGAGTCTACTACCGTAGAAGCAGAGGTGCCTGTCATGCAGCCCATGCAGCTCATGTACGTTTGCCGTGCTCCTGCATTCGCCCTCCGTCCCCTGAAGTCCCCTGGTCTATCTCTCTCTCTCTCTCCCCCTTGCCTCACCAGCACACGGAGGGCATTCACGGGGTGTTGGGACAGACCTTTCTCGGCGAGGCATCTCGCGCAGTACGGTCTCTGCGTCACCGCCTGCTCACTCGCCTGCTGCGGGAACCGGTGGATGTGGAGAGCAGCGAGGGGGGCGATGGGCTGCTGGATGGGCGCGTGCAGGACTATCTCACCTCGGGAATTGCTGCCCCGGACTGTGCATTCGCTGCCGTGTGGAGGAGGGGAGAGCACGAGAGTGAGATTAGGGACGACGGGGTTGATTTGATGTGATATGAGTGTGTGAGAGATGAGGTGTGCCGTCGCTGTGTGTTCCCTGCTGCATGGAGGATTGGAAAGCAGGGGATTGGGAGTGGCGACAACGAGTAGCGGTTCATGAGATGATTGAGTGGCTGGGTGATTAGTGCTTGATGTGAAGCTTTGCTTTGCTGGTAGAGCATGAGGAGAACTCTCCCTCTTGGGCATGGGTGTGAGGCTGCAGCATCTTAGGAGAGTCGTTTATGCAAAGCTTCTTTCTGGAATGAAATGAATGTATGTCTCTGCTGCTTCTGTGGTACGGTAGTTGGAGCACTTGCAGCGTGACAAAAAGGCAAAGGAAATTCACTAATACTACCCTTTCAAGTGAGTGGTGAACCTCAGCTGTTGCTAACTGGAACAACAGTCTGAGTTTGTAACAACACACTTATCCCGCATCCGCCGCACCAGATCATCTCTCCTAATCCCCTCCCCATCCTCCCCTCTTTCCCCCGCTGCAGTCACACCCTCCCAGTACAAGCAATGCATCTCCTTCTGATACACATCATACAAATACGTCGCGTTCTCCCACTTGTTCTTGATCGCCGGCCAGTCAAACCAATTCAACGCATACTGCCAGACCTGCTGCTGTGGGGTGTAGTTAACATCGTCACACCCATCCAGCTCCCCAGGGGGAAAGGCATGGCAGATAGCTTCGTGTGCAAAGTACCCGGAAACACTTATGTAAGCTTTGATTACCCGCGGCATGTTGTCAGTGTGGTTGGTGGCCTCTCTGAAGGGCCAGGAGTAGGGTATGTGCGCTCCCACTCGGGGGATGGGCATGTGGTTGGTCCATTCTAAAGCCCAGTGCACCTGATGGGGGAGAGGTGATGGGGAGAAGCGGAGAGGGTGATGAGGAAGCATGAGAAGCAGAGTAGGGTATGTGCGCTCTCACGCGGGGAATGGGTATGTGGTCGGTCCACTCTAGCGCCCAGTGCACCTGATGGGGGAGAGCAGAGGTGGGGGTTGGGGTGCGTGAGAGAGGGGAGACGACGTATAAGAAACAGAATTGGGTATGTGCTCGCCCACTCGGGGAAGAGTTGGTATGTGCTCGCCCACTCGGGGAAGAGTTGGTATGTGCTCGCCCACTCGGGGAAGAGTTGGTATGTGCTCGCCCACTCGGGGAAGAGTTGGTATGTGCTCGCCCACTCGGGGAAGAGTTGGTATGTGCTCGCCCACTCGGGGAAGAGTTGGTATGTGCTCGCCCACTCGAGGAAGAGTTGGTATGTGCTCGCCCACTCGGGGAAGAGTTGGTATGTGCTCGCCCACTCGGGGAAGAGTTGGTATGTGCTCGCCCACTCGGGGAAGAGTTGGTATGTGCTCGCCCACTCGGAGAAGAGTTGGTATGTGCTCGCCCACTCGAGGAAGAGTTGGTATGTGCTCGCCCACTCGGGGAAGAGTTGGTATGTGCTCGCCCACTCGGGGAAGAGTTGGTATGTGCTCGCCCACTCGGGGAATGGGTACGTGGTCGGTCCATTCTAAAGCCCAGTGCACGTGACGGGGGAGACGAGAGGTGGAGAAGAGGAGAGGAGGGGAGGAGGAAGCATGAGAAGCAGCGTAGGGTTTGTGATAAAAGTTGGGTTTTGATATGTCTCAAAAACACCTTTTATCACGTGCACAAGCACACAAGGATTGGTGTGTGGTTGGTTCACTCTAGTGCCTCACTGCACCACATAAGGCTGCCTGCCCCTTGCCCTGTCACCACTTATCGTCTCTCTTCATACACACGAACCCCACAGACTCTCATCTCACGTGGTCCCGTCCCTGCCTGCTCACATGGTCCCATCCCTGCCTGCTCACATGGTCCCATCCCTGCCTGCTCACGTGGTCCCATCCCTGCCTGCTCACGTGGTCCCATCCCTGCCTGCTCACGTGGTCCCATCCCTGCCTGCTCACGTGGTCCCATCCCTGCCTGCTCACGTGGTCCCATCCCTGCCTGGTCACGTGGTCCCATCCCTGCCTGGTCACGTGGTCCCATCCCTGCCTGCTCACGTGGTCCCATCCCTGCCTGCTCACGTGGTCCCATCCCTGCCTGCTCACGTGGTCCCATCCCTGCCTGCTCACGTGGTCCCATCCCTGCCTGCTCACGTGGTCCCATCCCTGCCTGCTCACGTGGTCCCATCCCTGCCTGCTCACCTCGTCCTGAGTGAAGGCCCACATGTAGTTGCCCAGAGTCGTGTGGGCGATCTGCGTCCTGCAGAGGCAGACAGAGCGGTGTGAGAGGGACACAGAGGGGTTGAGATGGAGGCAGAGAGGTATGAGACAGAGGGTGGAGTGCTGGAAGCCTGGTTGACAGCATCAGAGTAGGGTCAAAATGATGCAAGCACATCACAGTGGCACCACAAACGAGGTGAATTTTGAGTCGACTCAAAAGACAGAGGGTGGAGTGCTGGAAGCCTGGGTGACATCATCAGAGTGGGCTCAAAATGATGCAAGCACATCACAATGGCACCACAAACAACCCACCCAGTAGCACCATACGCCACCCAGCAGCACCACACATACCCAGCAGCACCACAAATCACCCAGTAGGACCACACACCACCCAGCTGCACCGCATCCCACATCTCACCGTTCAAACTTTGGTCCCCGTTCCGCAAAATGTTTAAACGGCTTGTCGAAGCTCCTCCCAAACTTGTCGCGATGCAACTCCCCCACGAGCTCCCTGAACTTGGGTTGGGAAGCACAGCCCGAGGGAAGACGAGCGGTACGGTACCACATCTCACCCAGCAGCACCGCACCGTACCCAGCATCACCGCTCACCGTTCAAACTTTGGACCTCGTTCCGCAAAGTACTTAAATGCCTTGTCAAAGCTCTTCCCAAACTTGTCCCGATGCAATTCCCCCACGTGCTCCCTGAACCGCGGCAGCACGTCCCGTGGGAAGACGAAGGGCAGCTGCACCATGAAGTTGGCGAAGTAGGCGTGCTGCCCCACCAGCCAGCGCGTGGACGGCAGCCAGTTGTTGCGCTGCGCGTTGCGCGACCCGATCACTATCGGCTTGCCCTCGGTTAGATTGAACAGGAGACCCGGGGTCACCTGGGGAGATGGAAGACAGGGGAGAGGCGGAAGGGGAGAAGGGGAAAGGAGAGAGGGGGAAGGCGTGGACGGCAGCCAGTTGTTGCGCTGCGCGTTGCGCGATCCAATTACAATCGGCTTGCCCTCGGTTAGGTTGAACAGGAGACCTGGCGTCACCTAATGTGGGGGGGATTGGGAGGACGAGGAGAAAAGGGCGGAGTGGGAAGGGGGATAGGGGGGCATTTTGTAGCTGTACACCCACAGGTAGGTAGCTCCACTGCTGCACGGCTGTATGCATGCATGCACGCCGACATGCACACACTGGAATGCGCACACGTACCTTGAGGTTGAAAACCACGTCATCGTCGATAATGACAATGTAAGGGGCTGTGGTGTAGTTGTCGGCCCACAGGTAGCTCCACTGCTGCACGGCTGCACTACTCCATCCACGCACATACATGCCCCACCCCCCTCGCCTGCATGCACACACGTACCTTGAGGTTGAAGACAACATCATCGTCGATGATGGCAATGTAGGGCGCCGTGGTGTAGTTGTCGGCCCACAGGTAGCTCCACTGCTGGAGAATCTTCCCTGGCAGATCCAGGTAGTTCGTCTCGTAGTATACCTGGTGATTACTCGCGGAGAGGGCAGGGCAAGCAGGGGAACAGAGAGGGTAGTGCAGGAGAGTAGCATGGGTGAGAGTGACTGACACTGCTGGAGGGTCTTCCTTGACGATTCGAGGTAGTTCACTCATTCTGTTTAGCACGGCGAAACGGCAGCTGGACAACAGCTACTGCATTGCTCAGTTGCGTTGCGTTTCCAGCTCACACATGAAAGCACGGCACATTGTTTGCCTGATAGCTTGCGTTCCACCCCACCCAAGTCTTCCTTACCTTACGGTCTCCCTCCCTTACCTTATGTTTCGCACTCTCGCCTCGCCTCGTATAACGTGACGTCACTCACCTTGACTCATGTACACTCAGCTTGTATCGCACCCGTTGACCCGCGTTGACTCACCTTGACCCAGGGCGCTGACTCACCTTGACCCAGGGCGTTGACTCACCTTGACCCAGGGCGTTGACTCACCTTGACCCAGGGCGTTGACTCACCTTGACCCAGGGCGTTGACTCACCTTGACCCAGGGCGTTGACTCACCTTGACCCAGGGCGTTGACTCACCTTGACCCAGGGCGGCACGAGGTCCCTGACAACGATCTCGCCTTCGTCCAGCACCAGGATGACGTCACCAATGCCACGTGGCCACATCTGCTCGATGCTCCTGAACAGCACCTCTATCAGAAAGTAAGCATCTGACACGTGGCTGCGCACCAGCAGGTCCACACGCGCCGGCCACAGGGGGCTGGTTAGGGGGGAGACGGGGGCGATTGGGGGAGAAAAGAAGGGGAGATGGGAAGAAAAAGGTGGGGGATGGAAGGAGAAAGAAGGGCGTCTGACACGTGGCTGCGCACCAGCAGGTCTACACGTGCTGGCCACAGGGGGCTGGTTGGGGGGAAATAGGGGATGTGAGGAGACGGGGGGCTCCTGAACAGCACCTCTATCAGAAAATAAGCATCTGACACGTGGCTGCGCACCAGCAGGTCTACACGCGCCGGCCACAAGGGGCTGGTTTGGGGAGAGTCGGGGAAGGCGGAAATGGGGGCGGGGGTGGATGAGGGGGAAGACAGGGGGATGGGAGGAGAATGAAGAGCATCTGACACGTGGCTGCGCACCAGCAGGTCCACCCGCGCCGGCCACAGGGGGCTGGTTGGGGTCAAAGAGGGGGGAAAGACGGAACTGGGGGGAAATACGGGGGGGATGGGGGGGAAGGAGGGAAATGGGGGATGGGGGGAAAGGAAGGCATCTGACACGTGGCTGCGCACTAGCAGGTCTACACGCGCTGGCCACAAGGGGCTGGTTGGGGGAGAATGAGGTAGAAAGGCGGAAACGGGGGAGAATGCGGGGGAGAAGGGGGGAAAGAAGGGGTGGGAGATGGGAGGAGGCGAAGGGCATCTGACACGTGGCTGCGCACCAGCTGGTCCACCCCGCGCCGCGCTAGCCACAGTGGGCTGGTTGGGGGAGTCGGTAATGGGGGGGAATCTGAGAGGGATGGGGAAGAAGAAAAAGGGGATGGGAGGAGACGAAGGGCATCTGGCACGTGGCCGCACAACAGCTGGTCCACCCGTGCCGGCCACAGGGGATTTACGAGATGTCTCAAGAATGGGCTGCATTGCGGGAGAGGATGGGGAAGGACGGGGGGATGGGGAGGGGGGATAAGGAGAACCCCAATGCCCGTCACTCCCGCATACGCCACGCAATGGCACAGATTTGATCTTAATAGCCGCAATTCATATCCAGTACCCATCACTCACGCGTAAGCCTCGTCATAAAGCCGGAGCATCTCCGACACGCAATGCCCGGCCTTGGTGCGCCGCTGACAAGGCGCCACGCAGGCCCCGTGCCGGCTCGCGATCTCCCCGCACGGATTCCCCTCCCCCGTTGTAATCACATTCGGCGCAATCTCGCCGCGTTGAGAACTCGATACCCCCCCGACTGCGGACGCGGTGTTTGCTAAGTGCGAGTTGATCGACAGGCTTAGTTGCGCGGCGCGGAACCCGGAGGTGTGGCCGAGGCGGTGCGAGATCGCGGAGAGGGAGAGCATCGTGGCGAAGAGGACGGCGACGCATGCGAACGCCTGGCGACGCGTGACGACGAACGAGTCCGACCCAGACGCGGCCTTCCTCATGCTTGCGCGACGGTTGCTATTTCGTCTCAGAATTAGCGTCGCGTTACGGTGCGTTAGGGTCGGTAGACTACAGTAGGTTACGGTAGCTTACAAACGGGGTAGTCTTTTCTATAGAATTCTACGAAACGGCGTGTTACCACAAAGGATAAGCCTGTCGGGCAGGACAGGAGCCGCCGTGATTGACGGCGGCTGACACGGCGTGTCGTGGCAGATAGCTTCACGGGACATGGACGGGCGTTGATTGGCGCGCGCTGCTGCTCATTCATTCACCTGACCGGCAATGCAGTGGAAAACTGGTAGCCATGAAAAACTGTCATGTGTTTGCGAGCGATTACACTGAACTAGAACCTCGATTCTACCCAAAAGCATAAACAAGTAGGCTCGGCTTGACCCGCTGCTGATGATTTGTGTTACGTTGCGACAGTTGCTGGCGGGAGTGGAGTGGTGGGTGGGTGTGTACGCGTTTGTCTTGATTGGCTCATTAAAGTACATTACCGATGCATGTAAAATGATACAGTAATAGAGTCGAATGCTACAACACATAACCGCCGATGCATGTAAAATGATACAGTAATAGAGTCGAATGCTACAACACCTAACAAAATTGACTCCCAACAATTACATACACCAGAACGGGGAGCAACAAAAGTACAAGGCACATTACATCGTCATACAATGGAGAAAGCCTACAAATACAGACGTTAATAGCACACGATTTTGCCAGCAGTGTTGAATGGCGACTTCAGAGTCGAATGGTGATGGTAATGCTCCTCTTGCCATCATTCTTCTCATCGGGATACTTGGGTGCAACATTCTTACGAGTACCAGAGTCCAACGACGACCCTCCAGTCGAGGGACCCTGCGTGCGGGGAGGGTTCTTAGCAGGGGGCTTGGTGCCCGGCTTAGTCGGGGGCTTGGGAGAGGTCTTAGGGGGCGGTTTCGGGGGGGATTTGGCAGGTGGCTTAGGGGATGTTTTAGGAGGGGTTGACTTGGGTGGAGAGGGTTTCTTCACAGAACCCCCAGAGGAACTCCCCGAGGAGCCGGATCCGCTGGTCTTGCCTCCCGCGCTGCCAGTGCCACCACCTTTGTTGCCCCCACTGCCACTGCCGCCCCCTGGTTTGCCGGCACCACTACCACTGCCCCCCCCGCCACTGCCACCCCCTGGCTTGCTGGTGCCACTGCCACCACTGCCACTGCCCCCACCGCCCCCTGGTTTGCCGGCACCACTGCCGCTTCCCCCACTGCTGCTTCTTCCCCCTGGCTTGCCAGCACCACTGCCACTCCCACTTCCCCCGCCTGGTTTGCCAGCACCACTACCACTGCCGCCACTGCCAGTGCCCCCTGGCTTACCAGCACCACTGCCACTGCCAGTGCCAGTGCCCCCTCCTGGCTTACCGGCACCACTGCCGCCACTGCCAGTGCCCCCTGGCTTACCAGCACCACTGCCACTGCCAGTGCCAGTGCCCCCTCCTGGCTTACCGGCACCACTGCCGCCACTGCCAGTGCCACCGGTCCCTGGTTTGCCGGCACCACTACCGCCACTGCCAGGGCCAAAAGTGCCGCTGCCGGTGCCATCTGGGGTGCTGAGGGGAACGCAGGTTGCCTCATCAGAGCCATCTGGTTCACAGCCGGAGGAAGAAAGAGAGAGCAAGGCGGGAGAAAGAACGGAAAGAACGGGAGTCAGCGCACACTAGGTGAGGCAGCAGTTCCCCAGACAGCACCGGAGAGCAAAAAACTCATAGCAATGAACACAAAGGGTAAGTGTGTGCGTGTCGCTCCTCCTCACCTTCGCAGGAGGGGATTTTCCATCATAAAAAACAGTGGAGCAGGCTCATTGTGTGCGTGTCGCTCCTCCTCACCTTCGCAGGAGGGGATTTTCCATCATAAAAAACAGTGGAGCAGGCTCATTGTGTGCGTGTCGCTCCTCCTCACCTTCGCAGGAGGGGATTTTCCATCATAAAAAACAGTGGAGCAGGCTCATTGTGTGCGTGTCGCTCCTCCTCACCTTTGCAGTCGGCAACTTTGTTGCACCAGTTGAGCTTGGACACGCACTGCAGCTGGTCCTTGCACTTGCGGAACCCCTTGGTGCAGTTCCACTTGTCACACCCCACCTCGTCACTCCCATCCTTGCATTCCTTCACTCCATTGCACCGCAACACATCATCCACACACTGCAGGTTATCACTGCACTTAGAGGACCCCTTCGGGCAAGTATATCCCCGGCAGAAGGCCGGATCTTCATCCACAGCCACACTCCCAGCAAGTTTTCCCGGGCAGTCGGGGACGGCGTTACACAGCGCTCCTCCCGGCTTGCACGTGCTCAGCCCTGGGCAGCGGAGGCTGTTTCTCGGGCAGGTAAAATTCGCGCAGAAGCCGGGGTTTTCGTCAAGCGCGTCCGGGCAGTCAGTTTTTCCGTCGCAGTACTGCCCGGGAAGGATGCAGACGCTGGGGGAGTCCGGGCAGAGGACGTGCGTGGCGTTGAGTGCGCCACAGTCCATGTCGAAGCTGCATATCCACGGCCACTCGTCGCTGCCGTCTGCGCAGTTCTTCACCCCGTCGCAGTAGTCGCCCCGGCTGAAGCATCCCGCCTTGCTGGGACACTGCGAGGGAGGCGAGGGGAGGAGAGGAGAGAGTGGAGGAAAGATGAGGGGAGAGAAGAGGAAAGTGGGAAAGAAAAGGAGTCAGGAGAGGGGGAGAGAGCACGAAGGGGGGAAGGGAAGGGGAGGAAAGGGGAGGTGTGATTGGGGCGGGAACAAGGCAGGCGCAGGTGAGTTGAGGCGGGCTTTGGGCAAGGGAGCAGCGGAAGCAAGCACAGGTAGGGAGGGGAGGCGAGTGGAGAGCGCGGCAGCAAAAGGCGAGTGGAGAGCGCGGCAGCAAAAGGCGAGTGGAGAGTGCGGCAGCAAAAGGCGAGACGCGTAGGGCTGGAGGTAAGGGCGTGGGGCGAGCGGTGGGAGTGGGGCGGGCGGAAGGGGCATAGGGCGGGCGGAAGGGGCATAGGGCGGGCGGAAGGGGCAGCTGACCTGGTTGGCACCGGGGCAGGGGTCAACGCTGCTGCCAGGAACCCCCTGCATGACGGGGAGAGGCGGGCGGAGGAAGGGAGGAAAAGGGGGAGTTTTGATGCGCGGCAGGCAAAAGGGGGAAGCGGAGAAACGGCGGGGAAGTGGGACTCTGAAGCCGCCTCAAACGGCAGAGGTCGGCGCTGCTGCCATGCGCCTCCCGCCGGACGGGGAGAGGCAGGCGGAGGGACGGATGCGGAGGGAGGGCGGGGAAAGGGGAAGGCGGGAGCGCATGGCGGGAGGAATGGGGAAGGGGAAAAGGGGGACGGCGAAACGTGGGGGGGAAGGTGTGGGCGCGGGGGGGGGGGGGGGGGAGGAGGGGAGAGGGGGGGGGGGGGGGGGGGGGGGAAGGTAGATAGTGCGAGCCGAGGTGGTGAGATCAAGGGTCTGAACCTGGGCGGTCTGATGAATTGCCTCCTCACTGTCTATTCCTGCTTGCTCGCAGAAGCTACTCCTCATGTCTCTCTCTGCATACCCTTCCACCTGCGTTCCTGCCCCTACTCCCCTCGTCGAAACTCCCTCCGTTTCTTCAAATACTACCCTTCCGGCTCGAGTCGACTCAAATACTACCCTTTCTGTTTTCCAAAATGGCATTCCCGCCTGCCTCCGCCAGAAAGAGCTTTCCAAGCCCGTCAACTTCGTCCTTGCTAACTGAATGCTACAACCCACTGCGTGCCGCCCATTATGTGCCAACCACCTTGTGCCGCCCTACGTGTGCCGCCCTACGTGTGCCGCCCATGCTATCCGTCCTCTCAGCGGAAAGCATCGCCACGCGCTATGCGATGGTTACGCGCGATGGTTACACTGCAGGGAATGACTACCTGCGAGCTGCTCGCCGCGACGAGGAGCGCCAGCAGCAGCAGGCGAAGGCACACTTGGCGGTTCGCGAACGCCATGGATGGGAACGGCGATGCTTCACGCCGCCAAGTGCGGCGCGTTGTGCGCTGCTACTCCTAACCGTTGGATGGAGTTGAAGAAATTAACTAGGACGGACGACGGAAGCAGGATCTGAAGGTTCCTTATAAATGCTCGAGTGTCGCGGTTTAGACGCGATACGACAGGTGATGCGGGCTCGAACGCTGCAGCTGCGAAATGAAAAAAACTGCGAGATGAAGATAGTGTTGATGTGGCTATACCTGCTGCTTGTGCTAGTGCGCTGTAGTTCCAAAACCAGCTTTTCACTGAGGCGAGGAGGGGAGGCTATCACTGCGGCCCAGGCGTCAGATCTTGTCTGGAAAGTGGTTGCGTAAACCATGGAGTATAAGGACGCGTCACCTGAAGCGGATCGGCCGAAGTTCGGCGGATCCGCACCGATTGTCATTTCGAGCCCAAGCTCGGTAGAGATCGGTGCCCATGACTGCGCAGCTACGGCGCACCGATTTACAGGTGACAGGTTCGGTATGGCAGGTTACGGGGTTGTGGTAACCTGGCCTGCGACAACGGCGATGTTGTCGTGAGCAGAATCGCACTGGGAAACTTAGGGTATGCGAAATTGATTGTCAATGTGGCGCGAAATTCCACACCCCGCCACCCAATCTCAAGCTCGATATTTTGACTTTGCTGTATCGATCAGGGCTCCCATAGGTGACAGGTTCGTGGGCACATTTTTACTGTACATTCGCGATCATTCACGACAACTAGTTACCTCGTTGATTACGACGCTACAGCGCTACACCCCCTGCCCCAAACCGATCTTCCAGCCCATCGATCCGCTTCAGGTGACGCGTCCTAATAGTGCGCCGTGACGGTGGCAGGTGACTTTGCAGGGTGAAGATGAGATGGGTGGTGGGCGGGAAGGTAAGGGGGAAGTTTAGTGGGAAATGGGGGAATGACGGGGAGAGAAGGCTGCGGGCAGCAGAGGCTAGAGAAGGCTGCGGATAGCACTCCATTGAGGGGAGGGAGGTGCGGTTGAGGAGGGGATTTGTCAGGTGGAAATGACGTGTGATCCGGAGGTGCTGGGCTTTTGAACCATCGAGTCGCAGGGTGCTATGCGCAATGAGTGGCAATTGCAGAATGTGCGCAGGTTGATCTGACTTTAGCGGGTTTTACGCCTCAGGCTGACATGTTACAATGAATTCAGTAATATACAAACCATATAGTACAATACAGTCACAACTTACAAAACTTGGTAAAGAAAACGTGTTATTGTGAGGAGACTGTCCAGCATTGCTGTCACGAAACTGCTAGTATTGCAAAACATTATCCTGACGTGTATCCCATCTTACTTTTTTTTAGACCTGGGTTTCGGTGGGCGTTTTACAGATTTCGGTGGTGGTGGACGTTTAGAAGACTTGGGTGGGGCCTTGGGAGGAGCCTTGGGGGGAGCCTTAGGAGGAGCCTTGGGGGGAGCCTTGGGGGGACCCGTGGATGGGGCCTTAGGGGGCGCGGGTGGAATGTCACATCTGTCCTCATCGCTCCCATCTGCATTGGTGTAAAACAGCAAGGCCAGACGATACACGAACGGACAGAAGACGTGAGTCTTGTGCATATGCGGCAGCATGGCACACCTGAATCATTTCAGAGACGAAAGCCGCAAGGCATGCATGATAAGAGCACAGTTATCACCTTCGCAGTCAGGCACTTTGTTGCACCAATTGATCTTCAAAGCGCATTGTAACTGGTTCCGGCACTTGCGGTACCCTTTGGTGCAGTTCCACTTCTCACACCCCACTTCATCGCTACCATCTGTGGGCATGTGGGAGACAAGCAGATGAGTTGAGGTTCACAGGCGGATCGTTGACTAGCAGATGCCAGAAGAACGGAGAAACAGAGGATTGGACAACCAGAATGCAAAAATGTCGGAACGGCAGCGGAGTGCCTGAGTGCCAGAGAATTGCACAGCTAGGATGTGCCAAACTTTGCAGTCGGCTGCGCCGTTGCAGCGAAGCACGTCGTCCACACGCTGCATGTTGTTTTGCGTCTGCTTAAAGTACACCTGAAGCGCATCAAGGCTCACCTTTGCAGTCGGCAACGCCGTTGCAGCGAAGCACATCGTCAACACACTGCAATTTGTCTCTGCACTTGGAGAACCCCTTGGGGCAAACGTAAGGCTTGCAGAACGCCGGGTCCTCGTCCACTGGCTTGCCGCCAGCTGTCTTCGCAGGGCAGTCGGGCACCGCGTTGCAGAGGGTTCCGTTTAGCTTGCACATGCTGAGCCCCGGGCAGCGGATGTTATTCCTCGGGCAGGTGAAATTCGAGCAGAACTTGGGATTTTCGTCCAGTGAGTCCGGGCAGTCGGTTTTCCCATCGCAGAATTGTCCGGGCAGGACGCAAACGCTTGGGACATCTGGACAGAGAATCTGAAATACCAGCAAAAACCCAGATCACAAATAGGACGTTAAATAAAGAACCAGTCCGCGAACATCGCTAGACCAGCACTCACATGCCTTGCCCCTTTTCCTCCTGACACCCTACTCCCTCCTTCCTTCGTCGCAATCAGTCTCGATTTATCTCAATATGCAAGCATATAGTCCGATACCTTTCCTCCACCCGGCACTCACGTGAGTAGCATTGAGCGCGCCACAGTCCATGTCGAAATTACAGAGCCAGGGCCACTCGTCGCTGCCGTCCGCGCAGTTCTTCACGCCGTCGCAGTAATCGCCCTTCGCGAAGCATCCCTTCTTGCTGGGGCACTGCGCCAAAGCAGGCGAGAGAGTACATGACGGTTTAGAGAAAGCAGGGGCACTCGAGGGTGACAACCATAGCGGTGATAGTCATGATGGTGATGACGGTGATCTTGAGGGTGATGGTATCGGTGACAATGATGCTGCTGAGGGGTTCGTGCTCACCTCGTTGGAACCGGGGCAAGGGTCGCCGGCGATCTACAGGAAGAAACGTGCAAGCACACGGGAAAAGCGGGAGAAAAAGGGGGGCATCGGGGGTAAGCAAAAGAAGAGGGGATCAGCTTGCTCGGCAATGTCGAAAGAGGAACGCGAGGGTGAAATGCGAGCGGCATTAAAGCAACAGAGTCGCCTGTTTTATTTCTCGTAAATGTTAACAGAAAATGGCTGAAGGCCGACATTCTCGAGCACAGTGAAAAACCGCGACTAATGGGCTGGTGAACAGGGCTATCGTAGCGGTTTGCGGGCTGAGGGACTTTTGCGGCGCCCCAAGCGGCAACAGCGGGCTACCGTAGCGGCAACAGCGGGCTACCCAACAACCTAACATGCAGGCTCTTCGCGCCCCGGTTTGTTAGCGATCTGGATTCACGCGACATTACAAGTCGGAACCACGAATCCGACTGTCTATAAGTCTGTGCTCATCGCATTTTGCCCGTGCACTGGCGCTTTCACGCCTCGGAAAATACGCTCGCTGATGTCGTTTGTGGGATACCACGCTTCGGGAGATACGCTAGCTGATGTCGTCTGGCCTATAACGCCTCGAGAACCCACGGCGAGAGCGCCTGTTTTCGCGCGTAAGACGCGCGGTTGCCTCAGTACCTGCGAGCTTGTTGTCGCGAAGAGTGTTGCGAAAAGTATCGCCCCTGCGAGAAGCTTTAGCGACGTGGGCGTTGACAGCCCAGACGCACGCGCCATGCCTCTTGCCACACAGGGCGAGACTCTATATTCTATTGCCTTAGCGACAAAACGTGGACAAGCGATCAGTCGTTGAAAGGAGTCCAGAAGCTCGGCCGAGCTTCTTGCCAAGAATCAGACACCTCCAAATTGGACGGCTGTGAAATGGTTGTTGCTCGAAGTATAGATATTGCTGGGTTCGAAGCATGGACAACTGATGGGTCTGTCATGTCATGTCCGCGGCACGAAAGTGGCGGCAGTCACAGACTCACAGGGATCGAACAGTCTGGCTTTTCTTCAGGGCAGGCAGGAGCCACGTTGAAGACAAGAATCTCTTCGCAAGCGTCACCTCACCGTCGTCGTGAGCGTGACGAGGGGGGCCAAGTGTTTTTCCGGGGAAGGTGTTCTGTTGGGGCAGGTGGGGTGAGAGTGACTCGCGGAGTCCGCGCACTAAATCTCAGGTGCGACTCGTCTTATCCAGGTGGATTTCAGGTTGTACTAATTTGAGCAAAACCGGTAGTACGACGTTGGCGAAGTTGGTTACTGAGTAAACGATTCTTCAGCTGTTCCCGAGAGTTCCGTAAGGATCGCCGCAAATGCTGGTCAGAACTACGACTCAAAATGGGTGAGATGTTGCACAAAATCGCCATGAACTAACATTGAACGATATAACATGTCTCATGGAGCCTCTCACAGTGCATTGTGCAGTGGGGGCTCCCACTTCCATGCAATGCATACATCAGATTCACCCATCTAGGCTCAAAACTAAACAGGATGCATGTCCTGCTCAGCTTCAAGAAAATTCAAACTCAGCAGTATACAGTTTATGCATCAATATGCCCTCGGAAAGGACCATAACCAGTTGCAAACTTCATAAAAACCATCTCCCCATCCCAAGCTGCTTAAACATCAACTGACCCACAGGAAGTATGAATCAAACAATACAAAACAACAAAATAACATGCTACAGTATTATAAAACCGCACACCACTGTTGTACATTCCAAAGTCCCGCTGCATGAATCAGCCCAGCCAAGGGTCACCACTGCCATCCCCGCCATCACCTCCACCTGTGCCATCCCCTGAGCCATCACCTGAACCATCACCTGAGCCGTCCGTGCTGTCATCAGATCCGTCATTTATCTGATCCGTCGTGTCCTTCCCATTGAGGATATTCGACTCCTTAACAATCCGCATGTAAGTCTTCCGCCTCAGCGACACATCCCCCTCCCCCCCCCTCAAGAAGAGTCATCGACGCCAAGTACGCCTGATACGCCTCGTCACGATCCGATTTGGTTTGGTCGAGCCACTTCTTGGTTCGGGCAACGTTCTTCTGCCGAAGCTTCACCCGTTCCATCTCCCCCGTGGCCAGATACTTCCGAATTTCCTGATTCAGCCGCGAAATATCCTCCGTCAGATTATCATACCTTTCGTTCATCTTATCAAGTAGCGCTTCAGCATCCAGAGTATCATTATACAGCCCTTCCAGCTTAAATACCGCCTTGTCCCAATAGCTCTTCGCCGCCCGTGCGCGATTCAGCACCTCAGCCGCTTTAGCAGACATCTTAACGCGGTTCGCCTGTCGCTGGTTCTGCGCAAACGACATGGCATCCTGCTTCTTCTGCTTCTGCATCGCGGCCCGTTCCGCCGCCGAAGTCAGCCTCTCCGCCGCGGCACCCGATGCCTTCACGCTGCCCGCGTTCTGCGCCTTGCTAATCGCCTTCTTCAGCTTCTCCCGGAGCCTGTCCGCGGTGTCTTTCGCGCTCTCATACTCCTTCTCCTTGCTATTCGCGTCCGCCTTGGCAACGGCAGCAGCAGCCTGCTTAGCAGCAACGTCCGCCTTGGCCTTTTTAGCAGCGTCTTTCTTTGCCTTGGCCGTAGCACCCACAGCGTTGTTAGCCACTCTTTGAAGCCTGTCCGCTTCGGTCCCAGCAGCGTTGGCGTCTGCCTGGAGTTGCCTGGCCTTGGCGTCTGCAGCATCAGCAGCCGCTTTTGCCTTGTCCTGGGCAATAAGTGCGGCCTGGTACTGGGCTGTCAGTTGCTGCACGGTGGTGCCACCTCCTGAAGACCCAGTGCTGCCGGTGTTTCCGGTGTTTCCAGTGTTGCTGCTGCTGCCAGTGCTTCCAGTGTTACCCTTAGTACCAGTGCTGCTGCTGCTGCCCGTGCTGCCAGTGCTTCCAGTGCTGCCCTTAGTGCCAGTGCTGCTGCTGCTCCCTGTGCTGCCGGTGCTGCCAGTGCTAGCCTTGGTACCGGTGCTGCTGCTGCTGCCGGTGCTACCAGTGCTGCCAGTACTGGCCTTAGTACCAGTGCTGCTGCTGCTCCCCGTGCTTCCGGTGGTTCCAGTGCTAGCCTTGGTGCCAGTGCTGCTGCTGCTGCCAGTGCTGCCAGTGCTGGTGCTGCTACCAGTGGTGCCAGTGCTGCCAGTGCTACCCTTGGTACCGGTGCTGCTGCTGCTGCCCGTGCTGCCGGTTGTACCAGTGTTGCTGGTGCTGCCCGTGCTTCCGGTTGTGCCCGTGCTGCCCGTGCTGCCCGTCGTGCCCGTACTGCCCGTGCTGACGGGATCCGGGAAACCACAGTCGAACTCGTCGCTCCCATCTGGTGAGGAACGGAAGGGGAAGCGAGGACGTGGGTCAGCAAGGGATACGACGACGCCGAGAGACGAGGAGGCGACGAGAGGTTGATGGCCGTGCGAGAGCAACGTGCGAGAGCAACGTGCAGGCAAAAAAAGGGAAAAGGGGGAGGGATGAAGAGGGAGAGAAAGCATGAGAGCGAGGGCATTGCCCGCTAATGAGCGAGGGCATTGGGCGAGGACACAGCAGGTTAGCAGTTAAATCAAGGACGGGAGGAAGCTGGGGGAAGGGCGGAAGGGGAGCGCGGAGAAGAGCGGGAGGAGGGGGAGAGCAGGAGGAGGGGGGAAGAAGGGCGGGAGAAGGGCGGGAGAAAGGCGGGAAGGGAAGGGAATGCACCGAGGCAGTCCTTCTTGCCGTCGCAGATGGCATCGACCAGCACGCACTGCAGCTCGTCGCTGCACTTCTGGAACCCGTCCAGGCACGAGTACGCGGCGCAGTACTTGGGGTCCTCATCGGGCGCGTACAGCACTCCGCTCGTCGCGTTCTTGATCTTGGGGCAATTCGCGACGCCGTCGCACATGTACCCCTTGATGCACGCGGAGGAGGCGGTGCATTTGACCTGGTCCTCCTCGCAGTTGGAGCTGCGGTAGTCGAGGCAGAAGCCGGGGGACTCGTCGATGGCGCCCGGGCACTGCATGATGCCGTCGCACACTTGAGTCGGCTTCACGCAGTACTCCGTTCCCACGCACTCCACCTGCGGGGGAAAAGGGGGAAGGAGCGGGGGGGAGGGGCAGGGGAAGGGAAGGGGGGAAGGGAAGGGGGGAAGGGAAGGGAGGAGGGGAAGTCGAGTTGGGTGGTCAGGAGAGGAAACGAGTCGATTGCACGCTTGCAGGGGCTTCAGACAGTACTAGGTGCTCACGCGAGGGGGAACGGGAGCAAGCGGCGTATGCGGGACACACGGTGGTGCCGGAGAGGGTGCGGCGAGCTAGGCGGATGCGGCGGGTGTGGCGCGCGTGGCGGTCGTGGCGCGGTTGAGAGGGGTGCGGCGGTTTGACGTACGGTGGTGTCGGGGTCGGAGCAGTCGAGCGGGTTGCAATACCACGCGGCCTCGTCGCTCTTGTCCTTGCAGTTGGCCGTCTTGTCGCACAGCTTGTCGGGATCCACGCACTGCCCCAGCCCTGGACACTCCGTCTGTTGTGACGATAACGGGAGGCAGATGTGACAGAAGAGGGAGGTGAGTGAGTGGGTGCCTGGGAGGCCTCGTCGCTCTTGTCCTTGCCGTTGGCCGTCTTGTCGCACAGCTTGTCATGGGACATGATCCACGCACTGCCCGAGACCTGGACACTCCGTCTGTTGAAAGGTTGTTGTGACAGTAACAGGGGGAACGTGAGACAAAAAGGGAGGTGAGTTGACGAAACTAGTGCGGATTGCGGGAGATGGCGGAAGTAGTGCGGGGACATGGAGTCAGTGTGGGGAAGCGATGGAATGCGTTGCGGAAAAGGGGCAGGGCAGGTAGACAAGGGAGCGAGAGATGAGGCCGGGGAAGTGGGGGACGAGGGCGGAAAGCGCGGTGACCGACAAAGCGCGGTGAACGACAAAGCGCGGTGAACGACAAAGCGCGGTGAACGACAAAGCGCGGTGAACGACAAAGCGCGGTGAGCGACAAAGCGCGGGGAAGTTGGGACAAAGACCGGAACTGGGCATGAAGGGGCGAGTGGTGGGGAAACGGTGGAAGCTGGGAAAGGGGAACGGGAGGGGTGCAAGAGGGGGGATGAAAGAAGGGGGGACGGGTGTTGGGGGAAGTAGAATGCGAGCGGGTCGGGATAAGGGGGGGAAGCAGAAGGCGAGCGGGTCGGGATAAGGGGGGGAAGCAGAAGGCGAGCGGGGCGGGATAAGGGGGGGAAGCAGAAGGCGAGCGGGGCGGGGAACGTACCAGATCGCCGCAGTCCATTTCGGCCGCAACCTGCGGACAGGGGGGCACGGGGAAAGGGGGGCACGGGGATAAGGGGGCAGGGGGAAAGGGGGGCACGGGGAAAGAGGGGCCACGCGGAAGGGGAAGAGGCAAGAATCGGGATGTTGGGGATGCTCAGTGATAATCTAGGATTCATACATGCAAGACCGACCTAGTTGGGAGGTTGCGCAGCGGTTGCGAGAAGTGGGATACGCGAGGGACGAGAAACGTCAACTATTGTCCAGTCGGCCCGTGCGTACGAGACGGTGGTACAGCGATACGCGCGGTATGGACTGATTGAATGCTAACGGACGGGCAGCAAGGAAGCTGGCCGGGACAATCTGTAAGGCTCTTTTGAGTCGACTCAAAAGTCAACTCGATACGCGCGGTATGGACTGATTGAATGCTAACGGACGGGCAGCAAGGAAGCTGGCCGGGACAATCTGTAAGGCTCTGCGTGCGCGCTGCGCCGTCGGACAGTGCGTTTAGGCTTTACGTGAGGTCTGACTGCTGCCGCGTGCGCTGCTGTAACGAGCAGAGCAGACTGCTGGGCGTGGCAAGAGGTACCATGGTGTCATTGTAACGAGAGGTGACTATTGAGTAGACAGCATAGACTGCCGGGCGGGGCAGGTCGTACCATGGTGGTGGTGTGCGAGAGGAGCGAGAGAAGCAGCGCCGCGACACAAAAGACGTGCGCGGCATGCCGTTGATGCCAGCTAGCCCTCGCCATCGGACCGCTCTCGTCGACCAAAACGGACGACGCCCGAGGTGAAAAGTACCGATTTAAAAAAAAATAAAAATAAAAAATGAGTGTTTTATTTAATTTAGAACAGTGTAGGTTTGGGGTTCCTGCGGGAGGTGCGGGTCTGTCTCTAGTCTAACTAGAATAATAGAGTCGAAAATAACCCCTGCACGCTAATTCGTTCTTAGTAGTCGCTACTTGCGCGCTTCGACGTGCTTGACCTAAGCTCTGGCATCACCCACCAGAATCTGTGATAAGGCACTTGAGGGGAACTACATAGAGTGTGGAGTGGAGCGAGGACACGGGTTGGCTCGAATTTGGTGAGGCAGGTGGAAAGGATGGGAGGGAGGGAGAGAACAGAACGCGGAAAGGAACAGAACGGGCCAGTTGCGAAACGGGCACGGGGGGGAATGAGGCAGCGCGGGAGGAAGTGAGGGAGCTGGGCGAGAGGGGAACGGAAGGGAGAAGAGCGGTGCGGGCAAGTGGAACATTCCGCACGACTTTGCTTGCATGTCTTCCCGACGAGGGGAGTGAGTTGGCCGAGTTGGCGGTCTGGCACGGTTGGGACTCAGGAATCGAAACATATGCTGCTCACCTGTCGAACCTTCTGATACTGTGCTTCATTTGCGACGCGGGTAAGTGGCTGGGATATCACCTGAGAGCCTGCCCGAACTGAGAAAAACGACAGCGGGGTCTAGAGAACCAATGAGAGTGCAACACCATGTGCATGTCGTGATTTGAGCTGCACAGTGGCACTTCTTCAGGTGCGACGCGTCACCACTTGCCCAGTCTCGATTCCAGGTTAGGGTTCACGAAGCGCATGCTACCAACCAGATGACTGTTACTCAGCCAGCGGTGCTGTGACAGCGTATATCAAGGATAATGCGAGTTCATGATACTCCGCAAAAGCATATGTGAAACCTTATGCCTTACGATTAGCATACCGGTAATACAGAATGATACCATTTTGGAATGGTGGAGCAAGATAGCACCAGACCAAGAAATAAGACATAATACATATATTACATATAAATGGAACAGGTTACTTTACTTCCAGTTAGAGTTGTTATTATCAGCCCCCAACTTCCACCCATATGTCTATTCCTAGTGTTACCCTTCTCGAAACAACCACTCCCCACAACACCATCAGTAAAAGCCAACTGCTGCATGCATTGTCCGCTTCACCCGCCCCACTGTCAGCTGATGGAACACTTCTTTTCGCACTGCTTGTTGTACCCACCCTCGCTTGTGCCACTTCCTGGATCAGTACCACCACCCCTGCTTCCATCCTGATCTCCCCCCCCCCCCCCCCCCCCCCCCCCCCCCCCCCCCCCCCTCCCCCCCCTCTTTCCCTCCCTCTTTCCCTGCTCCCCCGTTCTCTGCAGCGCCATTGTCTTCCACCGAGCAGTCATCACACCAAACCTACACCCACCAGTCACCACCGCACTGGCTGCAGCAAAGTACCGCGAGCGCATGCAGCGGGTGCGACGGCTTACTTGTTCATGTGACGCGTTACCCAGCACAAGCCCGGCGCCCCCTGCCTTCAAGTGACGCGTTACTTGAACGCGTCGGCTGTTCAAGTGAAACGCTACCCGGCAGGAGCCACAGAGCCCGGTGCTTTCAAGCTCCCGGTCTTGTGCGCCTTGCCACTCTCCTTCAGCTGCGCCCGCAGCTTATGTTATGAGGCGCTTCAAAAGTCGTCTCTACACACAATCTTTTTACAAGCCTCAAAAGTCAAACGGAGCCCGGTGCCTTGGAGCCCGGTGCCTTGGAGCCCGGTGCCTTGGAGCCCGGTGCCTTGGAGCCCCCGGCCTTCTTCTGCACCTTGCCCATCTCCTTCAGCTGCGCTCGCAGCTTACTCGCCGTGCCTTTCACGCTCTCATACGCCTGCTTCTTGCTGTCAGCATCCATTCTGGCAGCGGCAGCAGCGGCCTGTTTCGCCGCAGCATCCTCACCAGCCTGCCTAGCAGCCTCTGTTCTCTTCTTAGCTAAAGCCACGGCAGCGTCTGCCTTCCGCTGCAACTTGTCCGCTTGAAGCCCAGCAGCGTTCGCTTCCTTCTCCAGGCGCCCTGCCTTGGCATTCGTGGCATCTGTGGCCTTTTTGGCCTTGCTCTGAGCAGTGATTGCTGCCTGGTACTGCGCGGTCAGCTGCTGCACACTCAAGCTGCCTTCTGAAGGGCCTGTGCTGCCTAAGTTTCCCGTGCTGCCCGTGCTGCCAGTGGTGCCAGTGCTGCTGCTGCTGCCAGTTGTTCCGGTGCTGCCCGAGCTGCCCGTGTCCGGGTAAGCACAGTCGACCTCATCGCTCCCATCTGGTGGGACGTGAAGGGAATGAGAGGACGTGGATGGGCAAGAGATCAAGGGGTGAGAGATAAATGATGTGAAGGGCAAGAGGTGAAGGGCAAGAGGTGAAGGGCAAGAGGTGAAGGGCAAGAGGTGAAGGGCAAGAGGTGAAGGGCAAGAGGTGAAGGGCAAGAGGTGAAGGGCAAGAGGTGAAGGGCAATAGGTGAAGGGCAATAGGTGAAGGGCAAGAGGTGAAGGGCAAGAGGTGAAGGGCAAGAGGTGAAGGGCAAGAGGTGAAGGGCAAGAGGTGAAGGGCAAGAGGTGAAGAGGGTGCAGGAGCGGGTGGGGAGGGGGGCGGAGGGAAGGAAAGGCACGCACCGAAGCAGTCCTTTTTGCCGTTGCAGAAAGCCTCGTCGCGCACGCACTGCTTCCCATCGCCGCACTTCTGGAACCCGTCCAGGCACGAGTACGCAGCACAATACTTGGCGTCCTCATCTGGTGCCACCAGCACTCCACTCGCGTTCCTGACTTTCGGGCAATTCGGCACGCCGTCGCACATGTAGCCCTTGATGCAGGCAGAGGTGGCCGTGCATTTGAGTTGGTCTATCTGGCAGTTGGAGCTGCGGTAGTCGAGGCAGAAGCCGGGGGACTCGTCGATGGCGCCCGGGCACTGCATGATGCCGTCGCACACTTGAGTCGGCTTCACGCAGTACTCCGTTCCCACACACTCCACCTGCGGGGGAAAGAGGGGGACAGCGGGCGGGATGGTGGAAGGGATGGCGGACGCACGGGGAAAGGGACGGGTGAAGGGAAGGGGAGCTTTGAGGGTGAGGAAGTTGAGGAGAGGGAACGACTCTTGAGGCGCCTCAAAAGCTTGTGGGTGAGAAGGATGAGGAGGGTGAGGAGGGTGAGGAGGGTGAGGAGGGTGAGGAGGATGAGGAGAGCGAATGACTTTGCTGCACACCTACGGAGGCAAGTCAATGGCCAGACAAACCATGCCAATTGCAAGCCGGAACGAGCAGCGAGTGTGGGCAAAGCAGCGAGTGTGGGCAAAGCAGCGAGTGTGGGCAGAGCAGCGAGTGTGGGCAGAGCAGCGAGTGCAGGCAGAGCAGTTGCGCTTGTCGGGCGGGGAATGTGAGAGCGGTAGGGGAGGGACTGGGGAGGGATGTATTACAGTGGTGCCGGTGCAGTCGAGTGGGTTGCAGTACCACGCAGCCTCGTCGCTCTTGTCCTTGCAGTTGGCCGTCCCGTCACACAGCTTGCTGGGGTCCACACACTGCCCGAGACCTGGACACTCCGTCTGTTGAGCGGTTGTGACCATAGCATAGCATAGGGGCAAATATGAGAACAAAAGGAGATGAGTTGACAAAAAAATAGACATTATGTCTGTTGAATGGTTGTGGCCATAGCACGGGGGCAGATATGAGAACAGGTGTGCATGTGGCAACAAAAGGAAGGTCAGTGCGTAACTTAAGAGGAGGTAGTGGATTGGCAAAAGTGCGAGGACACGGGGGGGTTTGGAGGGGTGGGAGGGAGTCGAAAGCGAGTGGGACAAGGGAGATTGCTGGATTAATACTGAGGTGACTTTTGAGTCGACTCAAAAGGCGAAAGCGAGTGGGACAAGGGAGATTGCTGGATTAATACGTAGTTGGAAATAGACTTTTGAGGCGCCTCAAAAGTTGCTGGATTAATACGTAGTTGGAAATAGTGCGACGAGTGTGACGAGTGGGGAGAGGAAAGAGCGCGGAAATTCCGGGATCTGCAGTAAAGCGTAAAGAGTCAGCTCTGAGAAATTTCACAAGTCGAGGGTGGGGGGGGGTGATAGGATGAAAATGAGGCAGTGCGTGAGACGGAAGAGAGGAAGAGAGAACTGTCAGAATCCCAGCCATTAGACCACTAGGATAAAAGGGCTAAGTAACAGGTCTGTAACCCATATCTAGGATCGGTCGGGCATCCCCAGGACGTGCGGAAGGGAGAGGAGGGGGACAGCGGCACGGGGGCTAGTGGGGGAGAAGAGAGGGAGCAGAATGGGGGCGAACCAGGTCGCCGCAGTTGAGTTGAGCAGCACCTGTGCTGCTGCTGCCAGTGCTGCCAGTGCTGCCAGTGTTGCCGGTGCTGACCGTGCTGCCTGTGCTCTCCGTGCTGCTGCTGCTGCCAGTTGTTCCGGTGCTGCTCGAGCTGCCCGTGTCGGGGTAAGCACAGTCGACCTCATCGGTCCCATCTGGTGGGACGCGAAGGGAATGAGAGGACGTGGATGGGCGAGAGGTGAAGGGCAGGTCAAGGGCAGGTCAAGGGCAGGTCAAGGGCAGGTCAAGGGCAGGTCAAGGGCAGGTCAAGGGCAGGTCAAGACCAGTCAAGAGCGGTCAAGAGCAGGTCATGAGCAGGTCAAGAGGGAAGGTGGCAGGGAGTAGGGCAAGAACGCACCGAGGCAGTCCTTCTTGCCGTCGCAGAAAGCCTCGAGGCGCACACACTGCATTCCGTCGCCGCACTTCTGAAACCCATCCAGGCACTCGTATGCCACGCAATACCTGGAGTCCTCGTCCGGAGCTATCAGCACTCCGCTGGCGTTTTTCACCTTGGGGCAATTCGGCACGCCGTCGCACATGTACCCCTTGATGCACGCGGAGGAGGCGGTGCATTTGACCTGGTCCTCCTCGCAGTTGGAGCTGCGGTAGTCGAGACAGAAGCCGGGGGACTCGTCTATCGCGCCCGGGCACTGCATGATGCCGTCGCACACTTGAGTCGGCTTCACGCAGTACTCCGTTCCCACGCACTCCACCTGCGGGGGAAAGAGGGGGAGGGACGGGAGGAGGGATGGGGGAAGGGCAAGGGGAAGGAAGCAGAGTTGGGTGATCCAGCTCAGGCACTGCATGATGCCGTCACACATCTGACTGGGCTTCACGCAGTGATCCGTTCCCACGCACTGCACCTGAGGGGGAAAGAGGGGGAGGGGCGAGCGAAGGGAAGGGGAGTTGGCGGGTCAAGAGAGGGACTGATTCAGTCGTCAACTACCTGAGACAGCTTCAAGCTGACTCTGGACTTTTGAGTCGACTCAAAAGTCAACCATCTGAGACAGCTTCAAGTTGACTTTGGAAGATGCCGCATAGCATGCTGTAGGTTATGGCGCGGTTGGGGGAGGGGGCGGCGGGCGTGGCGGGTTGACGTATGGTGGTATCCGGGTCGGAGCAGTCGAGTGGGTTGCAGTAGCACGCGGCCTTGTCGCTCTTATCCTTGCAGTTGGATGGACCACCAAGTAGGTGCCATGCTGTCAACACGTGCCTACACCTTCGAGCAGAAACACCTGTGAAACTATATGTGCAGGTGCGGCGCAGTTGAGAGCGGTGCAGAGCGACGTACGGTGGTATCCGGGTCGGAGCAGTCAAGCGGGTTGCAGTACCACGCGGCCTCGTCGCTCTTGTCCTTGCAGTCGGCCGTCCCGTCGCACAGCTTATCCGGGGCCACACACTGCCCGAGACCAGGACACTCCATCTGTTGACAGTAACGCGGGGAACGTGTGACAAAAAGGGAGGTGAGTTGACGAAATCAGTGCGGATTGCAGTCGGCCGTCCCGTCGCACATCTTATCCGGGGCCACGCACTGCCCGAGACCTGGACACTCCGTTTGTTGAATGGTTGTGACCATAGCATAGCATAGGGGCAAATATGAGAACACGAGGTGATGAGTTGAGTAAGAAATAGACATTATGTCCGGGGCCACGCACTGCCCGAGACCAGGACACTCCGTCTGTTGAGCGGTTGTGAACATTGCACGAGGGAAGATGTGAGAACAGTAGGTGCAGATGTGAAAACAAGAGTGGGGGTTGATAGGCTGAGAGTGAGGCAGTGCGCAAGACGGAAACGAGGAGTGGTGGCGATGGGGGAAACGGGGAAGAGGGGAGCAGCGGGGCGGGGAGCAGAGAGGGAGCAGCGAGGGAGCAGAGAGGGAGCAGAGAGGGAGCAGAGAGGGAGCAGAGAGGGAGCAGAGAGGGAGCAGAGAGGGAGCAGAGAGGGAGCAGGGTGGGGGGCGTACCAGGTCGCCGCAGTTGAGTTGAGCAGCCACCTGCCGGGGGTTAGGGGCACGGAAAGAAAAGCACGGGGAGACGAGCACGGGGAGACGAGCACGGGGAGACGAGCACGGGGAGACGAGCACGGGCACGAGACAGTAGTTTAGGGCTGGACCTTGCGGCGGCGGCGGGCGGGCGGGCGGGTAAACCCTAGAATTCCGACTTTAACTGAATCCTTGAAGGATCATGATGACTCCAATCGAGACGAGTGGGGGGGGGGGCGGGGGGGGGAGAGCGTAGAGATGGCGGGTGCAGAGCAGTGAGACACAAGGGACGAGGGGCGAGGGGCGAGGGACGACGATGGACGATGGGCGATGGCGGTCTAGGAAGGATCATCGCAAGTCGGCCTGTGCACTGCACTATACGGTGGCAGTACGGTGGCACCACCTGGTGCCGTCACGGTGTCACGAGGGTTATGGAGGGCAATGCAAATCCTGTGACAGGAGAGATAGAAGTGTGGTTTTGAGACGTCTCAAAACTACACTTCTATCACGATGGTTGTACAGTGCTCGAATGCAAACGCAGGAGGGGAAATGAAAGAGCTACGGGCAGCTGGAAGGCGCACGGACGACCGCGTATCGGCGCTGCGCGCGGAACGAATTTTTAGACTCGCGGTCTCGAAAACCGTGTACCAGCGCTGCGTGCGGCTACTACCCGGACAGGTAGTATCTGTACTACAGTGCGACCCGATAGTAGTAAGCGGGTCGGACAGTGCGTTCAGGCAGTGCGCGTGATCAGTCTGTTGCGGTCACCGCTGCTTGGCGCGGGCGGATCGTACGGTCTAGGGTTCGTACCAGGGTCGTGAGCGAAAGGAAGGTGAGAAGTTGCGCCGTGGCACAAAAGATGTGCACGGCGTGCCGTTGATGCCAGCTGGCCCTCGCCATCGGACGGCTCTCGCCGAGCGGAAATACCATGCAACACGATAGGTATCGAGTGTAGACTCCTTGAAATACTCTTTTGGGAAATATTGGATACTCCTCAAGAAAAAATTGTGGAAGACTCATGGATATGCGGGCCTGTGTTTGGCTCCCTAGACTTGACTCGGATCTACGGAGGACTCTGATCCCTTACTCGTACTTGATCTGACGGAATCTACACTTGAGTACAGATTGATCTCTCAACTTCGCCTCAAAAGTAAATCTACGGAGGACTCTGATCGCTTATTTTTAGTCGACTCAAAACACGGAAGACTCCGATCCCTCGTTCCGATCTCTTGCTCGTACTTGACGGAATTCTAGCGAGCGTAGCTGGCGAGAAAGCGTTTCTGCAAGAACGCTGTCGTTTCCCTAGAGCCTACTAAAGGAAGATTTTTGGTTAGGGACGCGTCGTCCACCTAACATCATTGCTATGCGATCCGGTGTACTACCTACCCACTTACACGTACCTGCCTTGTACAGTAATGAACGCGCCCCGACCCTACTGCTGTGCGCGCGAAGTCAGCTCGAGGCGACTCCCGACTTCCATGACTCGTTACAAACCAGCAGCACAAGCTTTGTTGCTGCTGCTGATAGTCGCGCTAGTCTTTGGTAGGTAGGAAGTCGTCCAAGTCAATATACCAACTCACGCCCCACCTAGAGCCTTTCCTTGCTGTCATGCCCAGCAGCGGTCCATCAATACTGTACTCGCTAGTACCCGCGCTTTTTTATCTGGTTAACACACAAAAAATTTAGCCACTTCGGGTAGTTAAGAACAAGCAACTTCGTAGCTATCTAGTGCCTTGCGACTTTCCGCTACGTTGGGCGATTCTTGGCGACCAAAACATTGTAACAATTTCGTTTTAACGGCTGAGGGGAATACTAACGATGACTCATGATTTGGCGCCAGCGTAGCGTCTAGCTACAATCACAAGCATGCGACTGCTTTTCTTCACACTCCACAATCTAACCGTCACACTGCTACCGGCTCGTGAGGCCGTCAGTTTCTGAACGTAGACAGTAAATTGATGCCCAATTCTATTGGCTGCGAAATCCCACCGTACATGTGCGACGGATAATGTCAGTGATCAAACCTGGGTGTTCGGATGCGCAAAAAACAACCTTGTAACAAGTTTGGTCATGTGCAACGACCTACTTGTTCGGGTGTTGGTTGTAAAAGGTGCATATATCTAAAAGGTCCTACAAGGTGCGAGCATGGTGGACAGGTGCAAGGGGAGGGTTGGTTTTGCTCGCTGCTGGGAATACCACTAGTCATTCCCCTCCGTGCCGCTGCCAGCTTCCCAGCCCTCCGATTGTGAATCTTTGCATCCAACGGCCAGTATGCGTGCGGCTCCAGTTTCCCTTCCTTCTTCACATCGTCGCCCGCTCTCCGCGCGCTGCCAGCAGCGTATTCATCCCCTGTATAAGATCATCAGCTACCACTTCTAGCCTGATTCTTCCCACCGCGCTTATCCTTACCAGAAGGAATGGCCTGGCCAAAACTGGCCTTGGCCTTCTTCCTACCACCAGCACCACCACCAGCAGCACCAGCACCAGCACCAGCACCAGCACCAGCACGAGCACCACCACCCCCTCTCTCGCCCCTACCTCTGCCCCTCCTGCCCCTCCTCCACTGCGGATCCGCCGGCCAAACGCCAGCTCAGCAGCCCTCGCAGATGCCAGGCTGGCATCGCCCATCGCCACGTCATCACTCTCCATAACCCCATAGTCCAAATTCCCCTCTCCATCATTCCCCCCTGCGCCCACACCCTATTTGGCTCCTCCTTACCTCCCCTTACCACCCTCTCCCCCCTCGGTCTCATTCGGAACAACTATCTTTCCATCCTCTGTATACTCGAAGCCCGAATCCTCCCCTTCCTCTCCCCATCCCCATCACGATGCCGCTTCGAACCACCACCACCACCAGTATGCCCCCCACTACCAGCAACAGTAGCACCAGAGGAAAGGGTTCCGCGGGTGGGCGTGTCGCCACCTGTCTCCATGGTCCGCTCGTGCAGCTGTGGCCTGCCAAGCTGCGCCTTCTTGCCCGCCCTGCAGGGAGAGGAGAAGGGGTAAGATGTGAGAGAGGGAGAAGAGAGTGTGAAAGTGGCATGATGTGAGAGAGGAGGGAGAAGAGAGCGTGAAAGTGGCATGATGGCTGCAGCTGTGGCCTGCCGTGCTGCGCCTTCTTGCCCGCCCTGCAGGGAGAGGGGAGGGGGGGAGAGGAGAGAGGGGAGGGATTGTGAAATGGCCAAGGAGAAAAGGCGGACGGAGAAAACAGAGAGCAGAACTGCCCGTCTGTCTTCTTGCCCAGAACGCAGGAGGAAGAGGTCCCGGGGAAAGAGGGGAGAGGAGAGGGGATAGGGGAGAGGGCTGAGGGGAGAAGGGAGAGTTGAGAGGGGAGAGCGGAGAGGGGAGTGGGGAGAGGGGAAAGGGAGGGGAAAGGGAAAAAGGGGGAGAGACAGAATGGGGCAGCAAGGCGGAAGGAGAAACGGCGGAAGGAGAAACAGCGGAAGGAGAAAGAGAGGAAGCAAAAGAAGCAGGACTGCGCTGGGAGAGATGGTCTCACATGCCACACACCATGCCATCGGATGCAATTGCTTACTAAGTGAAGAACCCATACCCGCAACACCATATCCCACACCCCATGCCACACCCCATCCCACACCCCATGCCACACCCCATGCCACACCCCATGCCACACCCCATGCCCCATCCCATGCCCCATACCATGCTCCATGCCACGTCAGCACACCTGGACAAGAGCGCGTTCGACCACACAGATTTCGTCGACCCGTCCTGGCGGGACGCTGACTTGGCGGCGCGTGATTTGCTGCCGAACACCCTGCGCTCGTCCTCGTCAGCGTCGCTGTAATCCTCGTCATCGCTGGAATCGCCGTCTGCTGATGTGTCCGAAAACAGTTTCGAGTGGATCCAGTCACTCGTTCTGAAACGGGGCGGGAGTGGAAGAGGGAAATCGGGGAGAAGTGGGGGGGGGGAGGGGAGGGAGCGGGCACACACGAAGGGAGAAATGAGTGAAGGCAGATGCATGGGGAAGACAGATAATCATGTTATAACCGCCGCGCCACTCGCAGGCGCCAGGGTTTGGCTTGCCTGGGACAGAGGGTTTGGCTTGCCTGGGACAGTGTCCATGTAATAACCGCCGCGCCACTCGCATTTCCTCCCTGTCACGAACCCACCTTGCGGATGTGTGTGAGCAGTCGCTGATGCTCCTCCGGCACCCCCCCGCCACCGTCGCATGGCCTCACCATCTCACCAGCCGCTGCACTATATTGCGCACCTGCGAGGAGGGGGAGTGGTGGCGGCATTTGAATGGGTGGGGATGATGGCAAGCAGGCAGCAGGGTGAAGGCAGCAGGCAGCAGGCAGCAGTGCTTGAGCATTCCAATCCATATCATACCTTGGCTTCGAACCGGGTAGCGACAACCTCGTTGGTGGAGAGCAAAGCAGTCATGATAGCCGGCAGGTGAGTGTCCAGGTCTGCAGTTTCACAGATAGCACCTTCACCAGGCCCAGACAGGCTTCAGCACGTCGCGGTACGGCGAGCGGACTGCCGGCCAGGCGCGTGTGTGCCACGTCTTAAGGGTAGTCACGTGACTAGAAGGTTAGTGGCTACTGCTCCTACTGCTGCGCCTGCCAGGACGTTGCAGGTTGTTTTTGAGGTGCCTCATAAACCGAGTGTGCGCCACGTCTAGAGGGTAGGTACATGACCAGGAGGCTCGTGGCTCCTGCTGCTGCGCCTGCCGAGCCGACTTTTGAGTCGACTCAAAAGTCACCTGGAGGCAGGTACGTGACTAGAAGGCCAGTGGCTCCTGCTGCTGCGCCTGCCAGGACGTTTCCTGCTGCGATTCGCGTGGCGGAAGGCTTGGTGAGAAGGCTCTGTGAGAAGGCTCTGCGAGAAGGCTCTGTGAGAAGGTGAGACGGGGCGAGGAGAAGGCGATAGCAGTCCTGCGGACGGGGAGAAGGCAGTGTGGAAGACAGGAGGACGGAGAGGGCACGGAGGCGGGAACAGAGGGGGGAACAGATGAAATGGGGGTTCATGGAGAAAGTAGCACATAGTGAGGCGATGTTGAGTGCAGGCGACAGGTAACAGTGGCTTACAATCCGACAGGCGCCACACACACGAGACGAAACATGTGTGTGGCGCCTGGCTTACAATCCGCCAGAACGCCGCTATAACGGATTGCATGCCCGCAAACTGCCTGCGCCACACGCACAATCCGACAGGCGCCACACACACAGGGACGCCTCACAGTCCCCATCGACCGCATAAACCAAACTGTCCGCATAGACCTCTAGGGGACTGACCTGATAAGCGACGTTGAGCGCGAGAGACGGGTAGTAACGCATAACACTACAAACGCAAACGCAAAGAGCTACTACACATCCATCCCGAACTTTCAGAGTTCAAACAGGGAAAAAAACTATTCCGTACCCAGAATTCGTATCCGCACTCTTTCTTCATGAAGGTTCCAAGAGGTGGAAGAAAGACTGTCGCGATAATTGCACCCGCGTTCCAGCAATCTGACATACCGTCAGCCCCCGGATAGAAGCGCACCTGGGGTTATAAAAAAACACTGTTTTTTAGGGGGTGGGCTTATAATTGAGGATTTTTATAAGCGCCGGGGCTTATAAAATGACATATATGAATCTAGTTTTTTTACACCAAAGTGTTTATCTCGTCCTTGCGATTTGAATCGAATCGAGATTGTAGGGGGCTGGAATGTGAATCTCGCGTAAATTGGCAGTGGCTGATTCTCTGCCAACACGCACAGTCAGAATGAGTCAGATTAACCTCATGACAGGTCATTCTGACTGGACGCGAAGGCATTGAGTCGCGCGATGGTGAAGGGATTCGAATTTCTGAATGTTGGGATGCAAAAATTGTGTTTCGTTACAGCGTTTCCAGTAAAAATATTAAATATAATTCAGAGGGTGGCGCTTATAATCCGTAAGCCTTTAGGGGTGCGCTTATAATCAGGGCCTGTGCTAGGTTTTGGGGCATCCTGAGGCCTCAGGGCAACTTTCCAAAATCTGAAAAAATGCCCTGATTTGTCAGGGCAACTTTTCGGAGGCTTCCTGTAATTTCAGGGCTTCTACAAAAAAATATCCTGGCCTGTCAGGGTGTAAGGAAATTCCCTTTTCCTTACTTCGCGTCCCTGCTCAACGCGTACGTCACTGTAGCACCTCAGTCAGCACCGTTACCACTCACGACCATCGCATCATTCATTATCCCGCCCTCTTCGCACATCGCATCCCGACCTCACGGCTCGGCTGGTAACCCGCGCTCCGGGCCTACGCTTCGACATTTTCCCAACCTCAGCCCCAGGCTCGTCGCGCGACAACCACAGTCCATTACCGTTACCACTATTGTTTCGCTATATAATCCTTCGCTCATGCCTTCGCTCATTGTACTTCTTTGCTTCGATAGTGCAATTCTCGTTCGTTCACTCAATTGCACTCATAACACTTGGTAATCAGAGCCTACGATCTCATCTCGGACCGCATCCACACCTTCGCTTCCCACTATCTCAATTTTTGGGGGGGGTAGACGTCTCTCAGCGACACAGCACCGCCGCTCGTAGTGCTCTCTCGCAAGCACGCACGGCCACGACCGAGGCTCTCGCTGAGCTTGCCCGACACCCCCGCCATGGCCGACCTCAATCTCGCCACGTTGACGCAGGAGCAACTCGATCGTCTCGTGCGACAATTGGAGGATTCGGCACTTGAAATCGCGACGCTCACGGCGGAACGTGACTCCGCTCGTCAACAGTCAACGGTGAATGCTCCGACAACATCCCACGCACCAACCAATGTTTCTGTACATTCGGAGGAGCCGATTGTCATCTCATCCGGCACACCAACGCAACACAACAGCACGGGACAGCGCTCAGGCGCAGCCAGTGACGGCGCAGCCCAACCGATGCCCGGCATGGGAGGGAACAGGAGCACGCTAAGCCCACGGGAGCCCCGAGAAGCCCGTCGGCACGTGGAGTTTGCGGCGACAAGTGGTGAAAACGCCATGATGGCCCCAATGCCACTCAAGCCGCAACGCCCGCCCTGCTTCGACCCAAGCCAACGCGGCGGCCCGACAGTTCAATCGTGGGTCTTCACGATGAATGTGTTTTTCGACGCCAACTACGTCGAGTCGGACGCCGCCAAGATTCGGTATGCGGTTTCACTACTCAGGGGCCCCGCCATGGACTGGTGGCGAGTCATCGTGACGTCGCCACGCGCCTACGAGCCACCGTCGCACGAGGAAGGGCCCTCGGGTCCAGCTGTCACCTGGAGTTCGTTCTGCGAAACAGCCCAATACAGCACGTGGGATGCGTGGTGCGCAGGGCTTCGGGCGCGTTTTGAGCCAATCGGGGCTTCGATTTCGGCGCGTCAGAAACTGCGCACTTGGCGCCAGCTCGGGTCGGTTCAAGACTACACCAGCGGTTTTCTCGCACTTTGCGAACAGGTCGGCTACATGCACGAGGCGGAGCGGGTGGACCGTTACGTCGGAGGGCTGAAGCCGGACATATCGCACGAGATAATGCTACGCGGGCTATCGAATTTCAACGAAATCCTCGCGCTCGCCGAGAAAATCGATATCCTACGTCGACCGAGACCGGGGTCCTATTTCGGACATCGCCCTCGGGGACCGATCGAGCACGCCACTGTACATGCCGTCGCAACGAATGCAGCTGCCACGCCATTTAGAGGGCGCTGCTTTGCTTGCAACCGGCCGGGCCATCGCAAGAGCGAATGTCCAGAGGAGCTGAGGCGTCGAGGAGCAGAGCAGGGGAAGGAGTCTCAGAGGCAGGGAAACGCCAGCAGTCAGTAGAAGTTGGGCCAACTACTGACGAGACTGCCTGCTCGCCCAACCACACCGACCCTCACCGAGTCACAGTACCGATTCACGCCATCGATCGGGCTCGGATGAATAAGGAGGGTACAGCGACGGATTGCCCGGTACTGATCTACGGGAAAATACAGGGAGCAGCAGTGAAAATCTTCATTGACGGAGGGGCAAGTCACAGCTTAGTTAATACTGCAACCGCACGGAGATTACAGTTAATACTTAACCGATGTTTACCTGAGATAGATGCACGCTTAGTCGACGGCACGCCATTGGCCATACGAGAAAAAGTGGAGCGAGTAAAAGTCAGCTGCGGGGGAAAATTCGGGTTTACACAGGAAATGCTCGCAAAGACGCTGGATGGGCACGACATTTTACTGGGACGTGATTGGCTGCGACGGTACAACCCACGGATCGACTGGACGACGGGGAGCTGCACAGTGCGAAGTAGTGGTAACTGGGTCGTCCTACCTCGCTGGCGGCCACCCGAATCTTCGACAGTCCAGGTCAACGCCATCACGATGAAACGGGCTGTCGCTGCTGAAGCTGACGTGTACGCAGTGGATATCGCAGTGGTAGAAAAAGACGAGCAGCAGAATGATTTAAAGAAACTACTCGCAGCCGTACCGACCGAATTACAGGCACTACTGAAACGGTTCCCGGGGATATTTCCGGATGATTTACCACAGGGACTGCCACCTCAGCGAGCGCACGACCATAGGATCGAGTTAGAACCGGGGGCACAGCCAACAGTACAGCGGCAATTTCGACTGACACAGCCCGAGCTCGACGAGTTAAGGAAGCAGTTAGATTACCTGTTAGAGAAGCAGTTTATTCGACCAAGCTCGTCACCGTTCGCCGCACCCATACTGTTCACACCGAAAAAAGACGGAGGTTTTCGCATGTGCATCGACTACCGAGCGCTTAACCGAGTAACAGTCAAATCGCGATACCCCATCCCCCGCGCCGACGAACTGATTGACCAACTGCGAACAGCACGTGTCTTTTCGAAAATAGATTTACGGGGAGGATACCATCAGATCCGGGTCGATCCATCGGACTGCGCAAAAACAGCATTTAGGACTAGGTACGGGTCATTCGAGTATACAGTAATGCCCTTCGGGTTGACGAACGCGCCTGCGACTTTTCAGATGACCATGAACGAGGCGTTTAGACCACTTTTAGATAAATGCGTGATCGTTTACCTCGACGATATCCTCGTTTACAGTCGGGATAAGCAGCAACACTTAGCAGATCTTGAAGCAATTTTTAAGGTTTTAGAGGAACATCGGCTGCTCACCAAGGGCTCCAAGTGCGAGTTTTTTAAGGATAGGCTAGAGTTTTTAGGTCACGTCATTTCAGAGGCTGGGGTTGAGATCGACCCAAAGAAGCTGGATACGGTAAAAGCGTGGCGCCCCCCGACGAACATCACGGAACTGCAGAGTTTTTTAGGGTTTGTTAATTACGTTCGACGGTTCGTGCCCGACATGGCACGTTTAACAGCCCCACTAACTGATTTACTGCGTAAGGGGGTCGCTTTTACGTGGGGGGAGAAAGAGCATGCTGCCTTCTCTGCCCTAAAAACCGTTCTCTGTTCACCACCCGTTCTACGTATCGCTGATCCCCACCGCCCTTTCGAAGTGGTTACCGACGCAAGCGATACAGCTACGAATCACACCATCGGAGCTGGCATCGCCATCGGAGCTGTACTGTTACAGGACTTCGGCAACGACCTCCAACCCATCGCCTACGAATCACGCAAACTACATCCGCCTGAGCGAAATTACCCGATACACGACCGCGAAATGCTCGCGATCGTGCATGCATTCAAAGTTTGGTGCTGCTACTTGACCGGCGCAGACGTGACAGTACGGACAGACCACCGATCTCTACAGTACCTCCGCGCACAGCCCCACCTCAACCCACGACAGATTCGATGGCTCGATTTCCTCGAGTCGAATTTTCACTATACGGTCACATACAAAAAAGGAGCATCGAATATCGCCGACGCACTGACCCGCCCCACTGCCCAGATCCACGCGATACTACTCGCCCAGACCAGCCCACTGCTTACAGGCCTATTTACCCACGGATATCAAACAGACCCGTTCTTTACAGGAGGCAACTCACAGCAATTCGCAGCGGCAAGAGGAGTCTATTACGTAAAAACTGGAACCGACCGCATCTGGGTACCGGGATACACGCTACTGCGGGAACTACTGTTACAGGAAGCACACGACGGAGTTACCTCGGGACATTTCGGGGTAGAAAAAACACGACAGCAGCTGCAGCGGTACTACTACTGGCCAGAAATGTTGACCGATGTGCAACGACACGTGGCATCGTGTCCCACTTGCCAGCTCATGAAGTCAAGCAGGAAGCGACCAGCGGGGCAATTACAACCCATCCCGCCTCCAGAGCGTGCTTGGCAGCAGGTGACGATGGACTTCGTCACGGGGTTACCAGCTGGGGCGAGTGGGAATGACGCGATCCTGGTCGTCGTCGATCGACTAACGAAAATGGCTCATTTCGCAGCATGCAGGAAATCCATCACAGGCGAAGAAACCGCCCGACTATTCATCTCCACCGTCGTACGACTGCACGGGATACCCGCGTCGATCATCAGCGACAGGGACACGAAATTTACCAGCAACTTCTGGCGGAACCTGTGGCAGCAGTTCGGCACGCGCTTACAGTTCAGTTCATCCTATCACCCCGAAACCGACGGACAGACGGAACGGACAAATCAGACCATGGAGCAGCTGATTCGAGCCACGTGCGACGACCCGAATACGTGGGAACAGCAGCTGCCACTCATCGAGTTCGCATACAATAACGCACCATCAGCCACGACGCAACAGTCGCCGTTTTATTTGAATTACGGACAGGACCCAACAGTACCCATGACACCGAATCCCGACAACCCCGTCCCACGAGCACAACAGTTCGCCGAGATTCTGCAAGCAGCACGGACCAGGGCAGCAGAAGCAATCAAAAAATCAAACATCATCGCTAAACGTAACGCCGATCGACATCGCAGACCCGTTACTTATCAGCCCGACGACCTCGTGTTACTCGACACTCAGAATCTTCGCCTGCCCATCACTCCAAAACTTCGCCCCCGATATTGTGGGCCATTTCGCATCAGCCACATGATCACACCCGTCACCGCCCACCTCCTCCTCCCTACTGACTGGTACGTCAGCCCGTCATTCCACGTCAGCCTACTCCGCCCTTACATCCCATCCACAAGCCAACTGCCACGAAATCGCTCAGCCAGCATGACACGTCCCTCAACCGAACCACTCATCACCCCTGAAAAAATCCTCAGCCACCGAGTCCGCGACCCTCGGGGAGCCCGAAGGATAGAGTTCCTACTTCGCTGGAAGGACCGAACGCCCACAGAAGACAACTAGGTCCCCCTGGATAAAATTGAGAACCACCCTGTCTTCCCCGAGTATCTGCGAAGCCGAAATTTCCGCGACGTCCATGCGCTCTCGTAAGAGGGGCCTCCTTGGGGAGGGGGATAGTGTAAGGAAATTCCCTTTTCCTTACTTCGCGTCCCTGCTCAACGCGTACGTCACTGTAGCACCTCAGTCAGCACCGTTACCACTCACGACCATCGCATCATTCATTATCCCGCCCTCTTCGCACATCGCATCCCGACCTCACGGCTCGGCTGGTAACCCGCGCTCCGGGCCTACGCTTCGACATTTTCCCAACCTCAGCCCCAGGCTCGTCGCGCGACAACCACAGTCCATTACCGTTACCACTATTGTTTCGCTATATAATCCTTCGCTCATGCCTTCGCTCATTGTACTTCTTTGCTTCGATAGTGCAATTCTCGTTCGTTCACTCAATTGCACTCATAACACAGGGCAAAAATAAAAGCGTTTAGGGTTCATATAGTTGGTCGGCATGCCAGGTTAAAGCTGCATATATGCCTGCACGGGAAAAGGTTCGATCCGAAGACCTCATCTCTTGGAAGTAACTTTCTACTTTCTAGGCCATTTCTGGATGTCTCGATGATTGATTCAGCGGTATCCGAAAATTTTGCAACGGGACTTCCCCCTCAACCCCCCCCCCCCCCCCCCCCCTACCCCCCACCAAAAAACGCGTCAGGGCAGGCCTCGGCATTCATCCTGACGCTACAGAGAAGAACACTACAGCCATTCTGAATGTTCAAGGTATTTCATATAAAAACATCCTGAGGCCTCAGGGTTAAAATTTGCACTATTCTGAAATGACAGGGTAAATATAAAACTACATCCTGAATTCAGGGTAATCAGGATGTTTTGCCCTGATAACGTGGGGCCTGCTTATAATCGAGGACCGGATATAAGCGCCCTCATCCTTTTATAAGCGCCGGCGCTTATCCGAGGCCTGCGCTTCTATCCGGGGGCTTACGGTATTGCGTAAGCGTCTGTAACACGGGCTTATATGAAAACGCCCTTAAAAACACAATAAAGACTTGGGCTTATAAAAGAATGCCCACAAAAGGGTCAATAGTAGGCTTATAAAACGCCAAGAACACACACACATAACAGGGACTAGTCCTAATAGTAGCCTCAAGTCTTGGAGGCTTGGTAGGTGAAACCTTGAAAGAGAAAAATGTAGCTTCACCAAGAAGATAGTAGATGCTTGGAGCACTTAGAAGTAAAATCCCATTTCCATTTGGTTAATTGGAAGTTGGGAGTTGAGAATGAGCTTGGTGAGCTCAATCCCCCCCCTAGACCTCCTTGGGGAGCTCCACCTCCTCCATGGCAACAAAGGCAAGGAGCTCCTTGGGGTGAGCTTGCTTAGGTGGCACAATGGTTGGATTAGCAACCAATGAGAGCAATAGAATTGTGATAAGAATGGTTATGTTACATATTGTAACTTGTAACAACAATGTTCAATTGTCATTGGTTGGAATTCCAACCAATGTGGGGTTGGGTTGGATTCCAACCATGCTTTGTCTTTTAGTGGGTGGTTGTCCACAATTGTGGACCAATCACCACTCATCTCCTCCATCCTCTTCTTCCCGTAGTCGATACCTTGCTTAGGTAGTGCTTTAGCTAGGAAACGCTCGTAGGGTAGGAGGGCGATGCGTTACACTCCTCCCCCTCCAGTTGGCAACGTCCCCGTTGCCTTGGAGTGCTTCTTGGGGCGAGTGCTGCGAGCACGACGCACCACATTACGGCCAGGGTCAACACCATCCACTGGCTGCGGGGCTGCTCGGAGAGCCAAGTCTTCCATGTAAGCTTGAACTGCTGTTTCAGTCAAGTGTTCCTCTGGCTCCCAAGAATTGTGTTCAGGCCCATAGCCTTTCCACTTAATGAGGAACTCACGTTTTGTTTTACGGCCGCGTTGTCGATCACGGTGCATGAGCACACGTTCGACTTCATAATATAGTTCCTCACCCAGGACGATGGTTGGTGGTGGTTGGTATGTGCTTTCGGCAACATGTTTGTTTAACAGAGACACGTGGAAGACGTTGTGAATCTGCAAGGTATCTGGTAGCTTAAGCTTATAAGCCACCTCCCCAACCCGCTTGATAACCTCGAATGGCCCAAATCCAACGAGGAAACAGCTTTCGTGCCCCAGGTAGTTTGAGTTGAATGTTTTTCGTACTCAATAATACCTTGTCTCCCTCTTGAAAAGAGACGTCCCGGCGTTTCATGTCAGCATAAGACTTTTGGCATTGTTGGGCAAGTTGCAACCAACGACGAGCAGACCTAAGCGCTTCTTGCTGCTTGCCAATAAAGTCCTTAGCGGCTGGAATTTTCAAGCCACTGACCCCATGCGTAGCAGGTGTTGTGGGGTGCCGACCGCAATTTAAGATGAAAGGTTTTTCGTGGGTGCTCTCATGCACCGAGTTGTTGACAGCAAACTCCACTACTGGCAACAGCTCATCCCAGTCATCTTGTGTTGGGCCAATAAACGAACGAAGAATTTGTTCAAGAGTGCGATTTGTGCGCTCGGTCTGCCCATCCGTTTGAGGATGGAAAGCAGACGACATCTTCAGCTTCGTCCCCAGTGTCCGAATGACCTCCTGCCAGAAACGGCTTGTGAAACGAGGGTCTCGGTCAGACACTAGCACACGGGGTAAACCATGTAAACGAAAGACATGTGCCACAAACAACTTGGCCGTATCTTCCGCTGATACGTCAGTGGTTGTAGGCACGAAGTGCACCATCTTGGTCAAACGATCTACGAAGACGAGGATCGCTGTATGACCATCTCGTGTTTTAGGGAGGTCAGTAATGAAATCCATTGACACACTCTCCCAGGGTTCATCAGGGATTGCAAGTGGTTGAAGCAAACCACCGGGTTTTTGTGTGCTCGGTTTATTACGTGCACACGTGTCGCAGCGTGTAACAAACTGCTGGACTTCACTGCCCAACCCTGGCCACCAGTATACGTCAGACAATGCCCATCGGGGTTTCTTAACTCCGAGGTGTCCACTATATTTACTGGCATGCACTTCTCGTAAGATGTCATTCCGCAGGTTCCCCACATGTGGTACAACAATTTCTTTTCCATGCCACCAGAGCTCATGCTCCCACGAGAGATCCTTCGTATTCTGTGGGTTCTGAAACCAGGAATCAATCTGATAGCCTGTGCGGATTCGTTTCAGAAAACCACTGAAGGTAATCTCACTGACTCGGGCGACAGCGAGGATGCCAAAGTAAGCTGCAAAGACGGCAGCATGTTCGGTGTCCTCTAGCCCGTTTGCTGCCCCTATCGGCTGTCTGCTGAGGGGATCAGCCATGTTCGTCGAGCCTGCCCTGTCGAGAAGTGAACGAGAGAATGTGTGAACTATGAACGAAGTGAGTACAAATAGGAAACCCTAGCTGGGTTGTACCCCCTATGGGATACCCCACTATAGCCTACACAAATAAGTAAGCTATAATGTTCTGACACACCCCCATAGGCAAAGTGGGGGAGAACAAGGGGTCACAAGACCAGTCAAGCAAAGCAAAGCAAAGCTCAGGGTGGATCACAAAGTCACCACACATTCCGAGCACAAGTTCAAGGGCCACAAGGCCAGTTCAGATGCAAGATCATATATATAGAGATATACAAGAGTCAAGCAAGCAAGAGCAAGACTATATATATGTGACGGTACAAGGAAGGTCAAGAAGTGAGCAAGTGAGGCAAGACAGACACAAGACCCAGCTGCGTGCAGCAACGCTGATGATCACAAGGCGCAAGTGCCTTGGTGAAGACATCAGCAGTGTTGGCCTCAGAGGCCACGTACGCAAGTCGCAACTGTCCACGCTGCTGTAGCTCACGAGCAAGAAAGTAGCGGAGAGCAATGTGCTTTGTCCTGTGCTCCAGTCTCTGCTCTCGACACAAGGCCAGCATGGCCTTGTTGTCTACGTACAGGACTGGAGGAGAACGAGGCTGCTCTCCAAGGTCGGTCAGCAGGTAGGTGAGCCAGCGTAACTCCTGTGCAGCCATAGCCCCAGCGTAGATCTCAGCCTCACAACTGGAGCCGAGAACAGAAGACGAGCGGGTAGCCCGCCACGAAACAGAGCCGGAACCAAGGCTGAAGGTGTAACCCTGTGACGACCGCTGCGTAGCCTGGTCGTCTGCCCAAGAAGCGTCTGCGTGCCCAGTGAGGACCACTGGACTGCGCCCTCCAAGCACTAGCCCCATGCCTGACGTACTGCACAAGTAGCGCAACACCCTCTTCGCTGCAGCCATGTGCTCTGGTCGGTGTCTCCCAGGAGCAACATAGCGTGCGAGAATGCTAAGAGGGTATGCAAGGTCAGGTCGTGTGCAGGTCATCAGGTACATGAGGCAGCCAACAAGCTCTGCATACGGGCCACTCGACTCTACGGACTCATCCGAAGGCAGAGCTGAGAGCGAGTGGCGAGTAGGCAGAGGAGTGGCCTGAGGCGAGGAGTACGTGAAGCCGAAGCGCTGAAGGACCTGCTGCACCATGTGTGACTGAGTCAGGGTAATGGTGCGGCGTGCTCTGTCCCGGGTGATCTGCAAGCCAAGGTAGCTGCGCAGTTCACCCAGGTCAGTGCACGTGTGTCTCTTCTGCAGCTCGGACTTCACGTAGGCGAGTCCAGCAGTGTGAGCTGTGGCAAAGACCAAGTCGTCGACGTACACGAGGATGTAGAACGGCGGCAGAGAGGTGTCGGTGCGCAGAAACAGCGACGGGTCGGCAGTAGACGGAGCAAACCCAAGTGCCGCGAGCGTAGTCCTCAGTGTGTCGTGCCACTCACGTGGCGCCTGGCGGAGACCGTAGACTGGACGCCGGAGACTCCACTGGGTACCAGGAGGGAAAGACCCAGTGAAGCCAGGTGGGCGGCGCAGCCAGATCTCCTCGTGCAGACTGCCCTGCAGGAAAGCTGTGCTGAAGTCGAGAGAGTGCAGCTCGTAGTCACGGTGAGCAGCAACGTGCAGCAGAACCCAAAGAGTGGTCATCTTCGGGGTGGGGGAGAAGGTCTGAAAGTAGTCAACCCCCTACCGCTGACTGAAGCCACGAGCCACGTAACGCGCCTTGAAGACAGGCGGAGAACCCGGCGGCCGCTTCACCCTGAAAATCCACATGCCACTGACGATGTTCGCCCCAGGAGGGGGGACAGCGTCGACGTAGGTGCCTGTGGACTTCCAGGAAGCCATCTCTGCGTCCATAGCTGCCTGCCACTGAGAGGAGTAGGGACCCTCTATCGCCTCCGCGTAAGAGCGCGGAGTCGGGATGTCTGGTGCATCCGGGTCTCCCTCAGGGGCTAGCAGTACAGACGCGAGATGGGGTGAAGCGGCGGCCAGACACTGGAACTCCTCCTGCCTGTCCTCAAGGACGTCCGTGCCGAGGGCACACTCACCCCCGACGGACGGAGGACAGGCAGACTCAGACTCAGCGACAAGACTGGCAGCGTAGTCTAGACGTCAGCGCGCAGCAAAGTCGACAAGCTCAGTGACAAGGGCAGACGCAGCAGACGACTCGAAGGAAGGGTCAGTGACAGCAGTAGCAAGGAGACGCGTGACAGTAGGACTAGCAGCACGAAGAGAGTCCGACTCCGGGTCGGCAAGAGCAGGAAGAGAGGAAGCAGGAGGAGAAGGCAAAGGGGCACGCAGAGGAGCAGTGGACGGACGCAGAGACATCCGGTGCGTGCCAGGGACAGGAGGAGGACGCTGACGCGAACCGCGACCACTAGCGCGCTCTGGACGAACAGGCGACGCAGGACGAGACGCAGGCTCACGACGCTCAGTAAGACCTCCAGTCGGACCAGCGTAGGGAGAAGGAGCAGACTGTCGAGAGTAATAAGAATGGGTAAGTTGAGAGGTAGAAAGGTGGGGCCTAGGCTTAGTAGCCTAGGCCCGAGCTTTAGGTGTCGAGCGGTTTTGTGCCTAGGTAGGAGTTCGAGTGAGTTGAGAAAAAGTTGGGAGAATGAGGAGCTTCACTATAGTTTTGAAGTACATATAGCAAAGGAAACACATAAGGTGCACCACCAATACAAAGTTTAAATAACTACACTACTGCTAGAACTACATGCAGTTATAATAAATATAATTTTGACATCCCCCCGTAACTGCATGCAGGAATAGCTAAGTGCAGAGCACAACCTGCAGAGGTACACCAACGAACAATAAAACAAGCAACAGCAGGTACACCCCCTCCATCTCCTCACCCTCCCCCTTCCCCTCCCCCACACTGCTGCAGAAGCAGCAGAGAAAGGGGGAAGAGAGGAGAGGTGGAGGGACGGCTGCTTGTTGCCTCACACCCGCCACCCCGATACCACTCCCCCTGCTCCCCCACATCCTCACACCCTCCTCCCCCAGCGGCAGCTGCAGCGGTGGGACTGAAAGAAGGAGGAGGGGAAGGGAGAGAGGTGACGCCACACTCCAACACCCTCCACCCCCATACCCTCCTCCCCACGGCTGCAGGGAGGCAAAGGAAGAAGGGGGGTGGGAAGGAAGAAAGCCGAAGAGCGGCGAAGAGGTGTCGGTGCAGATGGGTCAGGGGCGGCTTCAGGGAGTGCAGGGGCGGAAAGAAGGCCCGTTGCGGGCCAGTGCCACGGGGCGCACGACGGGTAGAATAAAAGGGCCCGATCGTGTGCCTCGGGGCACACGACGAGCAGGGCACCATCGTGTGCCACGGGGCGCACGATGGGCAGTTGAAGGGCACCGTCACGTGCCACGGGGCGCGCGACGGGCAGGGAAGGAGTCACACGCCCGTGGGCGGGACAAGGTAAAAATAAAATCGTCACGCGCCCTAAGTGCGCGACCGGAAAATATTAGCAGCGGAAGTGTAAAGCGGGCCCACAGGCCAGGACGAACTCAGCTCCGATAACATGTCGAGAGTAATAAGAATGGGTAAGTTGAGAGGTAGAAAGGTGGGGCCTAGGCTTAGTAGCCTAGGCCCGAGCTTTAGGTGTCGAGCGGTTTTGTGCCTAGGTAGGAGTTCGAGTGAGTTGAGAAAAAGTTGGGAGAATGAGGAGCTTCACTATAGTTTTAAAGTACATATAGCAAAGGAAACACATAAGGTGCACCACCAATACAAAGTTTAAAAAACTACACTACTGCTAGAACTACATGCAGTTATAATAAATATAATTTTGACACAGGCAAAGGGGAGGCAGGCTGTAGCTGTGGCTGTGACCGGACAGGCTGTGGACCCTCTAAGGGAGGAGGAGAAAGTGGAAGACCAAGAACCTGCTGCAGGAGCGGAACGAAGTACGGTCGGGGCCGCGCGGCGACTCCAGAAACAGCAGGAACAGCACCAGCACCCTCGGCAGGAGCACCCACTCCAGTAGCACCTCCAGCAGCACCACCAGAAGCTCCAGAACCTCCAGTAGCAGCACCAGGAGCACTGTCAGTCGGACCGCCAGCAGCAGGCTCAGCGCCAACACCCTCAGCAGCACCAGCTCCAGGAGAACTCGCAGACCCAACAGCTCCAGCACCCACAGGACGAGCACCGCCGGGACGCGCGGCAGTAGAGCCCTCTGCAGCCGAAGAACCACCAGCACTAGCAGCACGCCTCCAGCGCCTGGCAAACCACTCACGCAGCTCCTGTGGGGAGAGTGGCTCCCGGCGAGACGAAGCACCCCCAGGCTCAGCACCCCCAGGCACAGCAGTCCCAGGCACAGCACCCCCAGGCACAGCACCTCCAGGCTCAGCACCCCAAGGCTAAGCACCCCCAGACTCCGCACCCCCAGACTCCGCACCCCCAGGCTCAACACCCCCAGACTCCGCACCCCCAGGCTCAGCACTCCCAGACTCTGCACCCCCAGGCTCAGCTCCCGCAGCAGCACCAGAGTCACCAGTGACCTCGACAGGCTCGACCGCGTCTACCTGGGACACACCTGACGGGGCAGGACCCTGAGGGGGGAGGGGGTCTACCGGGGGGGGACCTGGTACCAGGAAAAGCGGGGGCGGGGGGAGGGACGGAGTGCGGTAGGGGAAGAGGCGGAAGTAGGGTACCGACTCGTCGAACGTGACGTCCTGGGAGGACAGAACACGTCGAGAGGTGGGGTGGTAGAACTGCCACCCAGGGGCGTCGGGGGGGAACCCCAGGAAGACGCAGGGAGCAGCGCGAGGGGACAGCTTGTCCGCAGACAAGTCGCGGACAAACGCCCGAGATCCCCAGACCCGGAACGCCGACGCATCGCCAACCTTCCCCGTCCACAGCAGGGCTGGGGAGGTCTCCGGCCTGGAGACCCTGGGGTGGAGGTTGATCTGATGCGCTGCGTACCTGACCGCAAACGGCCACAGAAAATGGGGGGCAGCCGCATGCATCATGGACGTACGGGCGACGTCCATGACCATGCCAATGCGGCGCTCAGCAATCCCATTTTGCTGTGGGGAGTCCGGAAGCGTGAAGGACTGGCGGATGCCTCGCGCTCGACAGTAGGCACGAAGAAGGCCAGAGGAGAACTCTCCGCCTCTGTCAGAGTGCAGACGCAGCACAGGAAAGTCGGAGCCAAAGCTCTGCCTGAGCTGAAGACGAGCTGCGCGGATCCAGTCGATCAGCACCTCAGTAACCTCACCCTTGCTGCGCAAGGGGAAGACTGTGGTGTAACGCGAGTAGTCGTCAACAACGAGCAGGAAGTAGCGCTCCTGACCCTGTCCAAGGACGCGGGCCGGGCCCCACACGTCCATGTGAAGTGTCTGCAGCGGGGCCTCTGTCGGAGGAAACTGGGAGGAGTGAGGGGCAGCACGCTGGCGCCCCTCGACACAGGGGACACAGGCAGGGCCAGGGCCCTGAGGAAGGGGAGGTAGGGACCGGGGGAGACCAGACACAAGAAGACGGGAGGCCATGCCTCTGAGCCGAAGCAGAGAGGGGTGGCCAAGGCGGTGGTGCCAGAGGAGGGTCTCGTGAGACAGACGACGACACGAACAGGGGGAAGACTCAGGACCAGACCTGGACGCTGCTGCAAACACCTGACCAGACGAAGGGACCGTACCAGACTCAGTACCTGGAGGAGAAGCAGTGGTCAGTGTGTACAGGCTCGACCCTGGCCGACGTGTAAACGTAGCCAGGTGGCGTCCCGTGCTAGCCTCCGTGCAGTGGGTCACCCGCTGACGAGCAGGAGTGAACTGGTGGACACCCGCATCCTGTAGGTCAGCACCACTCACCAGGTTCGTTGAGAACGAGGGGAGGTAGAGACCAGACAGGGTGCCAGAGGGGGCCGCCGGACACGGAAGTACCGTGGAGAAGCGAGACAGGACAGGCCCCCCAGAGGGGTTAGCCAGGGACACCGCAACCGGCCGACTCAGCGGCGTGAGAGTAGTGCGGTCCCGAAAGAAGGAGCGAGACGCTCCAGAGTCAAGTGTGAAGGTGTGAGAGGCCGAAGCCGACACAGTACCTGAGAGGGCAGACTCACCAGTACCTGAGAGCTCAGACGCACTGGCACCTAGAGCAGCAGCCTCACTAGTACCTGACGCAGCAGTACCAATGCCCGGGTCGGGCGGGAAACACCGGTAACAGTCATCCTCATCACTACCAGTCACAACATACATAGCAGAAAGAATAGCATCAAAGTCAAGATCATAAATGGCTACACCAGCCCTAGACAGCTCCCCCCAGCGGGGGATCTCAGCGGCCTCCGGAAACTGCTGACGCCAGGCGTCGGTCAGGCGGCCAAAGCAGCGGCGGGCCGTGTGGGTGCCTCCACACCTCTCCCCCGCACGGTCGCCGGTGCGAAGAACGTAGAGGCAGGGACCAAACGCACCACCACGCCGACGCTGCAAGTACCATTCACGGAGCTGCTGAGGGGCGGGGACGGTGCGAGAGCGTTGCTGCTGCTGCTGCTGCTGCTGCTGCTGGTGCTGCTGGCGCTGACCACCCCCAGAGCTGCTGCGCTGGGACGAGACACTCCGACCCCCGCCGCCACCGCCACTCCCGCCTCCACTACCGCCCCCGTCTCCACCGCCACCGCCCCCACTGGTACCCTCGCCCCCGCCTCCTCCGCTACCGCCCCCGCCGCCACCTCCGCCTCCACCGCCTCCACCAGTACCTCCACTCCCGCCACCACCTCCACCGCCACCCCCACTCCCCCCGCCACCCCCACCTCCTCCGCCACTGCCCCCTCTAGCTCCACCCGCTCCCTTGCCCCCCTTGCCCTTGCCAGAGCGGCGTCTACCGCTGGGGGCAGACGCCGCACCGACCGACTCAAAACCAGCGAGGTCGGCCGCAGCGGCAGAGGCGACAGAGGGCAGCAGGGGGGAAGGAGAACACCCCTCAAAGATGGGGGTGCGAGGGTCACCCCGAGAGGCCCCTACAGCGACTATGCTCTTCTCAGCCGCTAGCAGGGACTCTTCAAGGAGGTCGACAGTGAGGGTGGTGGGACAGACAGAGAGAAACTGGTCCCTAACGACACGGAGGGACTCAGGGAGACGGGTGACAAGAAAGTAGAGAGTGATGTACATGGGAGGAGGGTTGGCGGCGCGGAACTCAGCAGGAAGGGCAGCGCGGTAGCGAGCGTCACTAGCGCGGAGGTGGGTAATGAGGTCAGCGATAGTGGGAAAGGCAGCGAGGTCAGGGAAGAGAAAAGGTAGCATGAGGCGGCTCAGCGTAGCGGAGGAAGGGGAGGAGTAGCGTGCAACTACAGCGTCGTACAAGGCCTGAGCGGTCTTGCACTGACTAAAGTGGGCACGCTCGGAGGAAGGGAGGTGGCGACGCACAGCAAGACGTGCAGCAGCATCGCGGGTCGCCCACTTGGAGCGAACGGCGGAATCAGCATCAGGAGGAGGGGCAGGGACAGCGCCAGAGACAAAGTCAAAGAGAGAGACCTCATCGACCGCATCACACAGTAAGTACAGCTGCAGGTCCTCAATCCAGACTGCAAAGTCAATGGCTCTACCCTCAGCGTCAAAAGCTAGGACATTGGGGGTGGCCATGACAGCAGCTGACAGTCTCACCGGGCAGGAAGAGTCGGGTAGGTCAGCGGCGCAGGTACACAGCCCAGGTGCAGCAGTAGCCCGACAGGAGCAGGAGAGCAGCTCCTCTGGCGGCTCGGGCAGCTCGGGCGGCTCGGGCGGCACGGGCGGCTCGGGCGGCTAGGGCGGCTCGGGCGGCTCGGGTGGCTAGGGCGGCGCGGGCGGCCCGGGCGGCTTGGGCGGCTCAGGCGGCTCGGGCGGCGGCACGGGCGGCTGGGGCAGCTCGGTGGCGGCTCACGGGCGGCTGGGACGGCGCGCGGGGAGCTCACGGGCGGCTGGGCGGGCGGCCAGGGCGGCTTACGGGCGGCGGCGGCGGCGTCGGCGGCTCACGGGCGACGGCGGCTCACGGGCGGCGGCGGCGGCGTCGGCGGCTCACGGGCGGCGGCGGCGGCGTCGGCGGCTCACGGGCGACGGCAGCGGCAGCGGCGTCGGCGGCTCACGGGCGGCGTCGGAGGCGTCGGCGGCTCACGGGTGGCGGCGGCGGCGTCGGCAGCTCACGGGCGGGCTGAAGGCCCACGGGTGGGCGGTTCGCGGGCAGCGCCGGCTCACGGGCGGGCGGCGTGACGGGCAGGCGGGGGGACGGGCGGCGGCGTCACGGGGGGGGGGGGGGGGGGGGCGACGGGACGGGCGGCGGCGTCACGGGCGGCGGCGTCACGGGCGGCGGTTCACGGGCGGCTGCGTCACGGGCGGCGCTCACGGGCGGCGCTAAAGGGTGGCGACGGGCGGCGGCTCACGGGCGGCGCTACGGGCGGCGGCTCACGGGGGGCGCTACGGGCGGCCGCACGGGCGGCGCTAACGGGCGGCCGCACGGGCGGCGCTACGGGCTGCGCAAAGGGCGGCGCGAACGGGCAGCCGCACGGGCGGCGCTAACGGGCGGCGCTAACGGGCGGCTCGAAAGGGCGGGCGCTAGGGCGGGCGCTAGGGCGGGCACTAGGGCGGGCGCCAGGGCAGAAAAAAAAGTTCTAGGTGGTGGGCCCGAAGCACAGTTCCCACAGGGGAACCTGCTCTGATTCCATGTCGAGAAGTGAACGAGAGAATGTGTGAACTATGAACGAAGTGAGTACAAATAGGAAACCCTAGCTGGGTTGTACCCCCTATGGGATACCCCACTATAGCCTACACAAATAAGTAAGCTATAATGTTCTGACATGCCCGATATCGAATATCGTAGGTGAATCCGCTAAGGAGTTCAGCCCATCGGGCTTGGCGACGAGTGAGGGTGGCTTGGCTGGAAAAGTAGGTGTTTGGACAATGGTCAGTTGTGACAACAAAGTCCACACCTTCCAAGTAACATCGCCATGTTCGTAGCGCATGGACGACTGCCAACAGTTCTTGTTCGGAAGTCGTATAGCGCTGCTCTGCCGGGGAGAGCTTTCTACTCTCGTATGCCACAGGGCGTCCTTCTTGCAGGAGGACTGCGCCAATCCCTACTGTTGAGGCGTCTGTGACTACCTCGTAGGGTTTTGTTGGATCTGGTAATACCAGAACGGGAGCATTGGTCAACTTTTGTTTGACCGCTTCAAATGCCTGTTGGCATTGTCTGGTCCATTCCCACGCGGTACCCTTTCGAGTAAGTGCGGTCAATGGTGCAACAATGGTGGAATAATTCTCCAAGAAACGGCGAAAATAATTGGCTAAGCCCAGAAAGGACCTGACTTGACCTACGTCTTGTGGAACGGGCCAGCTCTCAACAGCCACCACTTTCTTGGGATCGACTTTCAATCCACTGTTCCCCACGAGATGTCCCAGATATTCTAGTTCGCGCTTATAGAAGTGACACTTCCATAAGCGAGCATAGAATTTGTGCTCTCGTAGTTTGTTTAACACCCATTTTAGGTGTTCTGTGTGCTCCTGTTCGGTCTTGGAATATACCAATATATCGTCAAGGTAAACCAGGACGAACTGGCCGATTGCCTCACGAAAGACATCATTCATCGCCCTCTGAAAAGAGGCCAGTGCGTTAGTGAGACCGAAGCTCAGCACACGCCATTGAAAATGTCCAAACGGCGTGCGAAACGCTGTTTTGGGTACATCGTCGTTGGTGATGCGCAACTGATGGTACCCCTGTGCGAGGTCCAATGCGCTAAACCATTGGGCACCCTGGAGGCGATCAAACAGATCCTCAATGCGAGGCAGCGGATATCTGTTTTTAATTGTGATCTTGTTTAAGGCGTGATAGTCGACGCACATGCGTAGGCCTCCGCCCTTCTTGTTAACAAACAAGATTGGTGCTCCGTATGGTGACGCGCTTGGTTCAATCCATCCCTTTTTCAGATAATCCTCGATTTGTTGCTTAGCCTCTTCGTACTCAGCTGGACTGAGGCGATACAGAGGTCTAAACGGTGGTGCCTTCCCAGGCTCCACTGGAATGGTATGACCCACAGCGCGGTCTGGGGGAAGTCCGTCAGGAATTGGTTCGAAAACCTCCTTGAATTCCTCCGCCAGAGCCTTCATCTGAGGAGGGAAATCCTCGATCTCAGGAGACGATTGTGTGGTTTCTTCTAGCTGTACCACAAAGAGTGTATCAGCTGATTTTGCATCTTGCCCAAATTGATTTGCAAGGGCGAACTGAACGTCGGGGCGATCGGAACGTGGGGCATCAACAATGTTTACATCCCCTGAAACATGCCACCGAACCACAACACCATTCTTAGCAAAAGTTACTGTGTTGTGTTGAAAGTCAAGGATGACCTCATTGGCTCAAAGCCAGTCCATTCCGAGAACAAGATCTACGCCTGCCAGTAATGGAAGGACGTAAATATTAATGGTCTTGTGATAGCCTTGAATTTCCATATTGATACGTGTCTGCCCTTTGCTTGGGATGACGCGATCGTCACCAAGACGAATGGGGCAAGACGGCCCTTCAACGAGGACCCCACGACTTGTGGCTCTGTTTTCATCGAAGAGAGAAACAGTCGCGCCCGTATCAACAAGAATTTTTGCTTCATCCCCGTCTATTCGACCCACCAGCAATAGGTTTTGCTGATGTTTTGGTCGAATGGGGCATGCAACGATGCGAGTTGGTGGGAGATAATAAGCCTTGACGTTGTGCTTTGCTCGACCATAGGATCGACTGTCAGGCCACCACATGTGATATCCCTTGTCCCACACGGCAAGTACTGTCCATCCCTTAAGCAAGGGGAAGTGTTTGCCTTTGATGGTTCGAGTCACCAGACTGACCGAAGTCAATGGGTGCTCCTGGGTGCAACGACCCACCAGGTCCATTACGGAGGGCAATGCATCTACGTTGCAGCAAATGACAGAGAACTTATCTCTGAATGTTTCGATAGATAGTTGTGTAAGTGGGTGCAATCGAGGTAGGAAAACAGAATTTTCATTCAAAGAAGAAGCAAACAAACAAGAGATTTTGCACTCAACAAGTTTCTCTAGCTTTAATAGATCATCGTCACGAAGGACGTAAGCTTCATCACCTCGATCTACGTGTCCAGCTAGGTACCCACAACCTAGTTGGACTTGGGAAAATCCTGACGCGAGCCTGAAGGTCCATCTCCCTTCTTGTTCGCCTGCTGCGGCTTGCCAGAATCCTCAGACCTTTTCAGCGTACGGCACTGCCCCCTCGTATGGCCAAACTTCTTGCAGTAGGTGCAGAAAGGAATTCCGTTCCTCTGCTGGCCACCCTTGTGAAAAGGCTTCTTAGGCTGTGGCCCATTCTGCTGGCTCTGCGGCTGGAATGGCCTCTTCTTCCAAGGGCCTTTCCCATTGGAAGGCTGCGCCGCATTGGTCTGGCCACTAGGGCCTTCACCCCCGTTCTGCAAGTGACCCTTGGCGGCATTAAGGCAGGTGCGGACGCTCACGTCAAGATCAATGACAGCTGTCTTGAGCTCCTTGTACGTAGTGTACTGGTTCCTGCCCAGCACGAGCCTCTCGCGAAGCCACTGGGGTAAGCCTTCATAGAACGACGACATTGCCTCGTTCTCAGTGAGAGCGACTGTCAGGAGTAACAGGGTCCGTTCGAACTCATTGGCATACTCCTGCACAGTGCGAGTTCCACACTGCATGCTCTTGATGCGGTTGCGCACCTCCAGGTCAGTCTTTTGCACATGGAAAGCGTCTTTCATCGCACTGCAAAAATCTGACCATCCGAAGGTGGCCGACGTTGCTCCAGCGAGCTTCATAGTGCTGTAGATTGTGTTGCGCGCAGTCTCATCGAGAGCACCAGTAGCAGCAATAACGCGTGCATCAGGGCGCACGTTGTGGACGGAAAGCATTTCCTCCACGTGATGAAGCCAGGATTCCACGTTCGTCTTGCCATGAATGAAATTCGGAAATCCAGTGGGGAGCGACCCAAATGCGGGTGCATCTGGCGACATCGGCTGCTCTGTTGGAGCTCCGGTAGAGGTAGAGGGCTGGCCAATGTTAGAAGGGGGGCGATATATCGGCCGCCTCCTGAGCTCCCTATACTGCGCTTCCAGCGTCGTGCAAGTCGATTCGAGACTGATGCACGTAGCACTTAGCTGCTGCAGGGTGTCCTCAAGGCTCTTGATCTGGTTGTTCTTGAGGCCAAGAGACCTCTTAAACTGACGAGCCTCGGCAGTGACTTTGGTAAGCTGAGCATTGATTGTTTCAAGTGAAACTTTCTGCTCAGCAACTTGAGCCTCAAGCTCATTGACCCTGCGTTTCTGCTGCAGTAAGGAAGATGCTTGCTCGGCCACCGTGGTTTGAAGTTTTTCAAACTCCTCAGGGAAATTATCATCGGTGCCAACATCATCAAGCCCTTCCTGTTCTCCATTCTCTTCCTGGTTTCCCAGGGCTTCTTCCTCTTCCTCAGGAAGGTCCCCTATGACGTCCTCAGCATTAAGGTCAAGGTCTGGAAAGTCTTCCAGTTCATCAACGGAGGTCATAGGGACATCCTCCTTTGGTGGTTCCTCATGAGGAGTAGCCATAGAGGGGTTGTTAAGATGGAGCTAAAAAAAAAAAAGAGTGGTTCTTCTTTGTTAAGAAATATGATCTTAGTAAGGGTCCTCTATCACTCAAAGTGATAGGCAAGAGATTCTGAAAATTTCCAGAAATCTTTTATATAGATCAATATTCTCACAAAGAGAAAGGTACAGAGAAAGAGTTGTTAATAAGTCTTCTATTCCAATAAGGAAATAGAGAGAGTTCCCCAAATTGCTCAAAGAGCAAATTTAGAGGAATCTTTTAACAAATCTCTTAGATCTGTAACATTCTGCTATTATAAAAATAGCAATGAGTCTTCCACCAAGAAAGGTGGGCAGAGAAATAAATTCTCTTAAAGCTCAAAGAGCTTTTATAGATTGGAAATCCTTGAAGAAGACTTCTTGATCTTGGAAGTTTCTCAACTCTTCTTAAAGAAAGAGCTTGAGACTATTCTAGATCTAAGATCTAGAAACTCCTAAAAAAAAAAAAAATCTAGTTAGCCACACAGGGCCAAGGATAACCTTGCTCTGAATACCAAATGTAACACGGGCTTATATGAAAACGCCCTTAAAAACACAATAAGGACCCGGGCTTATAAAAGAATGCCCACAAAAGGGTCAATAGTAGGCTTATAAAACGTCAAGAACACACACACATAACAGGGACTAGTCCTAATAGTAGCCTCCAGTCTTGGAGGCTTGGTAGGTGAAACCTTGGAAGAGAAAAATGTAGCTTCACCAAGAAGATAGTAGATGCTTGGAGCACTTGTGAGGGAAAAGTCTTGGACTTAGAAGTAAAATCCCATTTACATTTGGTTAATTGGAAGTTGGGAGTTGAGAATGAGCTTGGTGAGCTCAATCCCCCCCCTAGACCTCCTTGGGGAGCTCCACCTCCTCCATGGCAACAAGGGCAAGGAGCTCCTTGGGGTGAGCTTGCTTAGGTGGCACAATGGTTGGATTAGCAACCAATGAGAGCAATAGAATTGTGATAAGAATGGTTATGTTACATGTTGTAACTTGTAACAACAATGTTCAATTGTCATTGGTTGGAATTCCAACCAATGTGGGGTTGGGTTGGATTCCAACCATGCTTTGTCTTTTAGTGGGTGGTTGTCCACAATTGTGGACCAATCACCACTCATCTCCTCCATCCTCTTCTTCCCGTAGTCGATACCTTGCTTAGGTAGTGCTTTAGCTAGGAAACGCTCGTAGGGTAGGAGGGCGATGCGTTACAGCGTCTGTTTTTTAGCAAAAGCAAGAACGTAAAGGAGAGAAGATCAAGCATCGGCTTTCATAAATAGTCGCTGACTGGCAGGTGCTCATTGAGACGTCACATCGCAAAAATCAAGTGGCACAGATTCGACAAGCTAACTGCACCTGCAGGAGCGTTGCAGGCGATGATACCGGTGGGTGACCCTTAATATACAGAAATTGACAAGATGGCAACGGTGACACGAGTCTAATAAATGCTCCTCACGGTGGACGGACTGCGAGTATAGAAGAACGGCAGATCGACACGACTTACTTAAAGAATAGTGTATGTCTATCACAGTATGCCCACCTACGCTCGTTACGGCTCCTATTGTTGGCGGTTTCGAGACTACGTTGACGTGAAATTGAATGCCAGACTGAGTTGAGATTCACGTGAAATTGAAACTTGTAACCGCCAGCTTTGAGTGGCTGAATTTCAAGAACTAGTAGGAGCTGCTACACTTGGACACTGGAGCTTACTTGGAACCGCTATACTGAACACCAGTTGCGTGTCAATGCACAACAATGTTCATTCGCGGAGATGCTATGTTCTTCAGAACATAGTTTCGCGAAGGTACAGCGTGCGAACAAAATTTTTTCCTCATGGAACTGAACGACATACTTTGGCTCTTTTGAAAATGCGCGGGAAAATCACTGACTGTACTGGATCCTCACGAAGCATACAAGAACCGTACTGGATCCTCCCAAAGCCTCCTAAACTGTACGCTACTGACAGGTCGCTTGCTTGGCGCGCAACACAAACTGGATGATCGTGAGTGGCTGGCATTTTTCGCTTGGAGTACGAGGTGTGCACAGTGCAGCAAGCAAGATTCCGAAGTCGAAAAGGCAAACTCGAAGCTGTGAGTCTAGCACGCAAGGTGTAATGATGGCAGGCATTCTTAGCTTGACTGACTAATCCAGAAGGATGATAATAAGAATGATTAAAAGTCTCATATTTATAATACATGGCATACAAAACAATATAAACCACAGAATGTAGAAGTCCTAAACTTCAAGCCATCAGTACTCCACTCAGCTTACCTTCAAGATGTCAGAAGTTCTGACATCTTGACTTCATTTTGTCTTCTTGACCCCTCTTGGCCGCTAGGAGCAAGCTCCTAGCGTTACACCCAGACACCGCGATGAGGTGGAGGTCAATCGTCTGGGGCCTGTTGGGAAAAAGAGGGCAAAACAAGATGGGTACAAATACAACTCTAGAAACCCTGTACCCCATATGTGCTACCCCACTATAGCCTACAACAACTATGTCATATAAATCTGACACACCCCCATAGGCAAAGTGGGGGAGAACAAGGGGTCACAAGACCAGTCAAGCAAAGCAAAGCAAGCTCAGGGTGGATCACAAAGTCACCACACAGTCCGAGCACAAGAGCAGGGCCAGAGGCCAGTTCACATGCAGGAGTACAGACATATATATAAAACTAGACAAACAAGAGCAGGCATATATATATGTCTCAGTACAAGTGAAGTCAAGAGGAGAGCAAGTGAGGCAAGACAGGCACAAGACCCAGCTGGGTGCAAAAGCGCTGATGGTCACAAGGCGCGAGTGCCTTGGTGAACACATCAGCAGTGTTGGCCTCAGAGGCCACGTACGCAAGTCGCAACTGACCACGCTGCTGCAGCTCACGAGCAAGGAAGTAGCGGAGAGCAATGTGCTTCGTTCTGTGCTCCAAGCGCTGCTCTCGACACAAGGCCAGCATAGCCTTGTTGTCTACGTACAGCACTGGAGGAGAACGAGGCGGCTCTCCAAGGTCAGTCAGCAGGTAGGTGAGCCAGCGAAGCTCCTGTGCAGCCATGGCCCCGGCGTAGATCTCAGCCTCACAACTGGAGCCGAGAACCGAAGACGAGCGAGTAGACCGCCACGAGACAGAGCCGGAACCAAGGCTGAAGGTGTAACCCTGTGACGATCGCTGCGTAGCCTGGTCGTCAGCCCAAGAAGCGTCCGCGTGGCCGGTAAGGACCACTGGACTCCGCCCTCCAAGCACTAGCCCCATGCCCGACGTGCTGCACAGGTAGCGCAATACCCTCTTCGCTGCAGCCATGTGCTCCAGTCTGTGTCTCCCAGGAGCAACATAGCGTGCAAGAATGCTCAGAGGGTATGCAAGGTCAGGTCGTGTGCAGGTCATCAGGTACATGAGGCAGCCAACAAGCTCTGCATACGGACCACTCGACTCTACGGACTCATCCGAAAGCAGAGCTGAGAGTGAGTGGCGAGTAGGTAGAGGAGTGGCCTGAGGCGAGGAGTACGTGAAGCCGAAGCGCTGGAGGACCTGCTGCACCATGTGTGACTGAGTCAAGGTAATGGTGCGGCGTGCTCTGTCCCGAGTGATCTGCAAGCCAAGGTAGCTGCGCAGTTCACCCAGGTCAGTGCACGTGTGTCTCTTCAGCAGCTCGGACTTCACGTAGGCGAGTCCAGCAGTGTCCGCTGTGGCAAAGACCAAGTCGTCGACGTACACGAGGATGTAGAACGGCGGCAGCGAGGTGTCGGTGCGCAGAAACAGCGACGGGTCAGCAGTAGAAGGAGCAAACCCAAGAGCCGCAAGCGTAGTCCTCAGTGTGTCGTGCCACTCACGCGGTGCCTGGCGGAGACCGTAGACTGGCCGTCTGAGGCTCCACTGGGTGCCAGGAGGGAAAGTCCCAGTGAAGCCAGGTGGACGGCGCAGCCAGATCTCCTCGTGCAGGCTACCCTGCAGGAACGCAGTGCTGAAGTCAAGAGAGTGAAGCTCGTAGTCGCGCTGAGCGGCTATGTGCAGCAGCACCCGAAGAGTGGTCATCTTCGGGGTGGGAGAGAAGGTCTGAAAGTAGTCAACTCCCTGCCGCTGACTGAAGCCACGAGCAACGTACCGCGCCTTGAAGACAGGTGGAGAGCCCGGCGGCCGCTTCACCCTGAAGATCCACATGCCACTGACGATGTTCGCCCCAGGAGGGGGAACTGCGTCAACGTAGGTGCCTGTGGACTTCCAGGAAGCCATCTCTGCATCCATAGCTGCCTGCCACTGAGAGGAGTAGGGACCCTCTACGGCCTCCGCGTAAGAACGCGGAGTCGGGATGTCTAATGCATCCGGGTCTCCCTCAGGGGCAAGTAGTACAGACGCGAGATGAGGTGAAGCAGCCGCTAGACACTGTAACTCCTCCTGTCTGTCCTCTAGGACGTCCGTGCCAAGAGCACACTCACCCCCGACGGACGGAGGACAGACAGACGCAGACTCAGCAACAAGACCAGCAGCGTAGTCGAGACGACAGGGAGCAGCAAAGTCAACGAGCTCAGCAACTAGAGCAGACGCAGCAGTGGACTCAAAAGAGGGGTCAGTGACGACAGTAGCAAGCAGACGCGTGACAGTAGGACTGGCAGCGCGAAGAGAGTCTGACTCAGGGTCGGCAAGCGCAGGAAGAGAGGACTCAGGAGGAGAAGGCAGAGGGGCACGCAGAGGAGCAGTGGACGGACGCAGAGACATCCGGTGCGTGCCAGGGACAGGAGGAGGACGCTGACGCGAACTGCGACCACTAGCGCGAGCAGCACGAACAGGCGACGCGGGACGAGACGCAGGCTCACGACGCTCAGCAAGACCTCCAGTAGGACCAGTGTAAGGAGAGGGAGCAGGCAGAGGAGAGGAAGGCTCCAACAGTGACTGCGACTGGACAGGCTGTGGACACTCTACCGAAGGAGAAAGACCAAGAACCTGCTGTAGGAGCGGAACGAAATACGGCCGAGGCCGCGCGGCAGCTCCAGACTCAGCAGGGACAGCACCAGCACCCTCAGCGACAGCACCAGCGCCACCCACACCTCCAGCGGCAGGACCAACAGCAGTAGGCTCAGCACCAACGCCCTCAGCACCTCCAGCTGCAGGAGGACCCTCAGGTCCAGCAGCTCCGGGACCGGCAGCAACCGCACCCTCGACGGTCGAAGAAGCTCCAGCTCCAGCTCCAGCAGCACCTCCAGACTCAGCAGCACGCCTCCAGCGGCGAGCGTACCACTCGCGCAGCTCCTGTGGAGAGAGGGGCTCCCGGCGAGACGCAGCAGCAGGAGAAACCCCAGGCTCAGCAGCTCCAGACGCAGCAGGGACAGCACCAGCACCCTCAGCGACAGCACCAGCGCCACCCACACCTCCAGCGGCAGGACCAACAGCACTAGGCTCAGCACCAACGCCCTCAGCACCTCCAGCTCCAGGAGGACCCGCAGGTCCAGCAGCTCCAGGACCGGCAGCACCCGCACCCTCGACGGTCGAAGAAGCTCCAGCTCCAGCTCCAGCAGCACCTCCAGACTCAGCAGCACGCATGCAGCGGCGAGCGTACCACTCGCGCAGCTCCTGTGGAGAGAGGGGCTCCCGGCAAGACGCAGCAGCAGGAGAAACCCCAGGCTCAGCAGCTCTAGACGCAGCACCCCCAGGCTCAGCAGCTCCCAGCTCAGCACCCCCAGGCCCAGCAGCTCCCGACCCAGCACCCCCAGACCCAGTACCTCCAGGCACAGCACCCCCCGGCTCAGCACCCCCAGGCTCCGCACCCACCGCAGTAGCACCCTCAGGCCCAGCACCCCCAGCAGTAGCACCCCCAGGCTCAGCACCCCCGCGCACAGTACCCCCAGAGTCAGCACCCCCAGGCTCAGCACCCGCAGCAGCACCAGAGTCACCAGTAACCTCGACCGGGTCAACGGCGTCTACCTGGGACACACCTGAGGGGGCAGGAACCTGAGGGGGGAGGGGGTCTACCGGGGGGGGAACCGGCACAAGGAAGTCCGGGGGAGGGGGGAGGGAAGGAGTGCGGTAGGGGAAGAGACGGTAGAAGGGGACTGACTCATCGAACGTGACGTCCTGGGAGGACAGAACACGACGAGAGGAGGGGTGGTAAAACTGCCACCCTGGGGCGTCAGTAGGGAAGCCAAGGGAGACACAGGGAGCAGCACGAGGGGACAGCTTGTCCGCAGACAAGTCGCGGACAAACGCCCGAGATCCCCAGACACGGAACACAGACGCATCGCCAACCTTCCCCGTCCACAGCAAGACTGGGGACATCGCAGGCCGAGAGACCCGGGGGTGAAGGTTGAGCTGATGCGCCGCGTACCTCACCGCAAACGGCCACAGAAAATGGGGGGCAGCCGCATGCATCATGGACGTACGAGCGACATCCATGACCATGCCAATGCGGCGCTCAACAATCCCATTTTGCTGTGGTGAGTCCGGAAGCGTGAAGGTCTGGCGGATCCCCCGTGCACGACAGTAGTCTCGCAGAAGGCGGGAAGAGAACTCTCCGCCTCTGTCAGAGTGCAGACGCAGAACAGGAAAGTCCGAGCCGAAGCTCTTCCTGAGCTGGAGACGAGCCTCGCGGATCCAGTCGATCAGCACCACAGTGACCTCACCCTTGCTGCGCAAGGGGAAGATTGTGGTGTAACGCGAGTAGTCGTCAACCACCAACAGGAAGTAGCGCTCGTAACCCTGCCCACGGACGGGGGCTGGGCCCCACACATCCATGTGAAGCGTCTGCAGGGGAGCCTCTGTCGGGGGGAAGTGGGAGGAGTGAGGAGTAGCCCGGAGGCGACCCTCGACACAAGGGACACAGGAAGGTCCTGGCCCGGAGGGGAGAGGAGGGAGAGACTGGGGAAGACCAGAGACAAGGACACGGGAAGCCATGCTCCGAAGACGGGGCAAGGAGGGGTGGCCAAGACGGTGGTGCCACAGGAGAGTCTCGTGAGACAGGAGGCGACAAGTACAGGGGGCAGACTCAGGACCAGACCTGGACGCAGCAGCAAACACCTGACCCGACGCTGCTACCTGACCGGACGCGGGGACAGGAGGAGACTCAGTGGTCAGGGTGTAGAGGCTCGACCCCGGCCGACGCGAGAACGTGGCCAGGTGCCGGCCTGTGCGTGCGTCTGTGCAGTGGGTCACCCGCTGACTCGCAGGAGTGAACTGGTGAACCCCCGCATCCTGTAGGTCTGCACCACTCACCAAGTTCGTCGAGAACGAGGGGAGGTACAGGCCAGACAGGGTGCCCGAGGGGGCAGCCGGACACGGGAGGACAGTGGAGAAGTGAGCGAGGACAGGACCCCCAGAGGGGTCAGCCAGGGAGACTGCAACCGGCCAACCAAGCGGCGTGAGTGTGGTGCGGTCCCGAAAGAAGGAGCGAGAAGCCCCAGAGTCAAGTGTAAAGGTGAGGGAGGCCGAAGCCAACGCGGTACCTGAGAGCGCAGCCTCACCCGCACCTGAGGAAGCAGACTCACTAGCACCTAGAGCAGCAGCCGTACCTGTACCTGGAGCAGGAGACTCACTAGCACCCAGAGCAGCAGCCTCACCAGTAGCTAGAGCAGCAGGTCCTATACCTGGGTCAGGCGGGACGCACAGGTGACCGGCACGGTCAGTACTAGTAGGCAATGCATACATGGCAGTGAGAATAGCATCATAGTCAAGAGCATATATATCTACCCTCTGCCTAAGCAACTCCACCCAGTCGGGAAGCTCAGCCTCGTCGCCAAACACGGTACGCCAGGCGTCGCTCAGACGGGCGAAGCAGCGGGACGGTGTATGACTACGTGTCCCACAAGGCTGACCAGTCCGAGTACCAGTGCGAATCACGTACGAGCAGCGAACAGCACTGAGAGACCCTCCACTCTGAGCGTACCACTCACGAAGCTGGCGAGGCGTGAGAGACACGGGAGAGGGTCGCGGGAGCTGCATCTGGCCGCCACCACGAGTAGAAGCAGCAGGAGTGGTAGTAGGAGTAGCGTCGCCACCCCTACAGCCCCAACCAGCGTACCACTCACGCAGCTGCTGGGGCGTGAGGGACTCACGCCGGCGTCGCTGGGGCTGCATTTGGCTCCGCAAGTAGAAGTTGGAGCAGGACTAGCAGCAGGGAGGCAGGCAGCCAGGCAAGCCAAAAGGCAGGCAGGCAGGCAAGCAGGCGACGCGCAGTGTGCTAGCAGGGCAAGAGCTCACCAGTGGTGGGAAGAGTAGGCTCGGCGACTCAGCGGCTCGGCAGCTCGGCGGCTCGGCGGCTCGGGCGACTCGGGCGGCTCGGCGGCAAGGCGGCTCAGCAGCAACTGCAGCTCAGCAGCTCGGGGACTCGGCGGCTCGGCGGCAGGGCGGCTCGGCAGCAACTGCAGCTCAGCAGCTAAGCGACCCGGCGGCTCGGCTGTGGGGCGGCTCGGCTGCTGCAGGTGAGCGGCTCGGCTGCTGCAGTGGGAGATGAAGGAGGAGGAGAAGCAGGGGAGGCCACACACCTGCCACCCCTCTGCTGCGGCCCCCGAAGGAGCCGCGACGGGCGACGGGAAAAGGGGGGGTGGGTGGTGGGGGGCCGGTAGGTGCAGCGGCGGGGCCAGCAGGTGCAGTTGCGGGGCCGGTAGAAGGGGGGACGGCAGGAGCCGTCAGGAGGAGACCGGGCCGCGACGGGGGCAGGCGGCGGGGCCGCGTAAGGGCCTGGGCGGGGCCGCGACGAAGCCGTCGGCGGGGCCGCGTGAAAGCCGGGGCGGGGCCGCGTAGAAGCCGGGGCGGGGCCGCGTGAGAGCAGGCGGCGGGGCCGCGAAGGAGCCGGGGCGGGGCCGCGTGAGAGCAGGCGGCGGAGCCGCGTAAGGGCCTGGGCGGGGCCGCGACGAAGCCGTCGGCGGGGCCGCGTGAAAGCCGGGGCGGGGCCGCGTAGAAGCCGGGGCGGGGCCGCGCGAGAGCAGGCGGCGGGGCCGCGAAGGAGCCGGGGCGGGGCCGCGTGAGAGCAGGCGGCCGAGCCGCGACAGAGAGGGCGGCGGGGCCGCGTCAGTGAAGGCGGCGGGGCCGCAGGGGAAATGGCGACCCGAGGGGTCGCTAAAAAAAAAGGATCGCGCCTCGGGGGGGCGCTTCGGTGGGCCCAAAAAAAAAACCGGTCCGTAGAAGGACCCGCTCTATACCATGTGAGAATAAACGAACAGGGATGAAAATGACTAAGGAAAGATGGGTACAAATACAACCCTAGAAACCCTGTACCCCATATGTGCTACCCCACTATAGCCTACAACAACTATGTCATATAAATCTGACAAGGAGCAAGCTCCTAGCGTTACACCCAGACACCGCGATGAGGTGGAGGTCAATCGTCTGGGGCCTGTTGGGAAAAAGAGGGCAAAACGTTATTGTTAGACTGCCATCCGGCAGGACACCTCAAGTTGTCGATGATGCCATCCGGAAGAAGTCGGTTGTTGCTTCAGGAGCAGCCGAAGAAGTCGGACCAGGTAGAGGGTCCATACGTTCGGTATGTCGGTCGGCCAGTCAGTCCGCACGTCGCCAGGTCGCAGGTTCTAACGCGTCAGCTAATTCGCACGTCGCCAGGTCGCGGGTTCTAACGCGTCTGCCAGTTCGCACGTCGCCAGGTCGCGGGTTCTAACGCGTCTGCCAGTTCGCACGTCGCCAGGTCGCGGGTTCTAACGCGTCTGCCAGTTCGCACGTCGCCAGGTCGCGGGTTCTAACGCGCCTGCCAGTTCGCACGTCGCGAGGTCGCGGGTTCTAACGGTCTAACAGTTCGTGCGTCGCCAGATAAACTCCCCTAACGTTCCGCCTGGCCCAGTAACCCCGCAGCTGCTGTTCTTCGGCATGATCTGGGGGTGGAAGAGAGAAGAGAAGGTGATACGATCGCATTGGCAGGAAACGCAAAACAAAACAATCAAAACGAATTAAAACAAAACGAAAAGAAACAACTGCTAACAAAAACATAAACACGAGCATGAAGAGAGCTTACACCTCATTGTCGAAGATGATGTTTGTCCGCTGCCGCGTGCCTCCCCCCGTAATCTGTTGGGGGAGGAGAAGAAAGAGAAGGAAAAGGTGATAGCAGACGCCGCGCTCCTCGCTAAACCTGCATCATAGAGGAAGCAACCAAATGGGAAGTTAGATTAAAAAAAAAAAAAAAAACAGAAACATAAACAACAACAAAACAAAAACAAAACGAGGAAAAGTCAGAGTTATCACCTTCATGTTGGAGTAGAATCTTCTTATCCGTTGATCTCCTCCCGTGATCTGAGGGGGGAGGAGAAGAAAGAGACAGAAAGGGAGGTGATAACTTCCTCCGCGGCTCCATGCTGAACCTGCAGCGCAGAACAAGAAGCCATAAGAATGTTAGTTAATAAACAGAAACTGAAACATAAACAACAACAAAACAAATACAAAACGAGGAAAGTCAGAGTTATCACCTTCATGTTGGAGTAGAAACTTCTTATCCGTTGATCTCCTCCCGTGATCTGAGGGGGGAGTAGAAGAAAGAGACAGAAAGGGAGGTGATAACTTCCTCCGCGGCTCCATGCTGAACCTGTAGCGCAGAACAAGAAACCATAAGAATGTTAGTTAAAAATCAGAAACTGAAACATAAACAACAACAAAACAAAACAAAACGAGGAAAAGTCAGAGTTATCACCTCCATGTTGGAGTAGAAACATCCTATCCGTTGATCTCCTCCCCTGATCTGGGGGGGGAGGAGAAGAAAGAGACAGAAAGGGAGGTGATATCTTCCTCCGCGGCTCCATGCTGAACCTGCAGCGCACAACAAGAAACCATAAGAATGTTAGTTCAAAAAAAAAAAAAAAAAAAAAAAAAAACAACAACAACAAGACATAAAAACAGCAAGAACTGAAAGCAACTTGCTTTGAAAGGAAGAGGATAGTACCTTTACTGGCGGAGAAGACCGTGATGCTCCTCCTCCCGTGAACTGAGGGGGGCGGAGAAGAAACAGAAGAGAAGGGTGATATCCACCGCGGGTGCTTGCTTCTCTTCTGGTCTTCGTGTGCCTGAAAGGCACAAGAAAAACCGCCTTGATCTTCTCTTCAAGTCGTCGTTTGCCTGAAAGGCACAAGGAAAACCGCCTCAGTCTTCAGTCTTCGCTTCAACTACTAGTAGTCTTCTTTTGCCTGAAAGGCACAAGGAAAACCGCATCAGTCCTTCTCTTCAAGTCTTCGTTTGCCTGAAAGGCACAAGGAGAACCGCCTCAGTCCTTCTCTTCAAGTCTTCGTTTGCCTGAAAGGCACAAGGAGAACCGCCTCAGTCCTTCTCTTCAAGTCTTCGTTTGCCTGAAAGGCACAAGGAAAACCACCTCTTGTCTTCTCTTCACGCGCGCGCGTTCTTCAGTACTAGCCTGAAAGGCACAATGGAAGGTAACACCTCTGGATGACTCCTCGTCTTGTGCTCCGTGGAGTGCAAGTTGAGAATATATGAAGTTGAGAGAGGGACAAATTCCACGCTCGAATCGTGCTACTGTACCACAAATTCTGGTCTGACTACAGTAGTCAGAACAGTGCTGGGTGGCAGGGAGAGTGACAGGGAGGGAAGGTAGCAAAATTTGGTCTGACTATCAGAACAGAACATTGGTGGGTGGCAGGGAGCGAAGGCAGCACTGTGCGCCGTGGGTGTCAGAACTCTGGTTGTTTCTGCTTGATCCGTTAAGGTTTGCAGTGCAGAACACTTTGTTTTGTTTTGTTACATTCGAAGGTTAGATTCAATTGGACGTGTGCCACGGGATCAAGTTTCTCGTCACTCTAGGTTCTAAGTCACGGGCAGGTGTGACAGTAGGTTATAGTCTGAAGTTTTTGCGTGTGTTGCGGGACGGCATGTGTGCAGATTATGAATGTCATTGGCTGCATGAAGTTTTGCTAGTGTCAAATCAAGATTTGGGCAACGGAAGGAAGGGGTTGGGATGAACAAAATCTTCGAGACCCAATCAGAAACGGAGATGGGCGGGGTCGAAATCCGAGAGAAAGAAAATTCGGGCAGAGGGGAGATAGTGTTTCGGCTGGTTGGTACACAACCACCACCTGCTCAGATCTCGTTGCATATGTGCCTCGCTTGCTCAGATTGTTTGACCTTGTTTTGATTACAGATCCAAGCAACTCGTGGTATTGCCTTTCTCTCGTTGATCGTAGTTAGCCAGTTTCGCTATATGTTGTAGAGCGTTCCGCCTCAGCGAGTAGTAGCGTGGTGAAGGGTAGGAAGTATCTGCCAGGTGAAGCAGCCGATTAGTTTGTTGCCGATTTCGTACAACCGAGCCTTCGCGAAGCAGCTCTATTCTTGAGGGGTTGCATTGTTAGCGGTTACAAGAGAATTTCGTACCTCAATGTACAGCGCGCGGATCCCTATGTTTCCGCGACACGCGCTGTCTCCAATGATTCGCGCTAGTGACGCGCACGCGTGGCGTACGTCTCCACGCCGTAATTTCAGAGGAGCACGATCAGACTTCGTTCATCCCCTTTCGCCAGATTCCCCTCCCTCCCTCCGCCCACGCCCTCTCGTTTCGCCATATTGCCAGGCAGCTAGGGTTTCGGAGGGATGTCCTCGGCGGCATCACGCCCGGGGGAGGGCTTTTGGGTTCGTATCTCCCTCACACTCCGTCTTTCCCTCCGCTCATCCCTTATCCCCCCGCGGCTCACCCGTCACCCCATTTCCTAATCTCCCTCGTTCGGATTTTCCTCTCATTGCGCCCGTTTCGCCCACCCCTCATCGCTCCTGCGCTCATTGCTCATCCGCATCTCGCTTTCCAGTCGTTTACGCTTCGTCGCGCATCAGGCATGTGCTCCCCCCGTCACTTACCTCGCATTTCCTTTTCGCTCACCCCGCATCCCCCCTCGCTTACCTCATATTCCCCGTCGCTACCCCCTCGTCCCCCCCCTTCGCTCTCCACTCGTTTCCTCCCGTCGCTCACCCCTCAGTTCCCCCCGTCGCTCGCCCCTCAGTACCTCGCATTCCCAGTCGCTCACCACCTCGTTTCCCCCCTTCGCTCGCCTCTCATTTCCCTGCTTTACTCACCTCATTTCCCCCCCTTTCACTCACCCCTTGTTTTTCCCATTTACTCACCCTCACTTCTCCGCTATCGCTCACCTCCCATCCCCTCCGTCGCTCAACCTTCATTTCCCCCTTTCTGCTCACCATCCATTTCCCCCGTCATTCACCCCTCATTCCCTCCCGTTCCCCTCTTTTGCTCACCCCTCATTCCCCCCTTCCGCTTACCCATCATTCCGCCCCTCGTTGCTCATAACGATTTCCCCCCCGTCTGTCACCTCTCCCCCCCCTACCCCCCCCATTCTTCACCTCTCACTCCCCCCCGTCCCTCACCCCGCATTCCCCATCATCATCACCCACCCATCCCAACTTACCAGCTCCCTATGCATACCCACTTACTCTATTTCCACCACTCTGACCTCCCGCTGTCCTCAGCCACTGTCCTCCCGCTGCTCCCCTCGCCCCTTCCCCTCTCTCTTCCTTCTCACTTCCCCCGGTTCTGTTCACATATCACATCCCATCCCATCCCATCCCACGTCCCCGCGCCCATCTCACTTCTCTCCATCCGCTCCCGTTCATACACCCGTTCTCCCTTCCTTTCAGCGGCCTCGCACGATCTGTTCCTTTCTTCCAGGAACAGATAAACGAGAGAATTTCTTTTGAGGCGCCTCAAAATAGGAACAGATAAAAGAGAGTATTCCCTCCCAACCCCTTCAACGACCTCTCGCCCTGTTTCCTCCTTGCTTGCCCACCGTTCCAGCTGCTCTTGCTGCTCGCTACCAGGGGGGTTACCCCTCTCTCTCACCTCCCCCCACCCGCTCACACACCTTCCGAGATTCTATCATAGCCTCGCCCTGTTTCCTCCCTGCTTGCCCAGCGTCCCACCTGCTCTATTTGCTCAGGACCAGAAGGACCAGAAGGATTACCCCTCTCTCTCTCTCACCTCCCCCGACCCACCCCACCCCCCCACCCCCCCACTCCCTCACCCACCCACCCACTCCGTTGGCGATGCGATGCGCGATGCGCGTCGAATTGCGGCGTAACGTGCGACTCTGGACGAGCGGAATCGATGCACGATGAGTGCAGGATTCTCGTGACCCTTCCACTCCCTGGCGACGGCGTCACCTTGTGCCCCACTTCGTGAGTAACGTACGACTCTGGACTCCAGAGAGCCAATGAGCGAATGCTTCACCAGGGTTATGGTTCCCGTCCCGAAGCAGGCGTCAGCTTATATCGTGAATGGCGCGTGACAGGATAGTGAAGTTGCGGCTTTCCCTGTCACAACCACTTCGCTGTACTATGAGCATACGGTGTGGTACTACAGTAATTGAATTTACCTCTTCACTTTTAGAATTGTATGTTTCGTCAACATTCACCATCTTAGTATCAGTTCAGCACCAGGCCAAGATGCACAGCACACTGTACAAACTTATACCATTACATGAAGCAAAATAACAACATATTCAGTTCAAGTTGCTATTATCAGCCCCCCACATCCACCTTTCTGTTTCTTGTGTTACCCCCTTTGTTGCCACCACCACTCCCAACAACACCATCACTAAAGGCCACTTTAACCCCTACACTTTGTTTTGACAATCCTGCACTGGTACCACTGCTTGTGTCACTAGACCCACCCTCGTTTGTGTCACCTCCTGGATCAGTAGACCCACCATCACCACCACCATCACCACCACTATCACCACCAGCATCACCACCGGTTCCACCACCCGCACCGCCCCCGCCCACTTTGCCGCCGACTTTCTGCGCCTCACTTGCCGCCCGAGCAGCTGCCTGCTGCCTCAGCACAGCCTCCTTGGCAGCTAGCTTAGCTGCCGCCTTAGCCACAACCAACTCCCTCTTCACTCGCTCCACCTCCGTCTGTTTCTCCCACTTCAACCCCAGCGCATCCGCAGCCTCCGCCCACTTCACCGCACTCAACCTCTCATCACCGGCGTCCACCGCTTCCCGTGCCGCTGCCTCCGCCGCCGCCTGCGCTTCCCCGGCCTCCCTCGCCGCATCCTCCGCCTGACTCTTAGCTGAAACCAGCCGATCCACCTCAGCATCCGCCTGTTGCTTAGCCTCCAGCGCTTTATCCGCCGCTGCCTGCTTCTCTGCTGCAGCAGCGGCGGCAGCGCTGGCCTTTTCAGCCATCTGGGCCAGCCGGGCCGCAGCCACCCTCTCTCTGAACGTCCTCTTCTTCTCCTCCTTCTTCTCCTTCGCTGCATCTCGCTCGGCCCGAGCCGCGTCCTTCCGGGCCGTCCCTCTCCTCTTCTTATCCTCTAGCTCTGGCTTGCTCCTCTCTGCTTCATCCACAAGCTCCTGCCGCTTCTCCTCCACTGTGTTCGCAGCCTCCGCAGCCGCTTCCTCCTTCCCATCTGCCTCCTCTCTCGCCTGGTCCGCTCTGGCCCTCGCAGCGTCGGCCTCTTTCTGCGCTTGCTTCGCCTCCTCCCGCCTCTTCTTCCCGCTCGTCCCACCCCTAGAACTTTTGGCTTCTCTTGCTTTTTTCTCTGCCCGCGCTTGGGCTGCCTCTGCGTCTTTCTCCCTCTGCTGGGCAATCGCATTGGCCTTTTCAGCATCGGCCTTAGCAGCCTCGGCTGCCTGTGCAGCCTTCTGATACTCCCGCTTTTTCTGCTCCAGGGGAGAGAGCTGTTTCTCAGGTGGAGGTGGGGGAGGTGGCGTCTCAGGTTCTTCTTCAGATTCACCTGAATCTTCATCCCCTGAGCCATCCTCCTCCCCTCCATCACCGCCCTCTTCTGTGTCGTTTCCCTCCCCATCTCCTTCCTCTCCTTCTCCACTTCCCCCCTCCTCTCCACTTCCCCCCTCCTCTCCACTTCCCCCCTCCTCTCCACTTCCCCCCTCCTCTCCACTCCCCCCCTCCTCTCCACTCCCCCCCTCCTCTCCACTCCCCCCCTCCTCTCCACTTCCCCCCTCCTCTCCACTTCCCCCCTCCTCTCCACTTCCCCCCTCCTCTCCACTTCCCCCCTCCTCTCCACTTCCCCCCTCCTCTCCACTTCCCCCCTCCTCTCCACTTCCCCCCTCCTCTCCACTCCCCCCCTCCTCTCCACTTCCCCCCTCCTCTCCACTCCCCCCCTCCTCTCCGCTTCCCCCCGCCTCTCCGCTCCCACCTTCCTCTCCGCTTCCCCCCACCTCTCCGCTTCCCCCCTCACTCCCTCCCTCTCCCCCTTCCCCTGCTCCTTCCGAAGGTTCCTGTGAACCTTCCCCCGACCCTGACGAATCACCTGGTGGAGCACCACCAGGGGTTTCATCTCCACCTGGATTGTCCACGTCAGCTGGCGGCGGAGGTGGAGCTACATCTCCTGGGGGGGTCGTGTCTTCGTTCGCCGGCGGAGGTGGAGTTGCATCTCCTGTATTTTCAGTTTCATCTCCAGGAGGAGTTTCATCTGCCGGAACGCTTCCGTCCGTCGATGTTGCTTCGCCAGTTTCAGTTTCATCACCTGGTGCTGCTGTATCAGACGTTCCCGTATCATCCGTTCCCGTTTCATCCGTTCCCGTATCATCTGTTCCCGTATCATCTGTTCCCGTATCATCCGTTCCCAAATCAGCCGTCCCCGAATCAGCCGTCCCCGAATCAGCCGTTCCCGTATCAGCCGTTCCCGTATCAGTCGTTCCCGTATCAGTCGTTCCCGTATCAGTCGTTCCTGTATCAGTCGTTCCCGTATCAGTCGTTCCCGTATCAGTCGTTCCCGTATCAGGTGTTCCCGTTTGAGGCGTTCCAGTAACAGGAGTCGTGTCACCCTCATTAGTGTCGCAACCCTCTTCGTCGCTCCCATCGTTACAGTCGCGCGAGCCGTCGCACATGCGACTCTCCTCGTAACACTGCAAGCCGTCGTCGCACTTGCTCCACCCGCTGGGGCACTCCCAGGTCGCGCAGAATGCGGAGTCCTCGTCGGAAGGCGCGTCCGCGTCGCTGCAGTTGGGCGACCCGTCGCACACCTGCGTGTCGCTTATGCACTCGTCGGTCGTCGCGCACACGAACTGCGACGTAAGGCAGCGAAAGGTGCAGGGAGAGGGGGAAGGGGAATTTTATGTCGATTTTTTAGGCTTCCGAGTCGAGCTCCTGCGTGTCTCTCATGCACTCGTCGGTTGTCGGGCGCGCACGAAATGTATTCGGAACAAAGCAGAGGAGAGCAGAGCGGAGAAGAGAATAGCAGAGCAGAGAAGAGCAGAGCACACGAACATTGGCATCAACAGCAACTCCCAGCATCCCGCAGCGGCGCAACACGCACCAGAGAATCGTCGTCAGGACATGCATCCAGCGCCGCAGCTCCAGTTACCAGCATCGCGATCATCGCAACCGTCGCCAGCAGCGAGACTAACGCGAATGATCTCGTTAGCCATACACTTCTAAGCCCCATTCTGGCCCTTGACATGCTATTCACCCGTGGAGGGCTGCGCGCATTCTCGTGGAGCGTGATCTTCGCGGCGATTAAATACTGCCCACTAAGCTAGGCCCTCGCGACCGCAACTAGTCTTGTTCGGACACGAATCGGAGTTCTGAAAACCAGAGCGAGTTAGCTAATGCGTTTGCTGGTTAGAATGTGGGAGTTTTCTGGGAAAAAGGGAGGGAGCGACGGGAGACGGGACGAGCAACGGAGGGAAGAGGGAGCTGTTGCCCTGAGGCGGGGAAGGTGGGGCTTTCCCCGCTTGTAGCTGTCCTTGTGCTGGTTACAGTAGTGCATTCCGCATTGCATTCTGGTGCAGTTACAGCACGATCACATCAGCTTAACTCACTGGAACGCACAAAACTACGGCGTTTGCTACAATGACCGCTTTGCATCACATAAAAAATCGAGTGACCAGTTGGGCATTTCCTGGCACACGATGCGATTCGAAAAGTCATGTTGAGTTGCTGCGCTGTTTGTCAACTCCGACCAGACAAGTCTTGGCTGGCTGGGTGTGGTTGGAGGGGGGGGTGCGTGTGGCGGCGATCGAATGGTTATGGCGAAAGCAGACAGCCCACGTTGGATCTTTTGACGAAACTCGCGACAGTGTTCATGCAGTAGACAGATGCAGGTGAACAGCAGATATCCACGTCAGCAGGTACAGCTGAAGCAGGTGGATTGTAGTTCAGGCGAAACGCAGGTGAATCTCAAGTATACACCATACAGGCAACTCAATCCGCCAATGATTCTCCATAACAACTTTCACAAGAAAATTAAGTATAAACACTTTTTTCAAAGCGCAAATACTCGTATCCCATATCACATCGTTGCATTCGGATCAGTTGGTTTCGCCGTCCCCGCCATCATCAGCCCCGAAATTCCCCGAACGGATTCCGAAGCGCCAATTGCTCGCAGCATACAAGGGCGTGCGGTGAACAATAACTACCTTTTAATCCGCTCTTATGGCGAGTGCGATCTCCGCGCATCCCGCAAACAATCTCTTCCCCCAAACCCCGAACCCTCATTCCTCGCTCTCGCAGCGCGACGTAACTCCTTCTCGCCTCGTTTCGTTTCCCGATCACTTGCACACCAATGCGCTTCGCCGACCGTTCTCACGGCGCGACTATTTCCCTTCCTCTGACTCCCGTTATCGAAGCATCCGCCTAGTCTCCTGCCACTCAAGCCAAGGATTCTCTTCCACAGGACGTAAGCAATCTATGGCGGCGGTGCGAGCGCAATCGGCGGCGGATTCTGTGGGGGTGGAGCGGCTAGAGATTACGCAGCCCGACGACTGGCACCTGCACGTGCGGGATGGCGCTGCGCTGCAATCCGTTGTGCCGTTTAGGTGAGAGCTCAGGTGAAATCTCAGGTAGAACTTCAGGTGCCAGGTGTCTGTCTTCGTCTTAGAGAATCGCATGCACAATGCATGCACACCATCCCCCTCCTCTCTCCCCCTCTTGTTCCCCCTCTTCCCCCCTGCTCCCCATTTCTTCCCCTCTCTCCCCCTTTCTCCACCCTTCCTCCACCCTTCCTCCCCTCCCCCTCTTCCCCTCCTCTTCCCCTCTCCCCCACCTACCCCTCCTCCTCCCCCCTACCCCCTTCCCGGCAGCGCGGCCGTCTTCCACCGAGCAGTCATCATGCCCAACCTGCGCCCACCGGTCACCACCGCACTGGCAGCAGCAGAGTACCGCAAGCGGGTGCTGGCAGCGGTACCAGAGGGGAGGCGAGGGGAGGAGGGCTTTAAGCCGTTGATGACGCTGTACCTTACAGATGACACCACACCGGAAGAGGTGCAGAAAGCGAGTGAGTGCGTTGGGACTGGTGCGCGTGGAAAGAGGCAGTTTGGGGAGGGAAGGCGGGCTTTGAGCCACTCATGATGCTCTATCTCACACCTGTCACCACACTGCACCACACCAAAACACACCGTGCCACACCACACCGCATTCTCTTTGCTCGCACTGCTCATTTGTTCAAACACTCTGCTGCTCTCCTCCCTCCCTTCCTCAACCCCCATCCAGAGAGCAGAAGCGTGGTGGTGCTGTTCAAGCTGTACCCCGTGCATGGGAGTGACGACCAACTCCCATTGTCACTCCATTGCCGATGCTTGTTGTGCGTTCTCAATGCTCCCTCCCTCCCTCCCTCCCTCCCTCCCTCCCTCCCTCCCTCCCTCCCTCCCTCCCTCCCTCCCTCCCTCCCTCCCTCCCTCCCTCCCTCCCTCCCTCCCTCCTCCCTCCCTCTCTCACCAACCCCCATGCGTTCAAGCTGTACCCCGCGGGAGCAACGACTTCGTTGTCACTGCTCTCTCCTTCCCTCGATCTCTCCATTCCTCTCCCCGTCCCTCCCTCCCTCCCTCCCTCCCTCCCTCCCTCCCTCCCTCCCTCCCTCCCTCCCTCCCTCCCTCCCTTGACCCCGCATTTAGAGGACGGGGGCCTAGTGGTGGCATTCAAGCTGTACCCTGCGGGAGCGACGACCAACTCAGCAGCGGGAGTGACGGACCTCTTTGGGCGCTGCTTCCCTGCCATTCAGCACATGGCGCAGATTGGCATGCCGCTGCTCGTGAGTTGAGTTTGGGAGGGGGCAAGAAAGATTCCATTCACCGGGTGCTCTCGCCTCTGCTATTAGGGAAGCCAACACTACAACCTTCCCTGTCCCCTTTTCCCTCTCCCTCCACTCCCAGCTGCACGGGGAGCTGGGGGACTCATCAGTCGTCACAGGTTCGACCGCAAGAAAGAGTTTATCCACCGACTCCTCTCGCCCCTGCTAGCCCGCCTGCTCTCACATGCAGTCGACTTACCCTCTCCCACCCTCTCCTTCCCCACTCACTCCCCCCACCGCTCTGTCTCCCCCGTTGAGTTTCCCAGCTGCACGGGGAGGTGGGGGACCCATCAGTCGACACAGGTTCGACCGCAAGAAAGAGTTCATCCACCGACCGACTCCTCTCGCCTCTGCTGGTGCACGGGGAGGTGGTGGACTCATCAGTCGACATGTTGGGCTGCGAGAGAGAGATCATCCACCGTGGGAAAGACATGCTCCTCTCGCCCCTGCTGGCCCCGCCTGCCCTCACATGCGGTCGACTTACCCCCTCCCACCCTCTCCTTCCCCACTCACTCCCCCCGCCCCTCTGTCTCCCCCGTTGATTTTCCCAGCTGCATGGTGAGGTGGTGGATCCATCAGTCGACATGCTCGACCGCGAGGAGTTCATTCATCGAGTCCTCTCGCCTCTGCTAGTCCACAGCACGTGCCTGTCCACTCTCTTCCCCTTTCCTTCCCCCTCCCACTCCCCCCCCACAGCTGCATGGAGAAGTGGTGGATCCATCAGTCGACATGTTCGATCGCGAGAAGGAGTTCATCCATCGAGTGCTCTCGCCCCTGCTAGCCCGCCTGCCCTCCCTGCGAGTGGTTCTCGAGCATGTCACCACCGCAGATGCGGTCGAGTTTGTGTTGAAAGCACCTGAGGGGCGGGTGGCTGCTACAGTGACCCCCCAGCACCTGCTGTGGAACCGCAACGCTCTGTTCACAGGGGGCATCCGCCCGCACCACTTCTGCCTGCCCGTGTTGAAAAGAGAAACCCACCGTAAGTTTCACTGCGATGAGAGGTACTGTTGTAGCACCTGCTGTGGAATCGCAACGCTCTGTTCACGGGGGGCATCCGCCCGCACCACTTCTGCCTGCCCATGCTCAAGCGGGAGACCCACCGTAAGTTTCACTGAGAGGAAACGGACTGCCACAGCACCTGCAGTGGAACCGCAACGCTCTGTTCAGTGGGCGCATTCGGCCCCACCACTTCTGCTTGCCTGTCCTCAAGCGGGAGACACACCGTGAGTCTCGTTGTTTCATGAGAGGTGGTGAGGAAGACGAGACTCGCATGCTGATCAAAGGGAGACGACAGATAGTCACTTGTAAATATTTCCTTCTTTCTTGCTTCTCCTCAAGTGCGTTCTTTCTTGCTTCTCCTCAAGTGCGTTCTTTCTTGCTTCTCCTCAAGTGCGTTCTTTCTTGCTTCTCCTCAAGTGTGTTCTTTCTTGCTTCTCCTCAAGTGCGTTCTTTCTTGCTTCTCCTCATGTGCGTTCTTTCTTGCTTCTCCTCATGTGCGTTCTTTCTTGCTTCTCCTCAAGTGCGTTCTTTCTTGCTTCTCCTCAAGTGCGTTCTTTCTTGCTTCTCCTCAAGTGCGTTCTTTCTTGCTTCTCCTCAAGTGCGTTCTTTCTTGCTTCTCCTCAAGTGCGTTCTTTCTTGCTTCTCCTCAAGTGCGTTCTTTCTTGCTTCTCCTCAAGTGCGTTCTTTCTTGCTTCTCCTAAAGTGCGTTCCTAAATCTGTCTTCTCCTCGTTTCTCATCCTTCCTTCTTCCTCCTTCCTTCTTCCTTCTTCCTCCTCCGTCCTCCTCCTTTCTCCTTCCGCCTTCCCCCTTACCAGGCCAGGCAATAGTGGCTGCAGTGACGGGCGGCAGCACTCGTTTCTTTCTCGGCACCGACAGCGCGCCTCACGAGCGCACCACTAAGGAGGCGCCGTGTGGCTGCGCCGGTATCTTCTCTGCGCACGCCGCCCTGCCTCTCTACGCCCGGGCATTCGAGCAGGCAGGCGCACTGGACAAGCTAGAGGCCTTCACGAGCTTCAACGGACCTGATTTCTACGGCCTGCCTCGCAACTCCCGCCGCATCACCCTCATCCGCCAACCGTGGGCCGTACCTGACTCATACTCATATGCTGATGGGGGCTCTCTCGTACCAATGCTGGCAGGCGAGCAGCTGGAGTGGCAGGTGCTTCCTCTGAACAGCTAAATGAACGCTCAATTGAATCCGGAGCAAACTTGATGCAATACCCCTGACCCTGCTCCATCACCTGTGGGTCCCGTTTGGGGGAGGCCGTTCTGGTGCCCATGTTGGCAGGGGAGCAACTGGACGAGTTGGCAAACGGCTGGCAGGTGCTTCATATGGGCAGCTGAGCTGAACCGAGCTTACAGTATAAACCAACCAGCCAAGCCTAAACGAAGCTTGACTCTTTCGACGCATGTGGAGCATGCCCGGACCACACAAGGTGTTTCCAGCCCAGACGCTGTTCCCACGTTGGCAGAGGGGCAGCTAAAATCACAGGTGCTGCCTCTTGGGTGTCTGATAAGGAAGTAGTCGTATTGCAAAGCATGCTTCGGATAGCCAGTTTGCCATCACGATAGAGTAGCACTGTAACACAATCAACTTGGCTCCTTGGGGCGCCTCAAAAGTAACACTGAAACACAATCAACTTGGCTCCTTGGGGCCAAAAGTAACACTGAAAGACAATCAACTTGACGCATGTGGAGCATGCCCGGACCACACAAAGTGTTTCCAGCCCAGACGCCGCTCCACAATCAACTTGGCTCCTTGGGGATAATCCATGGGACTACTGACGCGATTGGTAGTGAGCATGCATTGGATGCATCTTGCCTTGTTATATTGCTAAGAAGGCTTCAACAACCTGCAAGTCACACACATGGTCAGCTTCATACGGCATGGGTGCGTTACAAGCTTGTATTGTACCGCGCCTCTGGCTCTGGGCATCTAGCGCCATAACATAAACCTTGCACCGAGGCCATCAGACATCCAACGGTTCGAATCAAATCAAGGCGCCCTGGTGGGGAAGGAGGCCTAGTTGACTACCGCCTGCTTGACTAGAACACCAGAACACCAAGGTGCTTCAGGGTGGGTAGGACGGGAAGCCTCGTGTCTGCTTCACCAAGGAAGGGTCTGCTTCACCAAGGAAGGGTCTGCTTCACCAAGGAAGGGTCTGCTTCACCAAGGAAGGGTCTGCTTCACCAAGGAAGGGTCTGCTTCACCAAGGAAGGGTCTGCTTCACCAAGGAAGGGTCTGCTTCACCAAGGAAGGGTCTGCTTCACCAAGGAAGGGTCTGCTTCACCAAGGAAGGGTCTGCTTCACGCCCAGCTGCAAGCACCATTCCGACCCACCCCATGCCACGGTCCACCCTGTAAGCACCACTCATCCCCATGCCATGCCCCATCACACATCCATCTGGCTGTCCCACCAACGGCCCAGTACCGTCATGCCCCTGCTGGCCCATCGCACATCTGTACTCTTACACCCCTATCTGACCCATCCCCTATCTGGCCCTAGCTGTCACAGCATCAAGCCCCAGGCTGCCCCATAACCCTGTGCCGTTTGGACTTCCCCTCCTACTTCTCTCCTCTTCCTTGTTGCCTTTCAGCTGTCCAGCTCCGCCAACAACTGTCCAGCCCTCTTAAGGAGTCTCAAAACGCTGCTGCCCTCTTCGGCCCAAATCTAGATCTGAGCAGTAGCGTGCCCTATCACCCTGTGCCATTGTGGCTCTAAGCCTCTACGCCCCTGCCTGCCCCATGACTCTCTTCCGTTTGATCAGCTGCAGCAGAAACACATTCCACGAGTCTATAGGCCCGGGCAGGCACCAGTGCAGGCAGTCCTGCGGGGGGGGATACTTGGCCTCCTTATCCTCCTCCCTGCGCTTCTCCAGCTCGGCAACACTGTTCAACCTTCTATATGGCCCTGGATGCCCATCAACTCTCAACCCCGCACTCGGCATTATGTCCATCAGGCCAAACCGCCACTTGTAGTCTTCTCCCAGGCCCTCCATAGCCTTGTTATAAGCTGCCTTCTGCTCGTTATAAATTGCGTTCCCGTACGTGTTCTCGTAGGTGTAGCCGCTGCCGCGAGGCTCGGCCAGGCCTGCGCACGAGCCTCCGGTGTTCCACTGCCCGCCCTCGTAGTGGTCCGGGGAGTAGGTTCGGAAGACAAACAGCTGCTTCGGGTTCGCCTTGACAGCAGCCGCCACGTCAGCAAAGACGGTCCGAATGGCAATTGAGAAAGCAGCAGTATTGTTCACTGGAACCTGTGTATCCTTCCGTGTATCCTTCTGTAGATCCTTCTGTGTATCCGTCACCCATCTGCTGCTCCTGGCTGCTCTGTACGTGTTCTCTACAAGCTTTGTATCATCAGCCACTACCCTTCCCTCCAACCGTCTCCGCTGCTCCCCCTGCTGTTCCTGCCCACTACTCTCACCTCCCTTCCTTTCCAGCTGCCCCGAACTGCCTTCAGAACCACTCTCTTTCCCACTTCCATCTCCTCCTCCTCCCCCTCCTGCTCTTCCTCCCTCTCCTCCTCCTGCTCCTCCTCTCGTCTCCTCGCCACTCTCCCCTCCTCCCACCCCTTCCAACTCCTTCCCATGCGCTTCCCACCACCCGCCCTGCGACCCAACCACGCGTCCCCCCACAACAAACAGAGCAGGCTTAACAAACCAGTGCCCAGTGCACAGCACCACCACATCGTACCGCTCTACACCCCCCCACCACTTCTCCCCCGTCCTGTCCAGGTGCAGGCGCGGAAGGTCCGCAGGGGCGGAGGGCAGCGCGGAGGGGGGAGGGTCGGGGGACTCGTGGACGAGCCAGGCGGACCAGATGCGTGCTATGGTGAGCTTGGCGCGCGGGAAGACCATTCGGATCAGACTCTTGCTGCCCCGCAGGTGGGGGGTTTCCACCTGGAGTTTGACGGGAAAGGAGGGGAAGGGGAGGGAAGGGAAGGGTAGGAAGGGAAGGGTGGGGGAAGGGAAGGGTAGGAAGGGAAGGGAAGGGGAAGGGAAGGGGATGGAAAGGAAGGGGACTCGTGGACGAGCCAGGCGGACCAGATGCGTGCTACGGTGAGCTTGGCGCGTGGGAACAGCATGAGGATCAGGCTTTTGCTGCCCCGCAGGTGGGGGGCCTCCACTTGGATTATCGGGGGGGGAAGAGAGATGGGAGAATGAGCGACTCCATGTGGTTCCATGCCACTGAGTCCCCCACGAACAGGACGCTCTTCCCTCGCTTCACATGCATGAACTCCACCGCATCAAACCTCGTTAAAGGCCCAGAACCCCCCTCCCTCTCCCCCGAATCTGTCTCAATGGCTCACCTGGCTCAGCAGGCAGATCAGGGATTCCATGTGATTCCTTGCCACAGAGTCCCCAACGAATAGCACGCTCTTCCCTCGCATCACGTGCATGAACTCCACCGCATCAAACCGCGGCAGCGCCCCGCACTCCTCCCTCCCCCCCGGCCGCCACCGCCACCGCTCGTACCCACTGTCCGGCCGCCCGTTGCCCTGGCAGTTCTGGTGCTGCGAGATGGCGGCGCACGTGTTGTTGGTGTAGAGCGGCGGTTCTAAGTCTGGCTGCCACGTGCCGTGGTACAGGTCGCAGTCCGCGGGGACTGGGAACGGGAGGAGGGTCATTGACAAATAGAGAGCGGGAAGAGAGAGCAAAGGAATTCAGTTCAGTCTGGATGCCACGTGCCATGGTACAGGTCGCAGTCCGCGGGGACTGGGAAGGGGGCGGGTCATGGGCAATCAAAGAGCGGGAAAAAATAACGAGGGGATTCAAGTTGCGTCTGGCTGCCACGTGCCGTGGTACAGGTCGCAGTTCGCGGGGACTGGGAACGGGAGGAGGGTCATTGACAAATAGAGAGCGGGAAGAGAGAGCAAAGGAATTCAGTTCAGTCTGGATGCCACGTGCCATGGTACAGGTCGCAGTCCGCGGGGACTGGGAAGGGGGCGGGTCATGGGCAATCAAAGAGCGGGAAAAAATAACGAGGGGATTCAAGTTGCGTCTGGCTGCCACGTGCCGTGGTACAGGTCGCAGTCCGCGGGTACTGGGGGAGGGAGGCGGGGGAAGATGGGAGTGGGGTGGGATTGCATGGGAGTGGGGGCGGGATTATCATCCCGAAGGTTGGCAATCGGAGAGGGGGGAGAACCAACAGGTGGGTTGGGTCTGCGTCTGGTCAGAACTCAGGTCGCAGTCGCAGGGGGTGGGGAAGGGAGGCAGTGTGGCGCAGATTGGGGGGAAAGGGAAAGAGCGGAAGGAGGGGTAGTGGGGTTGTTTGAGATCAGTGAAAAGGTTTAGAGTGACCATTCGTTTGCCACAACGCAGCTGCATTGGCGAAAACTGAACACGTGGGCTTCCACGTGCCATGGCACAGGCCACAATACGCAGGACAGGGAAAGGAGCTGGTGTGGTGGAAACGAGCTGTCTGCAAGCATACCGTCAAGATGGACTTTCTCTTTGACCTCCTCGTACTGCTGACGCTTCTTTCCCTTCTTCTTCCCCTTCCCCTTCCCCTTCTCCTTCTCCTCCTTCTCTTTCCCCTTCATCTTCTTCTCCGTCTCCTCCTCCTCCTTCCCCTTCTTCTCCTTCTCCTTCTCCTTCTCCTCCTTCCCCTTCTTCTCCTTCTCCTTCTCCTTCTCCTTCTCCTTCTCCTCCTCCTCCCTCTTCCCCTCTTTTTTCTCCACCTCCTCCACCTCGATCCCTCTCTTCTCCTCTTTCCTCTCCTCTTCCCCTTTCTCTCCTACGCCTCGGCTCCCTCCCTCACTCTCCACCACCACATTCTCATCCTGCCGCCCCTCCGATGACATCTGAGTTGCCTCAGAAAGTTTTTCCTCGCCCTGACCATCTCCGTCCCCTTTCTCTCTCATCCCCTCATCCTTCACATCAGTCCCCACTTTCAGTCCATCGCTCCCTTCCCCGTTACCCTCACCCCTGCTCTCCCCCTTGCCTCCATCGCCGTCCTCTTTTCCCATCTCCCCGTTGCTGTCCGCCGTTCTCTCCCCATTTGAGCCGTCCACCCCATCTCCCGCTTCCTTTTTACGTTGCCCACGATCAGGTAACCCGTCGTCGCCGTCGCCGGTCGCCTCTCGCAAACGCTCAACCACTTTCTCTTGCTCTTTTTTCCCTGCATCGGACAACGGTACCCCTTCACTGCCCTCCTCCACACGTGATACGGTCGCTTTGGAAGGCTCTCTGACCATTTTCTCACTCGCTGCTGCCAAGCCACCGTGTGACGCTTGCGACGGTAACAACGACGACGGCGAAGACTCGACGACAATCTCCGCTCGCCACGGCTGCCGTTCCACGGCCGGCCACCTCCCGTTCTCAGATCCGCTTCGGCGCAGCAAGCCCCAGACGAGCAGGCACGCGAGAAGCGGCAGCACGAGGAACGAAAGAATGCGTTTCGACTGGAACGCAAGGACGATCCACATGATCACGCGGCCTACGCCGTCCTCTCTTCGCGATTTCGTGCGTGGAAGAAAAGAACCGGAAAAGGCGGCTGATCTTGGAGATTGGCTTCCCGTGAAGAAGGAGTTGCACGACTCGCTGCGTTTTGGCATCTGATTGAGCGATCCTGACCGTTGAGCGATCTCCGCGAGGGCTTTCGAAAGGAATGTCATGGTGACGATTTTAGTGAAGAGGTGTGCGGAGGTAAAGGTGTGTTAATGCACGACCGTACGGTAACCAGAATGGCACTCAAGATGGAAAAATGCGCGGAAGGCTTTTGCCGTTACATCCTGGACCGCGAATTGAGAGACCTTGCCGAAGCAGGTTCTAGGATTTTAGGAACGAAACGATGAACTCGACAGTGACGAGGATCGATTTTAAAGGCTGTGGTTTTCAGACATGACTGCTTCTGAGCATTATTCCACACCCAGGAATCAACGGTCATTTCGCTCGGGGCTTTCTAATGGAGGTCCGTCCGCGATCCTCGGAATTCAGAGTCGCCTCGACTCGCAGATGTCCTAGATATCCGTGACTCTGAGCTTGACAGGTAACAAAAATCTAAGCAGTGCCTAGTGAAGCAGGAGAGACTGACTACATAAGAACTGCCATAACTTCCTGAGAAAAAATGCGGGCGGTACTTAAAAAGACTGATAAGCCAGATAGCCTCAGCGAGTCTATAAGGTATCAACGTTTGAGGCCCAGCCTGCAGCTTACCTCCAAATCATCCAACCTGGAGATTCGAGCTTACCCCTAAAACAAGGACGGCATTCAGCAGGATCTGTTGACCATCAGCTCGAACTGCGCTCTCTCTGGTCTGGAGCTGCTGACAGAATCGAGGGCTGCTACCTGAATTACACTTCCCGCCTAAACTTTGATCGGCTGGCTGGAACGATGCGACATGGTAACTCTCTGACACGAACCCGCATCAGGGCGAACCGCGCCTGTGAAGAACAAAATCCTAGTTCTCGAAGTCGCTTACATTGAAGAACTATACACCAAAAAAATCAATCAAATTAGCCGAGCAGAGGTAACATTTGCACTTGCTCAGTACAAATGCTAGAAAGAATTATCATAAATTTGCACAGTTTACATCTCACTGTGCAGCAGCTGGCAACAGTGGGGAATGCACAGGCGAGGACGACGATGATGTCATGGACGAATGTGGACTGCACATGCCATCAGCCGGTGACACTAGATGATGCTGACGTGGCATCGAAAAAGCCTGCCTCAGCTGGATCTCCAGCCGTCTTGAACTAGCCGCATCCGACGGTTGAGATCGATCAACCGAACCCGGATGATGCTGCCTGGGCTGAAGAGATGAAGTAGCCGCCGAGGACTGGGCAGCGGAAGAGGAAGAGGACGAAGAGGCGGCACCCTGGGAGCGGGGAAGGGTGAGGTCGTCAGGTGCCACAGCTCCAGGGCTATCTATGGAACACAGGGACTGCACAGCACAGGCAAGGAGGAGTGAGAGGGGGCAAGGGGAAGGAGAAGGGCAGGAAAAGTGATTGTTGGTGCATGAGAAAAACTGGCATGGGGGGAGTGAAGGGCGAGGCCACGAGGCGCTGCACAGGGCTGTGCGTGGAGCACAGGGACTGCAGCGCACGGACAGGAGGGGTGGAAAAGGGGGGAGGGGGGGGGGTTGGTGGTGAGGAGAAAGAAGTGAACGAGATGGTTGAGGTATGAGAGGTTGAAAATGCGTGGAGCGAGGGTTGTCTGGTGCAGATGAGGGGGCAACTGACCAACCAGACCATACTAACAAGCCATTCAACCCCTTTCAACCGCACACAATCCCCTCTTACCGGCGAGCCAGTGAAGCTGCTGGTACCAGACTCGCCCTCCTCACTGCCCTCCGACATGATCGTGGGGAACATGGGGCGGCGTAGTGAGCCTGCCCCTCTGCCAGCCCCCCTGGGCTGCACAGGCCAGGCTGGCAGCACCCGTGGCTGTGGCTGTAGCGGCGGGAGCTGCGGCCGCGTGTGCTGCTGCTGCTGCTGCTGCTGGGGGTGGCTGTTGTGAGGGTGGTTGCGGCGATGGTTGTTGCTGCTGCTGCCTGCTCTGCTGACTCTGTTGACTCGGTTGACTCTGCTGGGGCTGCTGGGTCTGTGCCCCCTGCTGCTGTAGCTGCTGCTGCTCCTGTCGAACCTGGGCTGGTGTGGATGACAATGACAAAGAGGACAAAGGAACCACCTCCCTCTCCTGCCTCTCCCCTTTCACATCCAATGCTGCTCCACCCACCCCGCCACCACCATTTCCCCCCCACCAGCCACCGCTCCCACTGTCGAACCCTCCTTGGCCCCAGGGGACCGCAGGACCTTCCCCTCACTCCCACCGCTGCCCACACCGCTACCAGCACCCCCCGTGCCCCCTGAAAACCACTCTACCAGGAGACGAGTTCAGCTCCAAAGGTGGAGGCGGGAGGGCATATAACTCTGTGACCTTGGGCGGGGAGAGCGCAGGAGCAGCCATGGCCACATAGTAGCTGTTACTCGGCCCAATCGGGCCGGATTTTATCAGCCTCTCTCCCCGCATGTGTCCTGTGCCGCTGCTGTTGAAACCGCCACTGCCGCCGCCACCACTGCCGCTGCTGCTACCACTGCCACCAGCACCGGTCAGGCCTGGAATGCCGGCTGAGGAGAGCAAACCACTGCCTCCGTAGAAAGAGCTGCGGGCTATGGGTCCACTCAGGGCCTTGCTGGGTAAACCACCCTGGAAAACAGGCGAGGCGCCAAAACCCTAATCCGCTGCTACCGCTCCCAAACCCTAATCCGGCACTCGGGCTGGTGTTGAAACCGTAAGCTGGGTGGGACGGATAGCTTTGACCCACACCCAGGCCTCCCGTTTGAACTCCCATTGGGACTCCTGTTGAAGGTCCCATCGACACTGCTGCCGGGACTGCTAGGCCTGTTGCTCCTGCTGCGGCTGCCATCCCTGTTGGCCTCATACCGGCTCCAGACACACCAGCTTGCCAGCTAGGCTGCGGCTCCATCCCATACCCTGCCCCGCTGCCCACTGCTCCCCCTGCTGCTGCCCCAGCGTAGGCATACCCAGACACAGGAGCAGCTGTGAGGGTCGTAGCAGGTTGAGAGGACATGGGTGATTGGGAAGGCATAGGAGGTTGGGAGGGTATGGCTCCTATCATGTACGCTTGCTGGAGGCTGGATGAGAAGGCAGGTGCTGATGATGGGGGGTATGATGCGGAGGGAGGGAAGAAGGACGAGGGAGGGTAAGAAGCAGAGGGATCGTACAGAGGCATGGTTGTGCCTGCTCCTGTTGCTCCTCCTGCTCCTGCTCTTGCTGCTCCTGTTGCCCCTAATGCTGTTCCTAACACTGACCCAGCACCAGCACCGCTGCCCGGAGAATCGGCCCCGAATGGCTTACTCTCTTCGCTGGGGCGTGAAGCCCAGGCATGGGCATGGCTGCTCCTCCAGTCAGCCCACCTGTGAAGCCCCCTGCCAAACCACCTGAAGGACCTCCTGCCAACCCACCTGCTGGGCCTTCCCTGCTGACAGAGCTAAAGCTGAACCGCCCTCCCCCACTTCCGCCTGCTCCCACCTGCCAAGCCACCTGCCGGACCACCTGCCGAACCACCTCCGGGGCCTGCAGGACCGCCTGTAGCAGGACCAGTAGCTGTAGCAGAGGCAGAGGTAGCAGCAGCAGCTCCTGTTACAGCTTGTTCAACAGCAGAGGGGCGGGGCAGCGGGCCAGACATTTGCATGGCAAAGGGACCCACGTGTGCTGCTCTCACCCTCAACCCACCCCCACCCCCCGCTGCTGCTGCTGCCACTGCAGCTGAAAGTACTGGTGTTTGGAGCACAGGAGCAGCATCAGTAGCAGCTGGAGGTGTTGTATGCGTGGGAGTGGCAGCAGCACCAGCACGAGTGCAGGGGAGGGAGTGGCGCCAGACGCAGGTGCAGAACCTGTGACGCCTGGGGCATTACCTGAAGCATTCCCTAGGGTGCTGCCTGGAGCTCTGACAAGGGAAGGCGAACAAAAAGTTGCTCCAGGTAGTGGTGCTGCTGCTGCCACTGCTGCTGCTGCTGCAGGAGCGGTGGGTGTAGCACCACCACCACCAACAGCAGCAGGAGCAGCAGAAACGTGAGTGGCAGCAGAAGCAGCGCTAGGGAGGGCAGACGGTGAGGGGATGGGACCTGACTTGGAGCGAGAGTGGTTTTGGGGTTAGAGGAGGAGGAAGAGGAGGAGGAGGAGGGAACAACGAGGGTGGACGAGCCTACAGAGGAACTCTGCAGGTGTGTGTTTGCTCTCCCGATACGCATCTGCTGCCCTCTTTGTTGCTGCCCTTGAGAATGCCTGCTGCTGCTGCTGCTGATGCTGCTGCTGTTTTGCTTGTTGTTGTTGTTGTTGGTGCTGCTGCGTCCTAGCTGCTGCTGTGGCTGCTGGGGCTGACGGTGCAGCTGTTGTGGCTGGGGAGTGCTGCTGCTGTGAGGGCTATCAGAGGACTTGCTTCGGGGAAAGCCAGGGTGCAACCGTTTCCTTGCCTGCTGTGGAAGTATGTGCAGATGGTGTCCTTGCTGCTGCTGCTGTCCTTGCTGCTGCTTTACAGCCGCCTTATGCTGTTGCTGCTGCGCTAGTGGCTGCTGCTGCTGCTGCTGCTGCTGCTGCTGCTGCTGCTGCTGCTGCCTTGCTGTTGCACCAGCTGCTGCTGCAGACCCTGACCTGCCTGCTGCTGCACCACCCTTGCAGAACCAGCTGCAGATGCTGCAGCTGTAGCAGAGGAAGAAGGAGCAGCAGCAGCAGCAGCAGGCGCAGGGACAGCAGGGAGAGGCGCCAAGGGACTCGCTTTCAGCTGACCTGTTACGGGGTAGAAGGGGCCGTGACGTGACAGAGCCGTCAGGGCGTACAACGGGCCTCAAAAGGGGCAGAGTAGCTGCTCCTGCCTCTCCCTCTAGATGCACTCTGTGCAACTGCTGCCGCGGTCGCCGCCGCAGCTGCTGCTGCTGCTGCTGCTGCTGCTGCTGATCCTGATAATGATGCTGCTGCAGCAGGTACTACTGCTCCTCCTGGGCCTGGAACAGTGGTAGGTCCTGTGACAGAAGGGTGTGCAGCGAACGAAGCAGTAGCGGCAGCAGCTGCAGAAGCAACAGCTGCAGAGATGATAGTGGTGTTGCTGCTACTGGTGGTGGTGGGTTGGGTGGAGTGGGCAGGAGGAGGTGAAGGCAGGGGGCGCGGAGGTGGGGGGAGCGGGGGAGGGGGGCGGAGGTGGGAACTGAGGGCAAGGGGGCGGAGGTAGGGGGCGGGGGAAGCGTGGTGAACGTGTCTTGAGATTGCGGTGCTCTGCAGGCACAGCACAGGTGGAAGGGTGGACAGTATAGGAAGCTTTGAGTTGATGCAAAACGCGTAGAGAACGTGTGTTGGGGATGAGGTACCCTGCCAACACAGGCACACGAGCCGGGTGCAAGCACAGCACAGGAACCCGAGTGCAAGGCAGGTACAAGGCGGGTATGGTGACAAGGCAGGTACAAGGCGGGTATGGTGACAAGGCAGGTACAAGGCGGGTATGGTGACAAGGCAGGTAAGGTGACAAGACAGGCACGTAGACAAGGCAGGTACGGTAACACACACCTGCTCCACACTGCCTGCTGCCCACGCCCCCCCAGTCATCATCCTCGTCATAGTCACCCTCATCAACTGCTACAAAGCAGCGCGCACGCCCCATCCCCAGCTCCTCCACAAGATACCCTATGATCCCATCCAGCTGCCCCAGCTGCAGCTGAGACCGTCTCAGCAGCCGGCTCTTTGCCACGTGGTGCCTCACCACCTGAGAGAGTAACGCCCTGGGCCGCCTCTGCTCTAAGGCAAGTATCCTGCACCCGAGAGTCATGGCTACTTCGTCAAATTCCTCCTTGGCTGCCCGCTCCTCCTCGCTCATTTCCTCCTCTTCCTCCTCCTCATCTCTCCCCCTTCTTCTGGCTCTCGCCTGCCCCGGCCTCGCGCTGCCCCTCCTTCCCAGTCTGTCTCGCCAACTGTTGCTGCTCTCGCCACTGCCGCCGACCCTCCCCCCCCTCCTGCTCCGCCTGCTGCTGCTGCAGATGCGGAACTAGCTCCGCCCCCTCCTCCTCCCCCTCCCCCTCCCGCCCCCCCGCCCCCGCCCCCAGAGCATCCAATGCGTGTGGTGGCAGGGGATGGTACATGGGTGCGCGCTGCTGCTCTGGCTTCCGCATAAGTGCGCCTGCAAGAGACCCGTGTGAAGAAACGTCAGAAGAAGCAAGAGTCGGGAAGATCCATTGCGACGGCATGGGGGATTGAGTTAGCAAGTGAGCGTGTGAGAGGACAAGCAGAACGAAGGCGGGGGAGAGAAGACGAGGGAAGAATGTGGGATCGCGGAGTGGGAATGGGAAGGGAGTGAACCTGAGTAGATGTAAGGCGGACAAAAAGGCACAGATGCAAGCACGGGTAGGGAGGAACAACAGATGATAGCACAGGAGGGTGGCAGGTGCGTGAACAGAGCAATGGGCAACTTACCTCTTTGCCTCGTACAGCTTTCTTGTCTCCTGATCACACACAGAGCGAAGAAAGCAGGGAAAATGAAGAACAAAAAGTAAAGAAGGAGGAGTTGATGGTGCTGCCCGGGATGAGAGGTGTGCAAGGGATGAGAGCTGTAAGGGGAGTAATAGTCCTGCGGGAGAGACCGAAGGACGCGTCACAATTGAAACACCGGATGGGGATCGGGACCACACACTGAAATCGTGAGATGCATCGATCGCAACAGCCAGGTTTCAACCTGCGTGGGACACGATCGCCCTGGAGGATCCATGTTTGGCGGAGTTCTTACTGTTTCTGAGCGTTGTGAATGTTTGAAGCGGGATTTCAGTGCGGTGGCGGTTCGATAATGGACGATCTTATTGTGACATGAGCTTACACGAAAGCTAACGAAAGCATGATACCCTAAAATTCGCAAATTCGCACATCTACTGTACACTCACACATCGATCCCTTGCAGGATCGATGTTTGAATTGTGATGCGTCCTAAGGAGCAGTGGCTTAAAAGGGTTGAATCAAAGACAAAAACCATTCACGCACCTCCACTTGGTTTATTCCACGAGCAAGGACTCCGTAGGCTCTGCTATGGCCTGCTAGATGCATGGCCTGGTGGGCGCAGACGCATGGCACATGCACATGCACATGCACATTCACATGCACATTCACATGCACATTCACATGCACATGCACACACACACGCACACCCACACGCACACCCACACCCACAACCACACCCACACCCACCCAAAACACACACACTCACATGCACACGCACACGC